>CM070035.1:21109023-21119340 GCA_036250615.1 Ptychadena robeensis | reverse complement strand
ACACCTGCGATTCCCGGCAGAATCGCCGGAATCGATCGGATGATGAATCGATCGGACATGCAATCCGACACGTGTATGGCTAGCTTAACAGACCTCCTGACAATGCTCTACAAAAGATCATGTAGAATATGTTGTTGTTATTATGTTTTGTGTTTTAGATGTCTGCACCTTAATCCCTGATGAAGCCTCATGGCGAAACATGTAGAATTTGGACCCGGGGTGCTCACAAATTGACCAAATATGTATTTTTGAAGGACTAATTTTTCTTGTGACATGGTGTACTTTTAAAAATTTTTATATTGTAAAAAAAATATATATCTTTTTTAATTATATGTTGCCTTGACAACTGTCTCAAAAACCCACTTCTTTGGACTTAGTTAGGCTTAGTAGACCGCGGCGAAAGCCGCGCAGTGCAGCCGCCCCCTGTAATCCCCTATGGGGAATGACGTGCCAGTCTATACTAGCGCATCATGCCCGCGGGTGGGGGCGGCGCGGCAGCGGGTGCAGATTCACAACGCCCGCCCCGGGGTTGGGTATCCGGGGGCATTCCGCTGCCGCACCGAGGACACGCGCCCATGGGGCGGTATTGCCTGCACATCAATACCGCATACTAAACAGCGCCCAAACCACACACACCGCCATGCCCATAACGTCCCCCCCCCCCCCCCCCCCCCCCCCCCCCCCCCCGCAGATGCAAGGGCGCTGTAGTATAGACTCAGCCTTACAGTTATACCCCCTTGTATCTTGGTGGGTTACCCTCCTTAGTTTTATTTGTTTTGTACAAATAACCCAGGGTGTGGCACTTAGATTGCATTAAGACAAATGTGGCCACCACACAATTTTCTGTGTTTCATTTTTGCTGGACATATAGAGAACATTAAAAAAATTGTTCTAGCACATGAAGTTTTTGCATTAAATAGTAAAGTCAAAATTGTTTAACTCATGTTCAGGGGCTAATTTGCAAATCAGCTAGTTGACATAATAACATTTTGAAACAAAAGCACATTTACTGTGTGTTTCTAAACCTTAGCTGCTGCATTTCCTTCCCTAGGCTTATACTCAAGTCATTCGTTTTTTGTTTTGTTTTTTATTCTGTAAAATTAGGTACCTTAGATTATATTCGAGTATATATATTTGTCATCCATCACTAAAGTCATAGTCAAGTTGACTAGTCGTTTGATGATATCATCACACAGACACAGCGAAGGAAAACAAGTGTCCAAAAATGAACAACTTTGAAAAGTTTTCTGTAACATTAACCTCCCTATCGCACCGCCTGTACCCCACCGTTTTTAACAGTGTGGTACAGGCAATGGCAGCAGTGTACAAGGTACACTGCCTGCCATTTCCTCCCTCCCCCCTCCCCTCTCCACACAGCCAGTGTCATTCATGACACTGGCAGTGAGGTCTGGAGAGCAGAAGCCCCTCCATTAACATGGAGGTCTATGGCACTGCTCACACTCGCCCCCTTCCGCATCACCATAACGCGATCAGTGAAGCCGCAGAGCCCCGGAAATGCTGCGGCTGGAAGCAGCATCGCCGTAGCTTTCCGGGGATATGCGGCATTCATGGGCGCCCAGTTCATCCAGAGTTTGTTCTTCACACAAACTCTGGACGAGATGGGCTCGTGATGAACACTAAGGAGGTTAATAGTCAACATGACAATAAAACAAAACAAAGGCTAATACCCTAGATTTTGTGGTAGATTGAAGCGTAAAACAGAAAATAGAAACAGCCTTAAACGCGACTGCCAAGACACATAGAATGAGTCAAGACTATACACTGTGATTCACAAAAGAACACATTGTCAATTTAAAATAAATATAACTGTAAAGCTACTCAGCGTGCTCTGGACGTGATGACTCGTGGCAGTGCTGCATCACCCATGTTAGTTTGCAGATGCTGCTTCAAATGGCCGTGCATAATGGTTTTACCTTCTTTGTACTTCATCATGGCAGATTGTGGAGGTAACCGTGTGGTTTGTGTGGAATTCAAATTTCGAAAAAGATCTTCACAATAAAAAAAAGGCAGATATTCGCAAATTTCGCTATTGCACAATCACATATTTGCAATACATCCACATCCACAAAAATACAAACTCTAAAAGTTCCACCCACCCTAAGTCCAGGGAGTCAAGGGTGGTATGGGGATTTTAAAGGCATTCAACACTAGTATGAAGAAACCAAAAGTATGTATTAAGTAACAGCTTGCAGTATAGCAACGCATGGGACTACTGTCCCTCAAAAAAATGTATACATTACATGCTTATGACATCACAACATCAATCAATTGCTGTCCCATTGGGGATAGAGCAGGGCAGGGGAAACACAGTGCTGGGACCCATGTTGTCACAGGTCTGTTCAGCAATAGCGGCTATTTTGGTAACCATTTTACAACCCTTGTGTTCACTTACTGGGCTGTGTCGATGGGGCCATCCGGGGGGGGGGGCTCCCCTGCCCTGCTCTATGCCCATTGGCTTGACCGTAGCGCTCCTATAAGAATGTATCATGACACAAACAACACTGCTCAAGGTTTATTCACCTCTCACCTTGCACTTGAATATAATATATTGATTATAATATTGTTACTGATGGCAGTCTGATTATTCATAGACATTTTTCTGATGAAAAAACTGCCTGAAGAAGCACCGTATTGGAAACGTGTCAAAGATGATTAACATACAGACAGAAATTGATTGATGCTGTGATATCATATGTTTGTAATGTATAATTTTTTTTGCGAAACTGTAGTAGCTATACTGCAAGCTGTTACTTAATAAACCCTTTTGTTTTCTTCATACTTACCTGTGTTGAATGCCTTTAAAATCCCCTGCGCCATCCTTGACCCCTCAGACTAAGGGTGGGTGAATTTCTGTTGGGGTGTGGCATCATTAAACTCGGAGAGGTCCCAAACTCTGTTCTAGTGATCAATACATGCACATGTTGGGGACACAATGCACAGTAGTTCCAGCTACTAATGTAAAAAATCTAAAATAATCACAATAATCAAGATAGCACCAGAATTTAGATTTCGGCGAATTCTCGAAGTGCCGATATTTGCAATACAAATTTGCATTTCGAATATTCACTATCAACACTACATGTGACATCAAATGTCAAATAAAAGACCCATCTGTGCCAGTAATTTCTTTAAAAAAAAATTAAAAATTATCTCGAACGAACAGAAATAGAATCCCACCGTAGGCCAGATCTGGCCCCTGGGCCATAGTTTGACACCCCCTGGTCTAGTCAATGTCAACATTATTTCATTCAAAGTCAGGAAAAAAATCATGAACACTGGGTCTGTCACTTCCCTACTGAGGATAAACACAGGGGCAAGGGTTGAGGATGGGTAGGAATTTGCGTATCTTGGCACTCATATTTACAGAGACATGTAAACACAACACCTCCTCTTTCATTATGGTCACAAAATTCATCTGCAGTGTAAACACTATGACACTATTATTAGTTTTAATATTACTCTGCTCCTGTTGTGGGTGCCAAACCAATAAAACAGGTGGCTAATTTAAGCCAGAGTGTCTTACATAAAATCCCACCTAGTAGCGCAGTTTACACACAGAACACAGCCGGGGTCCTTGTTTACCACACATGTCATGTCCCTAAATCCAATTTGGTTGCTCTGACAAGACAAATACGCGGTGACTTTTATTAATCATAGCACGCTTTACCTGGTAGTACGCCACTTGTCTCGGTGAAACACTTAATTATTTTTACTGCTACCGGTGTCAGGATAATACAGACCTGTCATTCCCCTAAATGTCACGGATAGCACCGGGTTATCACATAGGTTTAATCACCAATCCGTGATTTATGTGCTGGGGCTATAAACTTCCATATGTTCGGTTTGGGTTTAATTACCCCGCATGAACTACAATTCAAATAAGAGACGAGTTCGGAGTATTATTTAATATCTCCTATCAGAAAGCCTGTGGTGAGTTGATAAGTACATCTGTATGTGGGCCCGTGTGTGCCTGAGAGGATTAGGCATTCGATTAGGGTATTAGCAGGCCACAGGCGATATAACATGGTTATAACATTATATCCCGTGTTATCTTACTGTATGTTTATCTGGTATATGTCAAATATGTATTTTTGCAGACCAACAGCTATATTCATTGAATTGCAGTTGACTCCTATGAACTAAAGCTTACAGGGACAAAATGAACTGGGTAAATCTCATGATTATTAATGTGTAAGATTAACTCCTTGTGTTGCTGTCATTTGCATCACATAAAAATAGATATGTACTGTAGATAACTTTTTCAGCAAGAGGTAAATGTGATGGTTGGGAGAAAATGGAAGTCTTACATATAGTCTAGACTTAAGTACTGCAGGCGGGCTCTATAATCCATGCTTTGTTAGTGCATATCACCCGATTATATACTTTGCATGTAATAGGTGTATATTTATGACTCATAAGTGCTCTTATTAACTGACTACTTTGTTGTTAATCCTATTTTATGTATTTATTGAGGTTCTGTGCATTAGGGCTTTATATATAAATTCATCCACATAAGTGGAATTATTGCAAACAGAATTTCAAAGCCATTATCATTTTATTCTTGCTTGCCACCAAATATAGTATGAACTGGCGGTAAAGGGGTTGTGTAGATGGAAATTGTACAGTATTCTGATTAGGTACAAGTTATAAGGTTTGCAAACTGATGTTTTGCTGTTTACATTTTTTAAAATTTATATTTCACAAGTAAGGGTTAGTTTTGTGATGAATGGGGCAGTGTCCATTCCACTCCCATGCTGCTTAGTTTAGGACCATTTGACTATTTCAACCATTTTCAGTTGATTGCAAAGCCCCTGAGCAGAGCATGGTATCATCATCAAACTTGCTGGAGATGTAGAGAAGAGTTGTGGGGTATACTGCAAAAAAAGTATTGCTCTAACACAAATAGTTTTTGCATAAATTAAGTTCAAAGTCAAGTCAAAATTTCACATGCCAAATTGTCAAAAGCCAAAATGTCAAAAGCCAAAATTTCAAAAGTCAAAATTGCAAAAGATAAAAGACTTTTAACTCAATTTACGCAAAAACTCTATTTGCTAAAGCAAAACTTTTTTCCCCATGTTCCCACAGCCCTCTACATCTCCATCAATTTTGGTGATGATATCATGTTCAGGGGCGTTGCAATCAGCTCACAAGTCAGCTAGTCCAAAAATTCGACCATCTCTATTTAGGACCCAGAGTACTGTGTCTTCATTGCAGAGCCATTGCGGAGCAATTTTTTCAGGTCATGAAATATCTTCTTTTTTAAAGTGTTTTTTAACTCAAAATAAAAAAAAACCAACAGACACATTACTCACCTGTCAGCAGTTCAGATCCTGAAAAACTGCTGCACAAAAAAAACATAATTTTTGACACTGCAGCATCAAGTGATGGTGAACCAAAGCTACTTCCGCCCAGTGGCTTCACCCAGATGTGCACCTCTCATCACTGCAGCCGACATAAAGTCCACCCCCGGCACTCCTACAGAAAGGAACATCTCTCTCCTCTGCCGTAGAGCTGCGGTGGGGTAGGGGGTGATGTAGGCAGCAGTGATGAGAGGTACGCATTCGGGTGGAGAGAGATGCTTCTCTCTGGAGGAGCACCTCTCATCACCTATCATTCAAAGTCTTGTAGATGTGACATTGTGCTGCAGTCAATACTGCGTAGTGACTTTAACTTTAAGTCATTGGTCATCATTGGAGGTCCTAAGCATTAGCATGTCAAGTGAACTATTATGTAACTTCTGTCATCTCTTCCTATGTCTGCAGTATTATCACCTTAGTATAAAAACACTGAAATTCATGCATTTAATTCACAACTGTCTGAGTGTACTCAGATTAGTGACAACCCTGCAGAGGGAACATCAGCCTGCAGATGACAGCCTGAAAATAAAAAAAGAGAGCAAACTAGAGTCAGCATCGCCAGGAATATTCTACATTTAGAAAGAGTTTAACATTATGTAGTTAAATGGTAATGCTGTTGGAAAAACAGCATTGCCATCTAACTACATAATGTTAAACTCTTTCTGGAAAAACAAAGTTACACTTTGTGTACTGACACTTAATCACCCCTAGAGTAAGTCGATTTTTTTTATTTGACTGGCTAATTGCGAGGTCAAAAATTAGGATTGCTGTAGCACATGCAGTTTTTGCATAATTTAAGGTCAAACACAAGCCAGTCAAAATTTCAAAACTTAACTTTGAACCTAAATAATGCACAAACTACATATGTTAGAGCAATTCCTATTTTTTAATGTTCCCACAGTTAAGGGTAAGAGTTGGCCAATGATAAGAATAGTTGAAAGTAGTTTATGTTATCCGGTGGAGTCAATTCCACCCCTGAAAACCCATAAAACCTTCTTTGTGTTTGTTTATTTCTTTGTTTTGATTTTGTATCAATTAGCATCCATTTGCAATAATGTCAAAGCCAAACCTTCCAAATGAGCTCATTCATACTCCAGACTGAATCCCAATGATCTATTACAAAGGTCCTAACCCCCCAAAACAAATCTTTAAGGACAAACTGGTAACCTTATCAAACATGCAGTTACTTGCTGGGTATTCCATCTGTTGAATTGTCTATTTCCTGATATTAATTGTTGTCCTTGAGAGTTCCCAGAAAACAGATGGGTTCATTCTATGGAAAGCTTGTTAAGAATGCGTGATAAATTCCGGGAAATATTGTGGAACAAACTTTTATATTTAGAATTATTTTATTAACAAAAGACTGCCTAGATTTACCCTTTGTGGTTTTAGACTTATATTAGAAATGTGATATTTTGAAACTCATGTGTTGTCATGGGCAGTAAATCCAACAGTTCTTTTTCACACCCTATTTTGGGTCCTGTTTAGGGAACAGCAACATTTTAAGAATCATAGGACAGATGGTCATCCCTATCATATCCACAGTTCTAGCCCAATAAAAAAATGTTAACACGCTAAATGTTTGGTCTATATTGGCGCTTCTTTTTTAAAGACACCCCAAGTAAAACAAGAGTTCAAATTCATACAAAACTAGACTTTAATTCAGGTACTGCTGTACTGAGTGTGCTACTCCTCTATTATAATGCATATAAGGTATTTGTTTAGTAATGTTCCAAACGGAAAGGCTGGAACTGTCATCATTGTCCCTTACCAGTGAAGACCCAGAATGGAACTACATATACATTTATTAAAGCGGTTTTAAACTAAAAAAACACACATATTTTAAATAGGCACATTACTTACCTGTCAGCTGTTTAGATCCTGGAAAACTGCTACACAAAAACAAATAAAACTTACCTACTTAAGAGAAGCCACTTCCGGATCGATTTTTCTCATGGCGGCTGACAACAACCTGCCCCTCCCCCGCACTCCTATGCAGACAGAGACTCGCTCCTCTGCAGGGAGCTCTGGTGTGGGGGAAGGGGGGGCAGTCGGCTGCATCCATCTAGCTGTCGGCTGAGTGAAGAGAGGCTTCTCTCTCCCCTCTTCACAAAGTCTCACAGATGTGACGCTGACATCACATCTGTGAGACTGAGTCACAGGGGCTTTTGGGAGAGAATTCCCAATAACCGCTGCGGCTTGTTACGTCTTGCCTCAGCGAGATGTAACACAGTGGGAGAGACATCCCTCCTGCTGTCAGAAATAGTTTTTATTTTTTTTAGTCGGGCATCTCTGCAGTGTAGAGTGCAGAGTGACCTAACAGGTGGTAGATCCACTTTAAGTCATACACAGTTTGTCAAGGCAAAAACGTTTCACTCATTTAGAGCTGCGGTAATTGTAAGGACCATGGGAGTAAGATTAGATTCATACAGGCTTTGATCCAGAACCACATTTAATGTCTAACACTGTCCCTGTACAGACGTTGTCTTAGGAGTGTTTTGGGCCATTTTTCAATGTAGAACCTCTTTACACATACAACTTGCATTGAATTGCATTTAGTTTCCGTTTAAAATGCGTATTGTGCGTTGTTTAGCTTATTGAAAGCTGGAATCTGCAATGAGGGAAACCACATGTATAAAGGTAGCCATACATGTTTCGATATTTCCGGTTCAATGTACAAAAAAATCTGTTTACGTTGATTGAATGGGAAGTAATTGGACTTGTTGGTAAATTTTATTGTATAATTTTTTTACTATACCGTATGTAGTTGTATGACATTTTACTATAGTGAGACCATCTTTCTTTATAAAGGAAAATTTAATTAAGTGGCCAATGGCTAAATGTTTACTTAAATATATTCTCCAATATGAGATGCATCATATAAAAAAGAGTAATCTCCATGTATCTGTTTCTGGATTGAAAGAAAATAGTCCAAATGGCACAATATTGTTTTCTCTCCAATCCCCGCTGACTTTCTTGATATTTGTGTGATGATGAATCAGACCCTAATCATAATCTGACAGGGTTATCAGTCAAGAAAAGTCTATATTTGGATGGTGTTAAAACAAAATGCACACACCACTGCACAAGACCCTCTTCTGTGTTCCAGATTGGTGGTTTTATCACTTTCAAGATTAATTGGCTATTTATAGGAAAGAAAATAAAGAAATGGGAACACCTAAAGGTTCTTCTCATTTGTGTTAAGTTATTTTACTCTGTGTACACTGGTTATTTCATGTGTTGATCTTTGGAAGAGAAACTAGATTTATCAAAATAAAAAAGTGACATTTTCATACCAAGAAGGCCGGGTCCACAGTGATAGCCCACTTGTGTCAAAGTCAAGATATAACCTAGATAAATTTAAGGAAAGGCTAGACTCCATGTAGTGTATGGCCATTTAACTTGGAAATAGACATGTGACACACTCTTGGAACTTCTGCATCCTCGATCATTGCTGGTCCCAGGACTGAAAAGTCAATATTAAAAAAGTGTTCTGAAGAATATCTAAATATTTACCTATAATGTACGTAAAGTATGGGTTTTATTTTTATATTTTTTAGGTCAAATTGAAACCTTTTTTACTTTAATTAACTTTTTCCTTTTTTACTTTTCTAATAACTTTGTAAATGTTAATTTTGCCCAATAATGATTTACATTAGATGTTTGCCATGAGAATCAAACCACTAATTTCCCTTTCCTCGCATTATATCTGGTCCCTCTTATAGGGCTATAATGATGGTGTTAATTTTTTGAGCAGCTAGAATCCCCAGACATTTATATGTCATTATAGAGAATCTACAGTATCAGGGGAGCATATGGGATCATTAGTCCGCTTAATGGTCATGAGAAAAAAAAGGACTAGAGATTCAGATGGCATGACCTCATCTGCAGAACTACAAATATCGGTAAGTGACTAAACTTGTCAGTAAACATCCAAATAGAAAAACTTGTTGGTGTTGGGTATATAAGATATATACATCTGTAGGCACACATATTAAAATGCTATGCAGCTTTTTTATAACAATTTTTATTTAGGAGTTTTACAATGTACCAAAGTCATAAGAAAAAGGAAGGACAAACAAAGGGGAAGTAACATAACGTTTTTAATTGAGCAAAAATTAATTAGTCTAAACATTGTAATGCCACATGATGATGACATGACTGAAATAAAAATCTTATTTATAAAATAATTTTATAATTAAAAAAATATAAGGATAGACTTGAAAAATATATGCAAAACATTGCATATATGTTATATGTTATGCATGGAATGCATCATATCTTAAAGTGGACCAGGGGATCTACCCAGTAAGATTATTAATGTCATGGGTGACAGGGTCTAGCATCCCCCCTGGTAATGACAGGTATTCTGATACTTACCCACTCTAACCGCCATTAAAAAAGTATTAGCTAGAACAGGCATCAGAAAACTAAGGTCCGGGGGCCAGATCTCATCCATACAGCTTTTTAATCCGGCCCGTTGTCACCTTGATGAAAAGATGCTCTGGGTCCCCTCAGCTTGTCAACTTCAATGAGCGTGCATAATGCCTAGAGGAGTCTGAACATCCAACTGATCTCTGCTCATTACACTGAACGAGCAGAGTCAGAGCATGTTATCACCAAGGACTGTATTTTTACTGAAAAATTGCAGTAAAGTTTGTTTTTTAAATTCTTTAAATTTTTTTTTCCTTCCTAGCAGTATTTTTTTATTTTGTTGAAAGCATACAGGAAATTAAAAAAGAATGTCCATACCCCCAGCATCATTAACCTCCTTAGCATTTCAAATGAACCCAGTTTATGTGCTGTTTGGGTTTGTCCCAAATGCTCGAGGATCAGGAGAACCTGATATATAGTGATGGCGCAAACTGTTCGCCGGAACACTATCCGCGGCGAACATCGCATGTTCGCGTCCGCCCATGTTCGCGAACATATGGCGAGT
>CM070035.1:21089535-21105626 GCA_036250615.1 Ptychadena robeensis | reverse complement strand
GGGGTCTCAATGCACACCGAGGGGGGGGGGGCCGCCTCCACCAAATAAACGGAGGGCAGAAGTTCCTATTTGTTCCTATTTGGACTTTGTTTGTAAATACTGTATGTTCTACACATTCCATAGGTTGGGATATTATGTTCTTTTTATATTTAATATTTTTTTAGTTATTATTAGTTTTTTTTATATTTTTAAGACCATATTTTGGAAGAGTTGAACTGAAAAGTTCGATTTTTTTTTCTTTTGACCATCTCTACCAAAGTAAAGATATTTGGACCAATGCAGGCTAACATTCCCAGTTTCACCCCACTGTGGTTTCCTTCACTGGCCCCGGTAGGATGCAGCAGCTGGCAGTAAAAACCTCAGAGCACAGCGGGCAACTAAGCATTTAATAAACCTTAGAGATCTTTCAGCAAGATATATCTCTTTGACAGAAAGATTCTTCAACAGGCTGGGTAGGTTGGCCTGTTGGTAATAACTGCTTTCATTTTAAGGAATACTTTTTTCCTCCTCAAAATCATTTGGAGCACGGAGCCAGAGATAATTCTCCCTGGTCTCTGATATTTTTAGAAAACATTTGCTAATAAAAAATGTTTTCAGTGCAACAAGGTGTATAATACAGATCTTTTTTTGAAATGCTTATGGAGGTAACAAATGGTGACTAGAGATGATCGAATACTTCATCTAGCTGATTTGAGAGTTTATTGCAAACCCTTTGAACAAACCCTTTGAACATGGTATCATCACCAAAACTACTGGACAAAAAAAGGTTGTGGGAACATAACAAAAATTTAATAAATTATGTAGAAAGTTTAGCAAACATTTTTACTCAAATGAATACAAGAACTACATGTGCAAGAGCAATATGTTTTGTAATGTTCACACAACCCTTCTCTACAGCTCCAACAATTTGGGGGATGATACCATATTCAGGGGCCTTGCGCAGATCGGGTCCTGTGCCACGTCTTCTGCGTCTTCAGTGACGCAGAAGAGGCGGTGGGGGGTGGTGCCATAGACCTCCATTATAATGGAGGGGTGTCGCTTTCCCGGCCCACATTGCCAGCGCCATCAATGACACAGGCGACGTGTAGAGGGCTGCTGTACCATGCCACGATCAGCTGTATCCACCCAGGAGGTAAAATACAGTTGAGAAGAATAAATCCTGGAAAAAGAACTAACAGTTGCATTGCATGTTTGTTTGTATAACATCATTCCCTACTATGAATTCTATTTACCACTAAAACTAAATTTTACTATGACATTCTGGAGACATTCTGTTACTTTAAAAATAGATCCCTTAGAGAACAATATAATTTAACATTATTTGTTTTTAATAAACATTCAGGGAAAAATTATCTGCCTAAAATTATACATCGGGTAGAACGGTTAATTATAAATCATTCAGCTGCAATTATTTTTATGAACTATTTTCGTTGAACTTCTTTCCTTTTGCCAACACCCTACGATCCTCCTGCCACCCCACATGATACTCAACAATAGTTTTAAGAATGATCTCCAAAAGAGCGGATGACTGCCAGGGCAAGATTTTCTAGGAAGACTGCTAATATTTTATTTATTGTGCAATGTTTGGAAAAATTATTTAAAATTGTGGCTGATGATGTTAAATTATCAACCAATTTGAAACAAAGAGAATGTGTGTATTATAGTTAGAAAAAAAAAAGGGGAATGTCAACAATAACCACGTTCATAGAACGTACCGTTTTTTTTTGGGGGGGGGGGGGTTTATATAAAATACACTTTTATCCATTTTAAATCAGTGGGAAAATGCCTATGTGTCTTATGGTCTATATATGTAAAAAAAGGTTTTGTTGTTTGTTCAGATCAGGGGGAGTTGCCATTTGTGAGGTGGACAATCGGACACGGAATCGTCCCGGAATACGTTGGACAAGGTGGTATGCAGGGTTCGGATACTCTTAATTGGCCGATCGATCACACCTGCGATTCCCGGCAGAATCGCCGGAATCGATCGGATAGGTGATCGAGCGGCCATGGAACCCGAACGTGTATGGCTAGCTTAACACATTAGTAGGTGTCAAGGCACACCTACTAAGGAAACAGGTGCTCGCAACCCATACCTGCAGAAAGCAACCTGATAGTGACCAGTGGAAATACCCAGAGCAGGGACTTCCTAACAGTAGCCTCCATACACCTTACAACCTTACCATACAAATTCTGTACAACTTTTCTTCTACCAAAACCATGTAATATGAGGACCCTTTCTAAACCTTCCAATCACTATGTATTCTATCAGGGAGGAAGCGGCACTACATAGTGGTCGGTAAATCTAATGGAAATTGTATGGAGGTATATGGGTGGCTTAAGCTTTCAGTTCAGTGCAAAACCCAGAAAGTTCTACTAAAGCAGGGAACACACGGCTTGATATTGGAGCCGTAAGATGTTCCCTGCAGCAGCGTGTCACATATCGGAGGAGCTCAGCCGATGCTTTGCATGGAGCTCACCCGATGAGTTGCTTTGCAACGGACATCGGTCATATTTAACGGCCATGTCCAATATCCCTGTTTTCGAGTGGGATTGATTGGTCCTGCTTGGAAACCGGGATGGCTGTGAGTGCGCACGGCGCTCGAAGCAGCCATCGATCTGGCCCATATCTATATGTGTGTTCCCTTTCAGACTGCGAGGAAGAAGAATCTCTGAACTTATGACACCAAGATTGAACTGTTTGGCCTTAGTTTCAATGCAAACTAGGCACTGCTCACCTGCCTAATACCATATGATATTTCAGCTTTTTTTTTATAAATTAGATAGATAGATAGATAGATAGATAGATAGATAGATAGATAGATAGATAGATAGATAGATAGATAGATAGATAGATAGATAGATAGATAGATAGATAGATAGATAGATAGATAGATAGATAGATAGATAGATAGATAGATAGATAGATAGATAGATAGATAGATAGATAGATAGATAGATAGATAGATAGATAGATAGATAGATAGATAGATAGATAGATTAATGAGGGGGAAAATAATAAAAAGGCTACAACATAACAGAACTGGAAAAAACTTGAGGCGTTCTCCAAATGTTCTGAAGCCACTGTATATGCATATATATGCATGTCTGTAATAGATTTTAGGAATCAGAAAATAATGCAGGTGCTAACAAGCAGAGGCTACAGTTGGTAGTTACTTTTATTATCTGCAACCGAAAATAGACCCCCTTTTCCCCATAGGAAGGAATGATCCCTTTACTGCACATGTGCCACCATGAAATGTCTTCTCAGCTGGGGAGATACTCACAGTGGTAGACTGCGATGAGGATGACAGATTTCTAATCACCTGCTGCTCTTGATAAGATATCTGCATGCAGCTATGGGCTGATGAGCGATTTTATGCTGTGCCATATAATTAAAACAACACCAGTTGCTGAAAGTTTTTAACAGCGTGCTGTGTGTGTGAGCTTTGTGGTGCTGTCATTTCAGATGAATGGCTGTTGTTTTCAACTAGTGTGAAAAGACCACATAGGTAAGGGTGTCAAGTCACTAACCTGTAGGGGTTGTTTTATCTTAATAACATGTTCAATTCACATGCCTAAATCTTGCATGGGTGAGCAATTGCTAGTCATTTGCATGCTACAGTTGTTTCATTGTCATTTCATTCTTTCAAACATTTATTTTTCTTTAATGATTAAACTAAAATAGTTTGTTCTGTTTTTCCCAGCTAAAAGCTAACAATATCATAAAGTATATAAACCCAATCCCGATCTGAAGCTTTAGGCCTTGACTCCACTATGCGTTAAAACTCTGCATTTGACGTTCGTCAATGGATGTGTCTACACATCCATTGGTGTGATCCGTCAACTTGCGTTGCGTTAAAATCAACACAGGGTACTGCATTGACATTAACGTAGCGTAAGCCAACGCAAGTATGGGTGACCCATAGAAAATGAATTGAGTTAGGTGAAACGCAATAGTATGCGTTGTTCGATGCATTGATCAATCCATCAAAAAACAAACGCAAAAAAGCTGATACGTCACAAACACATCCTTTAACGCATGCCTGGCGGATCCCTAACGCATCCCTAAAGCCCCCCATACACCACATACAATTACCATGCAACTTCTGTACAACCAACTTTTCTTCTACCAAAACCATGTAATATGAGGACCTTTTTACAACTCCCAATCACTATGTATTCTATTAGGGAGGTCACTATACTACATTGTTGTTGGTAGGTCTCATGAAAGTTGTATGGAGGAATCTGAAGGTGTATGGGGGGCTTTACACATCCCTAACACATGGATTGCATTCATTGGATCCGTTAACGCAGTGCATCCTTAATGCATAGTGGAGCCTAAAGCCCCCCATACACCACATACAACTACCATGCAATTTCTGTACAACCAACTTTTCTTCTACCAAAACCATGTAATATGAGGACCTTTCTACACCTTCCAATCACTATGTATTCTATCAGGGAGGCCACTATACTACATAGTTGTTGGTAGGTCTCATGGAAGTTGTATGGAGGAATCTGAAGATGTATGGGGGGCTTAAGTCTATGTTTGCATTACATGTCGGGACCCCCTCCGCTAAGCGTATAGCCTGGCGGGGATCCCGACATAACACATAGACTTACCTGCTCAATGGATGCTCAGTCTTTACAGTGCCAAGCCACCCCGCCAATGCAAGGCTCAACATAGTCGAGTACGTTGAGCCTCTGCATCGGCGGATGTGTAAACACAGCATCTGCCGAGCAGGCAATGTCTTTGTGCCCATTCAATTGTAGCTATGCATGAAAAAAGGTTTTAGATAAGATATGTTTTTTTATATAGTTTCTGTTTGTTTTTCAACCCTGCAACATATTATAATGTTGTTGATCTTTTCAGCAACTTAACCATAACAGTAGTCTGTTGTTAGAACTATGGTACATATTCCATAAAAAAACTTACCATTAGTACAGTTTCTAAACTTTTGGGGTCCTTCTTCCTTCTCCCACTCCCGTTGGCAGACACAAGAGGCATGCCCACATAGTTCTGTACTGTACGGGCACACTGCTCCTCTTTTCTCCTCTCTACACCCCCTCTCCCCCCACCCCTCCGGCACCAGACCAAAGTGCTTGCCAAAACAAGCAGCATCCTCTACCTGAACGGTACGGGCAAGCCGCTTGTGTCAGGGAGTGAGGGTGACAAAGGCCAACGGGGGGGCTACAGGGGAGCACCGGGGCCCCCGGGGCCCAATACACATGTATATTGTGCATAGCGATAGAAACAGCCCTGCTTACCATCATGAGCACAGGGCAGGTGCAGACTTTCGTTATCCTTGACAGCCCAATGGACGCGCACGCTGCAGTGGCAACCTGGGGATCTTCAGAGATGCTGCATCCGGCTGCCACCGCAGGACCAGAAGACAACTCATCACAGACTCTATATGGAGTGAACTCTGAATATGGTTTCTTTGGGAGTATTTGGGAGTTTATTCTATGATAAATATAAAAAGTAGCTTTTTTAGGGTTTAAATTTAAGCAAGAGGGCTGAGGCAATGCTTGTAACAGACAAACATATAGCTCAAATATTTATCTCAAATGGAAACATTTAAAACAAGTAAAACAAAACATTTGCAGAGATAGTATATATAAAGTACTCCAACATTGGGTCTTGGCTCACCTGCCTAAACCTGCACAGTAGATTTCTATAAACTTGTATTACAGTCCATCTCCTCAGGTAGGAGTCGGTAGAATATAAACAAACCTGGTGATGCAGGACCCCAAAAGTATAGCTCTGCAGAGGTTATGGGTGGGTAGTTTGGCCTTGGAAAGCGAAAATGTAAGTGAGCTTTGTTTGTATCTTTTAATAAGAAAAAAAAAATAAGGGAAAACAAATATAGATACTTTATCTAAGAATTGGTAAGATGCAATATATTATTTCCTGGCTATCACCTCATATCAGCTTTAGAAAGGAAAATCCAAGAAAGGAAAATACCAGGTAAGTATGGATAGACATTTTGTGTATACCTTGCCCACCTCATGTTAAGGCCCCCATACACACCCCAATTTTCCGTCCGATCGATTAAAAACAATCAATGTTTTCCGATTCGAGGATCTTTGATCGCTCGGACTGTATTTCATTATACCCCAAAAGAAAAAAGCAACCAATTATTGTCCGATTTTACCTACTTCGATCGAACATTATAATCTTTTTCCATCGATGATATTGTAGGCCGATTTTATGTTTGATCGGAAGTGGAAGGGTTATGGCCGGGATCAGCAGCTTGAGGCACACAGTTGTACCACCGGAATGGGAGTTTTGGCCAGGGCCAGGTATCTGTGGGTGTCAGTTCTGGGGGGGGATGCCTTTGATGGGGACGGCTAATCATAGGGGAAACAGGGTCTCAACTTCAGTTTAGTCACATGAATAAAAAAAAAGAGAAATACAGAAGAATGTTAAAACATATACACATCCTAGCACAACCTGGCAGATGATTTTACACACACCACAATGTTTGAAACAGGAAGTAAAAGTATGATAATTAGTTAGATCTGACCTAAATTGGTCGGGTCATAAGAAATAGTAGCCGATTGAATACAATTTAGATTTGATCGAGAAAAATTTTCCAACATGTCCGATCACAGTCTGACCGATTATTCCCAAAACTTTGAAGTTACTCGGTCGAACCATGTGGGCATTGACCGATTTTTGGAAGACCGATGCAAAAAATCCATTGTTTTTAATTGACTGGACAGAAAATTGGGGTGTGTATGGGGGCCTTTAGCCTACCTTGGGACTAAAGCTAGTTGATCTTAATTTGATTGTGTTGTGCGATTTTACGATTGTTTGCCTGTCTAACATGGATCAATTGTACCACCACACAATGTGATTGAGTTAAACACCATCGATCGTATGATCGTGCTATGAGAGCACGCATAGTACAATTGTAAATACTAACGTTATTTGGATTCCAAACACGATTCTAATTACAACTCCAAATACGATCGTAATTATGATCCTAAATATGATTGTAATTCCGATTCCAAATAAAATTCTAATTCCCACCACAATTCTGATTCCAAATATGATTGTATTTCCGTTTCCAAATATTCTAAATATGATATAGAGGAAACAAATTGATCGAAATGCCTCGAAAACCCGTCAGATATTTGTACAATCTACTAAAATTAACCAACATGTCCGATCGTTTTTCAATGGATTGTGATCCCTTTTGATCGACCATACCAGGTGGGCAGGAATCGATTTTCATTCAATCGTTTTAAGTAGATCAAACCGAAAATATCAAACCGTGTATGGCCACCTTTGGTTGTCATGAGGTGATGGCCAGGAAAGGAAAATGACAGGAAAGTTTGCATAGACAATTTTCTGTATTTTTCTCCTGGGGTTGAGATATGAGCTTAACATTACAAAACAAAGTGTAGCTTCTTATAGATGCTTAGAGGGCCATTTTAATATGTTTAATGTTCCTCCCTCCTCCTAACTCTCTCACTTAGATAAGACTTCCATAGAGCGGAGAGATATTTAACACTTGGGGTCTTTAACTCATCACGCTGTGTAGCTCTGAACTTGGCTAATAGAAGGGCACAGCTGGGTATTGATTACACTGACCACAGTAAACTCCAAGAATAATTGCCATCGCTAGCAGCAAAAGCCGCGACACAAGCTGTAAAATAGTCAGCTTGAAACAATCATTCCTAACAATATTCCAGCAGCTGCAACAATCATTGATTATTATGTTAACACTTACGTGTAACTAGCACAAGGAGCTCCGCAGTTCAAGTCGGCAACAACCAAGCTGTAACTTACTTGTAGGAACATGAGACACCTCCGAGGACATAGGAAAAACAATAAATTGCAATAGTTTTTTTTAATTATCTGATATCAATGTAAATGGGAACGATGTCATGAGAAACACTGTTATTATTTATATAAATATCTGCAATAATATTTAAGTAATGTAATAAAAGGTAGAACTCCATTTCAGTAACTTGTTGATGGAACATTAACCTCCTGGGCGTTATGCCCGAAGCCAGTACGGGCGCAGTTTGATCTTGGATCAAACCGCACCCATGCCGGGATCGGGCACAGTTGCCTTTCAGGATCTTGCACAGAGCTTTTCCGGCCCCTAGTCTTTGGTTTAATGGGTGACACCGAAGGCACCATAGACCTTGATGTTAATGGAGGCGGGGGCACTTTCCCCGTGCAGTGAGCTGGGAGAACAGCAGGGAGTCCCATTCACTATTGTTATACTCATGCATTGTTAGAGCCACAGGGCACCAGTGTAGCTTGTGTCTCCTCTGTTTCCATTGTTTGAGTTTGAGTGAATGTCCATTGCCGCACCAGGTGGATTGCACCGATATAACCCTTTTTGGCACTGCAGGCAGCCCCTAAATACTAAAGTGTTCTCTGATCCATGCCAGGTTTTTCAGTCCAACTCCTACAGACATAGGTAGTACCAGAGTGATTTCCCAGATCCACTTCACCTTTTAGATAACCTTTAACCTCCTTAGCGTTACGGGCTTGTTGCGCCATTTTTCATGGTGTGAAAATCCGCTTCCTGGCGGTGGAGTTCACTCCGCTGTAATTGCCCAGGAAGCGGCTTTTCACACCATGAAAAATGGTGCAAAAAGCCTGTTACGCCCAGGAGGTAAAACACTGTTTTTCATTGCTTTGTGAAACAGTTTTGCTTACATTTTTGCAGCAGCATGTATTGGTGGTGATTATTTTTAATAATGTAACTGTATTTGACAATTACACTGTTAAATAGATTTGCATTAAATGCCAGTCTTTATATTCAAACTGAAGTCTTTTATTTACTAGATGAGCAGCTATACTAAAGCTTTGTAAAGATGTTAGGTAATTGTCCTTGGAAACAATTGTTCTTATTCAAACAGTGCTTGATCTTCTCTATTAATATTATTATCTTGTATTTATATAGTGCTGGCATATTACACAGCGTCTAAAGCTAGCCACACACGGTTCGATTTTAGTCCAACCGATGCTCGATTCAATGAATTTTTTCATCGATTGAACGAAAATCGAGAAATGCCCACATGGTACGATCAACGATAATTGTTCGATGAAGGCAGAAAAATTGATCAAATGTTGGAAAATCATCGTCGATTGTGCCAAAATCGTTTTATAATCGTCGATGTTTGTGGTGTTTCTCCTGGATCGATTAAATTCGATATAATAACATAGACCACTTCAATCTGAACTTTAATCGTTTCCATACCAAAATCGACGATTTTAGTAATATTTTGGAATCGAAATCTCACCACAATCGCAAACTCAATGTGGGGTGTATGTTGATGCGATTAAGATTGATTTTCAATTAGACGATTAAATTCCTTGATCTAATCGAGCATCGATTGAACCAAAATTGAACCGTGTGCGGCTAGCTTTACAGAGTATATATAGTCATATCACTAACTGTCTCTCAGAGGAACTCACAACTTAATGTCCTTACCATAGTCATGTATATGTAACTTACCCGTCCTATGTGTTTTCCCTGAGATCAATTTGTTATACGATCGAGACATGCGATTGAGTCAAAAAGTGCACTATTTTCGGGATGTAATTAATTGACAATTTATCCCTGAACGAGTGGTGACATAACTAAAGATCCGCTACACAAAAAAATGTGATCGGAAATGATGGAAGCGGGATGAGGCCTTCATGGGTTGATCGATAAGAGCAATCTACAGTCTGTAATAATGTCCATCGATTGTTTAAAATTTTCAGACATGTCCAATCCCTGCATGATCGATATTTCTTGCAATCTTGGTGATCGATCTCACAGAAATGGAGACGTGTATGGCCAGCTTAAGTCATATGTAACTAACATAGGAGAACCTTTTGGGTGGAAGTCAATTAACCTATCAGTGTTGGAGGAAACCCACGCAGGACAATGCCCAGGCCGGGATTTGAGCCTGGGACCGTAGCGCTGCATGGCCAGACTACCAACCACCTGCTGGCCAATGTTCTATGAAGAGTGACAGGGGTAGGAGGGATGAGTAGCAGCCCATTACATCCTTCCTTAATCAGATACAACCAGTATTAGGCAGGTCAGTCATTCAGTGATAAATCTTGTCAGGTCTCATTATATAACAAAGCATTTTTACACATTTTGCATTTTGTTTCAATTTGTTCTGAGTAAGCTGAGAAAAAGAGAGTGATGCTGTGTGGATGAACCAGTAATAAACCAAGATTAAGAAACATTACATACGGTATCAGATATACAACACATCACTTGTGAATTTTAATTATTGCAGAGAAAAAGAATCATTAATAACTAATCTCAATTATTGAATGATTATTTTTCTCTGCAATAATTAAAATCCACAAGTTATGTGTTGTATATCTGATACCATATGTAATGTTTCTTAATAAGGCTTTATTAGATGCTTTGTATTTTTTATTGTGTATGGCTCTATGTAATTTTCCATTGATGCATGCTGTTATACCTCAGATGGTTAGGAGAGATTTGCACACCCCCATAATATACCCCCCCTTTGCCCCCTCCCTTTTTAATTCTCTCAGACAGTGACCCCTCGTTGGATTGGCCCCCTGATCTCTCTAGGTTGTGGGCTCAAGGAGGGAACACGGGGCAGGCACGCCACCCAGATTCTCCTGGTGGTGGTGCCTGCAACGGTGTCTCCTCTCTATCCCTCAGGACGGGCGGCTGCGGGGGGGACCTCTACGAAGGATAATAAGGGGTAACCGGGGCTCAGTTACTGGTATGGTTATGGTCAGGTTTCAGTTTATGTTGGATTTGTATAATTGCTCTGTAGTGCAAATTCTTATGTCTTCCGGATATGGGTCACTGTACACATGAACATGCAGCACTGTAACCCCTGTAAAATGGGGGCGGTGTGAGGACTAGACTAGGACTAGTGCTCATATTGGGGACTTGTTCATCAGCTTCATGTTTTGGCTGCTAAGACCTCATGTATACATACGATGTCTCGATTGTATTGGAAGCTCATATGCCTTTGTATGACTTTGTACTGTTTAAAAAATGTTTTCAATAAAAAAGATTTTTCAAAAATGGACAACTGGGTTCATGGTGCACACACTCTCCAGGCTTGCCAGGAAACGTGTCTACTATGACCTGGATGGGGGCACCAAATGCTGTTTGCCCCCCCCCCTCTTCCAGACATGCCAGATCCTATGCAAAAAGGGTATTTGTAAATCTTGGAATAGACGGTACGATTTACCGTCTATTCCTTATCTGATTCGGCAGCTGTCCCCAGCCTAACTAATGGGATCGGGCTAAAATTTACCATCTTGACGGATAACTGTGCGATCTGACAGGACGGCTGATTTTAGCCCAATCCTCATCAGTTGCTGCATCCAATTCCTGCACGACCTGATCCCTAAGGGATGCGGGAGCATGCACGGCATCGGATTGGTTAACGCATTCGAAATACTAGGGCTCCTTAACCACTTCATATCCTGAAACTTGCACCCCTTAAGATTGCAATTCTGAATTTTCCGTTATGTGTCATGTGGTTCAGTATTCATGATGTGTGACATCTAAGTTATGTGTATGTGTTTTCATTTCAGACATTATTTCTTTTTTTACCAAGAGTTATTTGTTTTTATATGCGTTCTTGTGGCAGTAAACTATGACCACATCGGCCCATCTGATTCCTCTCTATCTATTAACATTTGGGTATTAAAGCCTTTCTTATGAATTTGTATGAAGCATGGAGTAATAAGAAGTGCCCACTGCACACAATATCTTTGATATTTCTTGTGTTTTAACAAATGGCAAATACCTAAATAATAATAATGGCGGTGTTCTGAGATATATTCCTAGTTGAAATATTTTCCTATTCTTACAACTGCGCATGTGCAGATAGTCCGAGTTTTGGGGTTTTCAGGGTTATTCTTCAGATTTTTGGGTGTCAAGGTTAGGGGTTTGTGGGGGATTAAGGTTAGGGTTAGGGGGAGTGGTGCTTGATAGTAGGGGTGAGTTTTATGGTTCAGGGCCAAGTTTAGGAGTTTGGGGGGTTAAAATAAATCTAACCTCCCCAATCCCCTCACCCTAACCTTAACCATCGGAACCCCCTAACCTTAATCCCCCCCAAACCCCTAACCTTGACACCTGAAAATCGGAAGAATAACCCTGAAAACCCCATACCTGATACCCACATACCTGATTTTTATTTCTTCGTATGCCATCCAATACTAATAAGAATATTTTTCATTCACATAATCATTAAATCAATGTTCTTTAAAACAAGTGTGCCTATCCAAGTGTCATCCAAACTTCCTTGGGGTGGTTTTCAGAAACTACCATGGGAATAGGTTGTTTGGAGGTTAAGGAAAGATGGGAGCTAGGCAGGATGGGGATACCTTAGGAATGGCTGATCAGAATAAAGGGATCCAGCCAGAGGAAGTCAAACAGATGGACCAGGTCGGCAATAGGACAGTTATGACCAGGATTGTGGTCTGATTCAGGGGTTTGCCCACTGTGTTATATGTTGGTATATATTGTAACAAACATGTACCCAATACTTTTTTTTATTGCACAATTGTGTGTTTTCTTCTTCTTTGCTGACGGCCACCTAAAACACAGAAGGAATTTTATTGTTGGATAAACTCATATGAAGAATTAGGTGTGATTGTTGTTTTTCATATCATTTTCTTAGAAGTATATTGGAGAAAGATTACAGTGCACGAGCACGTCTCCATGAAGTAAAGGACGGGCAAAAGCTGCGCGTGTTACTGAGATATTTCCTACCCTTACAACTTGCATGCGCAGCATACCTGTCAGTTTGGCTATTTAAAAACCGGGAGACGTACAGGAAGTGACGTCATTGACGTCACTTCCAGAATATGGATCACGGTTCTTCCGCGTTCCAAGTACCAGAAGTGACGTTACTCCCGGTAATCTGCCGCCTTTTAGCTGATCTAGCGTGAGAGGGCGTTACTCTCTACCTGCTTATATTTCACTCCGCGCTAGATTGCTTTGATCCTACCCCTAAAGCTCACCTCTACAGTCAAGCACGATTCCCCCTAAAGTGTTAACCCCCCCCAAATCCCAACCTTGGCACATGACAACCCGTAAGATTAACCCCATAATTCCAAACATTTGGGCTATCTGTTGGTAAGGCAAATATCTCAGATCACGGTCCCTTGATTGGTGTCTGCCAGCCAGTAGATCAGCTGCGCTCTCTCTCCTCCTGTCTTGGAACAATTATCAGCGTTCCTCCTTGTGTTGAGTTCCTGCAGCGTCATTGGATTTTATGGGAAACCTTGTGCTTAAGAATATGTATCTAGTAGTATACGTATAAAATATACATTGGTGAAAGGCTGTTTTTAATTTTAACAAATTTGGTTGAGGTCCATTATAGTCAAATATCTCCACTGTGGTCTCATTTAATGGAAAGCTACCCATACACATTACAATTCCCCCTGCGGAACAATCCATTGTAACATGCAATCCAAAATCGCCAATGGACTGTAAAACAATTGCATTGCACACCACCTGCTGGAATCGATCCCTGCCCAATTCTTTGGATAAGGATTGAGGGCCCGACTCCAAAGTAACGGTGACGGACAAAAGATACAGACACATTGGATGATCCCTTTCGATCATTTTTTTTTTTTATTCTGGTTGATCACTCAAGGTGGGCAGCCATCCATGCCAGAACAGTGGCCCCCATCGTTCAATCCTTGCGTTCACTGGATCAAATTGCAACGGTAAATTGCAACGTGTATGGCTACCTATAGAATCTTCTGGTGTGTTACAATATAACAGTGAAACCCTAACCTGTAATGAACAGTTATGTTAGTTCTTTCTGAGAGACAAGAGCTTTCTACTGGGAAACATTCCAACATCCCAACTTGTTTCTGGCTTTTCTAAACTTTCCCATCTAAGATGGTGACTGAGACCTGTAGGGTCGGAGATGCAGATGTCGATTTTACTACAATTTTTCTGTATTGCCCTGCTTCTGCATTCTGACTGATCATTCCATAGTCAGTGGGACCGATGTGGCAATCAACAGCACCAGGTGACGTCACCAAGCTGTAATTGATTGCGGATCAATTGAACGGAAATCAATGTGCACCACATGGGCACATCTATTCCTGTTCAATGTGGACCCATTCTCCCTAGCTTGCAGCCCGTGTTGTGAGAGATTAATTTAAGGTAGGTTTACATGTGTAGATTTTTTTGTTTGATCAACGAAGAACGAACGATTTTTTGGTTAATTGAACAAAAATCTTGAATGGTCAATTTGTTTAATGGATTGATTTTGTATGACCTGGAACAGAAAATTGTTCAAAAGGTCATCGAACATGTTGGTAAATTTTTATCTGTCACTGTTATTTCAAATGTATTTTCATTCTATATCAGCGATGGACGAACAAAAAATCTAATGTTACATTCGATAAATGAACGAACAATGTTAGACAACGACATTGAAACAAAATGTAATTGGCAGTTGATTAAAGAAAAAATCTACACAAGGTGTAAACCCAGCTTTACTCACAACACAAGGCTGCAAGATGGAGAAAGGCAGCCAGCCTGAACACAGCATCACACAGAGACGTGCTGGCCACGTCCCCTTCACACTGAGTACCAAGCTGTAGGCCCCAGGTGCCCAACCTGCGGCCCAGCCTTTTGGAGGTTCTTTGGTGGCGCTCCTCAGTCCTCCACTTGCGGCCCCCAAAACCGAACTGTTAATGCATAGGGCATAGCAACTCACCTGTCTGCAGAATCAAAGATTATGTACCCCATCAATATAATTAAGGGCTTCGATAAAAAATAAAGTCTTCTAGCTATATCTGCTGTAATTTTTTTCATAAACAATACTTATACAGGTCAGTATACATTGAAAATGTTATGTGCGGCCCTTTAGTGATGCTGAGAGCCGCACTTGTGGCCCTCCATATCAACTCAGTTGCCCACCACTGCTGTAGGCTGTTTAGGAGCAGCATGTCCAATACTTAGAATGGAGACTCCCACTCAAAGGAAGGCATACACAGGTAGATATGTAAATAGATTACAGCACTGTGAGCGTGCACGGTGCTCCATTGTACTCAAATCTATTTACAAATCTACCTGTGTATGCCCAGCTTTAGCTTTGATAAAAGATGTGCTTCCCTTTTCCCATGAATGTATATGTTCACCCCTGATGAGGTTGCACACTTGTGTGTACTATCATTGTTAGCAACCGGCAAGTTTAACGATTTCTGTGAGTTTCATGTGCAGGTGATAGATGAATTCACTCAGACAGAAAGACACAGACACTATTACATCGAGCAGAGCCACTATCACTGCACCCGTCCCCCAGGGAGAGGGCTCCTGTCCTTCTTTCACTCCATGGTCATGCACTATGCTGACAGCAGTGACATCAGTAGCTGATGTGTGGGATGTGGTTTTTACTGCTCGGCACCCTAGAAGTTTCCTCATCCTTCATATTCCTCCATATCTCAAGGCTTGTGTCCACTGCCGGGAAAAAGATACAGAAAGAACACTTTCCATTCTAATGAATCGGACAGTGTTCACTGTGTGTAAGCTAAGCGGTGTGTCCATTGCGCAATGTTGAGTCTTCATTGCGGTGACGCTGGAGACATGGAGTGGATGCTGCTTTTACGCATCTTTAATGTGCTAATGAATGGGGTGCACTCCAGTCGATGTGGCTGGGTCGTGCCCTAAACCACGGACAAACTGCCTGGAAGTCACAGAAACTCCGCTCTTAAATTGGCCACCGCATGTCTTTTTTTCAGTGGACACATGGTCTTAAAGACCCCTTACCACATCTTCCAAGTGTCCATGAGTAACTTTTATTTTCCAGCTTCTTTCTCTGTCTCCTGAACATTAGCTGCGGCTGTTCTCAAACAGGAGGATCGAACTTCTGCAAATACCCGCCATTCGCTGCGAACCTCCCCTGAGTTAAATGGAGGGTGAACTTCTCAAACCTTCAGGCCATATTTGTAGCCAAAATACCAATTAAAAGGGTGCAACCACCTGGACAGTGTCATGCCAAATGGGGATCAATGGTATATATCACTGCTATGTACAGCTGGGTCCTCCCTGATAGAATACATAATGATTGGAAGGTATATATTACTGCTATGTAGT
>CM070035.1:21053017-21075437 GCA_036250615.1 Ptychadena robeensis | reverse complement strand
ACTAACTGGACAAGTTTGTCCCCAAACCTTCCAAGGGCCCTCTATCGCTGGGAAGGTGCATTGCTCGGCTGGGACAATCACCTCCCCTTTCCTACCCAGGTTCATGATGTACCATTTTACAGCCTTCATAACACATGGTCTCTGACAACACAGACCTAAAAATCATTACATGGAACGTGAAAGGTTTGTGATCTGCCCAAAAATGCACAAGAGTTCTCCGCCATCTTAAAAAACTGCGGGCTGATAGAGGGAAGGACGTGGTTGAGTAATTGCTTTTTAGTAATCTTTTTACTGTGGGGTTAATGAAATAAATAACAGTAAAATGTATTAATTAATACATTCCAATAGTGTACCTAGTGAGTCTACAAATGTATTCTCTCTCTATTACCCTTATATCTTAAAAGTGTGTAGTAAAATTGTGTATTGTTTAAGTTTACATAATTTTCATGATAGCTTAATTTGTTATTAACAAGTATCTTTGAAATGTGATTTATTCGTCCACTTGCAGTGAGGCATCATGTAGAATTTTTTTTTTTATATTTGGAATTGCGAATTCGAGCTCGTCACTTATGGACATATCCACAGATTGGGTGGGTGGGTTATACTGCAGCAACCAGATCATATGTGAGGAGGTGGGCTGCTCTGCTAGAATAGCCAGTGGAGGATACTTATGAAGTTATCCAGAAAGGGTGGACCGCCATACACAAACACATCTGTAATGAAGAGAAACCCAGCTAAAGATTATACACTGGACATACGGAACCTTCAATATTCGCCTTCAATAACCCCAACACAAACTGGTTTGTCACCTGTCCCAAATGTGGCCTAGACCTCCCAGATCTTGTCCACCTATTGTGGCTATGTCTGGTCATTGCTGCGTTTTGGCGGCAGGTAGAAACTTTTTACAGTCTAATTACAGAGCATACCAGACCTGTGCATATGGCGACCCCCCTCTTGCAGGTCCCCCGGTCCACCACAGACTACTTGTCCCCTTGTCTTGACCCCTGTGTCATGTGTTTGTTAGGGGCCAAAAGAATAATAATGTCACACTGGATTTCCCCCACCCCACCTACGGTATCAGAGGTCTGCAAACTTCCCTGTCTTATGACAAAATATATGTTGTCCAAGATAAAGATATCCGCACAGGCGCCCTTTTAAGACCTGAGAAAAGTTCTACAGGACTTTCTGATAATGTTCCAGGATACCAAGTGGTATGCCCCTGAACAACTTAGGGGTACCCTGGGCAGACTGGCACTTCACACGTGAAACAGACCTGCTAGGCCAACCTTTAAGGTATATAATGAGGCAACGGCACCTCCTGCCCTCCCTGACCCCCCCACTGGGTCAGTTGCACACATATGTTCTATGTACTGTTAAAACTATGAGGACACTTGTTGACTATAGGTTTCATACTAAGAATGTTGAGAGTAAATGCAAAATATGTCACAATGGTAGTTTGGTTAAGGTTTCTTTATTTTTCTTTTTTTTTAATGGTTTAACATGGTTCAGTTATTTGTTACTGCACTGAATTCAACAAGGCTGCAGTTGTTATGGCCAATTGCCCACTCCATGGACCCGGAATCTCTTCTCTGTCTTCTGTCAACGAGTCCTCACTCTTCCTTGGACCTGCTCACTGGTTGCTTGGGCCTGGTAGTCGCTTTTGCTGGATTTCTGGGAGGTTCAGTCACGCAGGATGGATATGATGATCTTTGAAAAACTCATAGCTAAGCAATTGGGTTCCCTGGTGAAATTTAATTGTGTTTTTGGACCCTGTTCTAACTTATACAATCTTCTATCAGATCACAATCATTATCAGAATATTATCTTATGTGATAGCTGTTCCCAGACCAGTTTGTAGCCTTTCGGGCCATATGCAAAGTTATAGCACGGGGCCCCCCTGATGGCCAAGTTTTTGTGCAGGGGGGTTGCTATTATTGGGCAGGCCAAGCAGTTGAGCAGATAGGGATTTGATCAGCATGTGCAATATGCGTATGGGGTAGAGCACCGGTGACCATCGGTGGCCCTATGCACCTGCCTATTTCTCAAAATGGTCAGCCAGAAACATCTCATATAAATACCTAGTATTGGCCATATGGTTAGCAGGATGGATCACTCAATGTCCACTATTCCAATAACCCATATTTCTCTCTTCTCCTAAATCATTAGAATGGGGGCTGAACCAATTCCATGGGTGTCTCACCTCTCATGTGTGATTTTCGTCATTGGTGGCCCACCTCAGGACTTGAACCAGTGCGTACACTGTCCATAAATTGGGTACCGTTCTGTCAGATCAGGTTCAATTCGCACCCCAGGTTAAATCATGACTTGATGACTTATGAATCTGGGCAACCCAGAATGATTTGACACACTGGGTGCTGGAAGAGGACCATATTCTGCTTTGCCAGGGAAACAGGAATCAGTATAGAGAAGGTGCCCTGTTTGGGACAACAGCTGAAGTCTGTTTTGGATGCTGCCACGTTCCCTCTAATCATTTGTTATATATGGGAACATGGTTATTGGTGCTGGTATCAGGTCCCAAAACGTCACCTTTAGTGTATATTGCTTGAATTGCACTCAGAAGGGTACACTACCCGTGGGTTTACTGTGTTCCTAGTCAGTTTTTCCTTGGTGTGGGATTGGGTGCTTGCGGGGTCGTACACCTATTACCCCCATAAAAACGACTGAAATTCGCCAGACACTTCTGGTGGCGCTTGCAGAAAATCCCTCTGTGTATTTGGAAAGGAATTGAAGGCCTGGTTTTGCTAGATTTTTGTAAAGAGGATGAAATATGAACACATTGAGGGCTGTTTGAGAGGAGGCCAAGCCTAAGGTTGACGCATGACAGGATAACTTGCTGCAAGTGTCTGGTGCTCTGGAAGAATATGCAAAGTTTCTGGAAAAGTCTATTTGGGTACAGCCCCCCTCAGTCCACGGCAATTCCTGAACCCATGCTCACCCTATAGTATGTTCTACTCACTACTCGTTTTCCATTGTATTAACTCATGTGTTTATGCTTATCGTATATTGTAAGATTAGGAGACTAAGTGCAAGCAACTGAGAAGGCCGCATACCTCTACGAAGTATCTGATCCTGAAGAAATAAATTGTTTGAGGTAAAAGAGACACGATACTGGTAGATGAGGGTCTGGTCAGACAATCCAAAATGATGATGATCTTTATGACTAGCCCCCATGAAGACTGCTATGCTTTTTAATACATAGATGTTTTACTTTTAAGAAAACGTTATCCGACATATATCTTCATTGCAAACTAAACAAAAATAAAATGATTTAAACAACACAATATGAATTTTCCTTTGATAAGTTTCCTGACCATTTTATTGCTGAACTTTTTTTGTTTGAAACCTAAATGCTTGTCTACATAATCACTTGTGTTAATTTTGATGACTACTTCATTGTTCCCTGCGCCCACTTGGGAAGTGAGAGATTTAGAACCAAATTTAACACCCACAACCTGAAGGTTGTGTTCCCGAGTTTGTTTGTTTCCAAGATTCACTTGCCCCGCAGCTGGGCCTGGTTTATGGTGTCCATTGCTCCAGAGGTCCGGAGGTCAGCCAGGTCAGCCAAAGACCCTCCCTTTTGATTAACCCACTTCCACTCACTCTTCTAAAGCCAAATGTTGAAGGAGACTCCTGTGAATTCCCTATAGCCTATAACCATGATGAGGCCAATATGCAAATCAACCACCAACACTGGAGTGCACTTGTTTTTGCATAAGCGGCAACCATTTGATTTTAGCAGGTGCTGCCGAAGAAGGAATCAATCTAGTGTGTGGGTTGTCACTCTCTTAGTATTCTTTTCCCTTGAGGGAGGGCGGGGGGCTCTTAAAAGGGTCTTATAAGATCAACAGAAATGATCTTTGGGAAGAAATGTAACTGGAAGCACATTTGCTCCAGTGAAAGACTTTGAATTTCTTCATTCTTATCAATCTGAATATAAAGACAATTTCAATATGAAGAAGGCCATCTTGTATGACTACGACATCACATATGGATGAATTCAAGTTTCCTCATCATTTCCTAATCATTTCCTAGCATCACAGCTCATGTTTTCTTTCTTTCTACAGACTAGTCCCTTAAGGTATATATATCGTTGTTTGACACCATCCATAATGCTTGGGTCTTAAAGAAAACCAAATTTGGACATAGGCCCTTCACATTGTGGGTGATTTTATAAGTTCCTCTTCTGTGACCACGTCCAGCACTAGATGACGTCCCTAGAGAGGGCGTATGATATGGGAAATACTCTAAAAAAAATACTGTTAACTCTCAGTTGTCCAGAAGTAAATATTTCATTTCTCATTGGTCAATCTATATATTGATAACTCCCAATCACGTTTCCCCCAGAGGGAGTTCTTTTCCCGTATATGCAAAATATCTAATGTCCTATATAAACTCTGTTTTTCACCGGCAAATTGGCGAACGATCACCTATGTATTGTTCCTCATCACATGTGATAATAAAAGAAACAACAAGACGGGATTGTGGTCAAAATTCCCTCGTCATTATAATAACGGTCTTTCCTGAAGAATACAGTGGATTGGAAGGTATATATCACTGCGTATGTAGTGTCGGGTCCTCCGGATAGAATACATAGGGATCGGAGGATATATATCACTGCTATGTAGGCGGGTCCGCCCTGATAATCATATTCATTGGAATGTATATACGCTTCTATGTAGTGCCGGTCCTCCCTGATAGAATACATAGTGGATTGGAAGGTATATATCACTGCTGATGTTGTTGCTGGTTCTCTCTGATAGACTACATCGTTATTGGAAGGTATATTCACCTGCTATGTAGTTCTGGTCCTCTCCCTGATCGATACATAGTGATGGGAAGGTATATATCACTGCTATGTAGTGCTGGGTCCACCCTGATAGAATCATAGTGATTGGAAGGTATATATCACTGCTATGTAAGTGTCGGGTCCTCACTGAGAATACTAGTGATTGGAAGGTATATATCCTGCTGCTAAGGTATGCTGGGTCCTCCCTATAGAATACATAGTGATGGAAGTATATATCACTGTTATGTAGTGCGGGGACCTCCCTGATAGAAATACATAGTGATTGGAAGGTTATATATCACAGCTATGTAGTGCCGGTTCCTCCCTGATAGAATACATAGGTGATTGGAAGGTATTTCACTGCTATGTAGTGCGGGGACCTCCCTGATAGAATACATAGTGATTGGGAAGGTATATATCATCTGCTATGCATCTGGGTCCTCTCCCTGATAAGAATACATCGTGATTAGAAGGTTATATATCACTGCTAGGTAGTGCCGTCTCCTCCTGATAGAATACATAGTGGATTGGAAGGATATATCACCGCTATGTTGCGGGGAACCACCCTGATTAGAAACATCGTGATTTTGGAAGGTTTATATCACTGGTATTTTCTCCCCCCCCCCCCCCCCCCCCACTGGTATAAAAAACAAACCTTGATACTAACCCACCCCTCCGGTGTGACGCGATGACGTCACATTGGTGGGTGGCGGGAAATTTAAAAGTTAAAAAAGGGAATTGTACTGGGCACAGTGATTACAATTCAATTACAATTTTTTAAGTAATAAACACAACACAAATTTACATTTAAATAAATTTTTATTATTTACAACAAACAAAATTAAAATTATACTTTAAATAACTTTTTTTTTTAATGTAATTTTTTTTTTTTACCCAAAAAAAAATTCCATTAAAGTCTATGGTGCGCTTTTGGTACAGAAATCTGTACCTATGCAGTGTGCTAGGGAGGTTAAGTGAAGCTAAAGATGTAGAATAGATTTCTGGAAAATTCCTTAAACTGAAGAGGTTTTATAACACGTGCTGAGCTTATAAGTCCTCTGGCTGAGACGGTTGTCATAAAGTGTGATGCTCGCACTGAACATACTGATAAGATCTCATTAGGAAGTGGAACGGATATATTGTTCACTAAAGATGTGTGTATGACAGTTTCATGAACAGCTCATAAAGTCGTATGCCTAAGTTTTTTATTCCAGATCTCACCCCGGACACTGGGTCACGCTGCGCATAAAATGGCTGGTAACCAGAAGATCCTAGAGGAAAAGATTAGCCCAGAGATTTGATAGCCTCTATCAGGTCATACTCACCACAACCACATTGGTAAAGTTGAAAGGGAGAAATTTATGGATCCATGCCACACAGTGTAATAAGCTTGTGTTTGATCAACCTGTGTATATGATACGGAAGCCACATATTTTGATGGAATAACACCCTTCATTTCCAGGTTGCCATATGGTATTATGTACAGAGTACAGCACATTGGAGGATATTTGTCACATAATATAAAATAGAATCAGCTCAGCTCATCAGACTCATTTAGGGGAAGTACTGAATTGTGACTTATAGTTTAGATTACCTGATTCCTGAGTATGAAGGTAATCACAACCCCAAAAAAACAGAAGTATGTCTCATACCTGGAATCTTCCCTGAGATGACTGCTGAGGCTGATCTGTGTACAGAGGATGATGATGATACAATAATTAGTTGTGTGATCACATATGTCAGGATTAAAGAAGTTTTTGGTAAAATTGCAGGGAGAATGTTCTGAATCTAGATGACCCCATGAAAGAAAGTTATACACTTTGGTCATTTGGTCTTTCATCATCTGTGTTATCAGTAATGTGGAAGAGGTGACGCAGCACACAAGGTATCATTATAATGAGCCAGTTCAGTGGAACTCTGCTGAACATGAGACCCAGCAGGTGACTTAAAGAGAATCCTGATTCCAGGAAAAATTTTGATTCCACAATATTCTTGAATTTTGTTTTAAAGGTGAAAATTGATTTTGACAAATATAAATGTATAAACATTTACTCTGTGTAGAACATATCTTTCTAAACCATGCAAGGTAAGATACTTGTACCCAGATATTGAGGGACACTAATTCTTTGGGGTGGTACATTGGTATGTTAATTAATATATGTACTTTAGTAGGTCAAATCCCTGGAAATGGGAGGTTTGGTGTAATGAAATAAGATCTGTCATGTATAAATGAGTGAATGAATGGAAGGCCAACGACTGAGCATGTATGGAGAGTGTATGCTACAGATTGGCACGATCCACATGGGTGCGAACTTGATTTAGATTTATATTGGGAAGGACCACTTATATAAGCTTGTTGCAAAGTTACTGGTGCCCGGTCACTCCGGTTAGATTGGAAAAAAATATTTCCCTGGTCTAGGTGATCCTATGCTAAACACAAGACATTGGTATACATGGGAAGGTAAAGACAAAGTGTGTGTCACTGTGGTCCGTGTACCAGGGAACTGGAACCTGTAAAAATGTCCCTGGAAGCCTGCCATGACCCTTTTATTAAGGTTGCTGACCTTGTGGTACCACAGTTGTCCTCCCTGTGGACAGTACTAACGGACACCCAGTTTGTGCTGTACACTTGGAGAATATCACTAGGGGATTTCAGAGTTGATAAGTGGGATAAGAGGTGTACACCATTTGTAAAGAACCAAATCTATATGTTGCAAGGATGGTTGAAGTCTGGTTACTCTCCACGCAGATCTAAGAGAGACATCTTGGACACGGCCCTAGGTGCCGGTGGGGTGGCTATGGGTGCTCTAAATACAATGGATCTGGAGGTATTGAGGAATAAACTGGGGGGGATTGGCCCAGCATGTAGCAGAAGGGGTAAAGACTCAACTAGATATCAATCATGTCCTAGAGAACCTGCAACATGTACACGTTGACATAACTACCTCACTATCAGACACCCCAAGGTTAAAGTTTGGGGTCTTATTGCTGCTCTGGTAAATGAACAAGAAGAAACTCAGCCCGCTTTGTCTTGTTCTCAAGTACAATTTGAATTGTCCCAAGATTTTAAACTAATGGTAACCTCCCTCCATGCCGGTCAATTTCCTTTGAATTTGAGAAAACTGGCTGCACGAATGGTACCCGAGTTTGCCCTAAATCATATAGAATGGTGGCTGAACCAATTCCATGGGTGTCTCAACCTCTCATGTGTGATTTCGTCATTGGTGCCCACCTCAGGAATTGAACACAGTGCGTACACTGCCATAAATTTGGGTACCGTTCTGTCAGATCAGGTAATTCTGCACCCCAGGTTAAATCATGACTTGATGATCTATGAATCTGGGCAACCCAGAATGATTGACACACTGGGGTGCTGGAAGAAGGAACATATTCTGCTTTGCCAGGGGAAACAGGACAGTATAGAGAAGGTGCAATGTTGGGACACAGCTGAATCTTGTTTTATGGATGCTCGCCACGTTCCCTCTAATCATTTGTTATATATGGGACATGGGTATTGGTGCTGGTATCAGGTCTCCAACAACGTCACCTTTAGTGTATATGGCTTGAATTGCACTCAGAAGGGTACACTACCCCGTGGGGTTTACTGTGTGCCTAGTCCAGTTCTGGGTGTGGATGTGGGTGCATTGCGGGGTCGTACACCTATTACCCCATAAAAACGACTGGATATTGCGCCAGACACTCTGGTGCGCTTGCAGAAAATCCCTCTGGGATTTGGAAAGGAATTGAAGGCCTGGTTGCTAGATTTTGGTAAAGAGGATGAAATATTGAACACATTGAGGGCTGTTGAGAAGGAGGCAAGCCTAAGGTTGACGCATGACAGGGATAAATTGCTGCAAGTGTCTGGTGCTCTGGAAGAAGATGCAAAGGTTTCATGGAAAGTCTATTTGGGTACAGCCCCTCAGCCACGGCATTCCTGAACCCCATGCTTCACCCTATAGTAGTGTTACTCGTTTTCATTGTATTACTCTATGTGTTTATGCTTATCGTATATTGTAAGATTAGGAGACTAAGTGCAGCAACTGAGAAGGCGCATACCTCTACTAAGTATCTGATCCTGAAGAAATAAATTGTTTGAGGTAAAAGATCACGATAACTGGTAGATGAGGGTCTGGTCAGAAACAATACAAATGATGATGATCTGTATGACTAGGCCCAATGAAGAACTGCTATGCTTTTATATAACATGATGTTTTACTTTTAAGAAACGTATATCCACATATATCTTTATTGCAAACTTTAGATTTTATGATTTTCCTTTGATAAGTTCCTTACATTTTATTGCTGAATTTTTTGTTTGAAACATAATGCTTGTCTACAATAATCACTTGTTTATTTTGATGACTACTTCATTGTTCCCTGCGCCCACTTGGGAAGGTTGAGAGAGTTAGACCAAATTTAACACCCACACCTGAAGGTTGTGTTCCCCGGAGTTTGTTTTGTTTCCAAGGATTCACTGCCCCGCAGCTGTGCCATGGTTGATGTGTCCATTGCTCCAGGAGGTCCGGAGGTCAGCCAGGTCAAGCCAAAGACCCTCCCTTTTGATGACGCCACTCCACTCTTCTAAAGCCAGAAGGTTGAAGGAGTACTCCTGTGATATTCCCTATAGCCTATAACCATGATGAGGCCAAGATGCAAATCAACCACCAACACTGGATGTGCACTTGTTTTGCATAAGCGGCACCAATTTGAATTTAAGCAGGTGCTGCCGAAGAAGGAAATCATGCATAGTGGTGTGGGTTGTCAACTCTCTTAGGATTCCCTTGAGGGAGGCGGGGGGCTCTGAAAGGGTCTTATAAGATCACAGAATGATCTTTGGGAAGGAAATGTACTGGAAGCACATTGCTCCAGTGAAAGACTTTGAATTTCTTAATTCTTATCAATCTTGATATAAAGACATTTCATATGAAGAAGGCCATCTTGTATGAACTACGACATCACATATGGATGATTCAAGTTTCCTAATCATTTCCTAATCATTTCCTAATCATCACAGCTCATGTTTCTTTCTACATACTGAGTCTTAATGTATATATATCTTGTATTGACACCTCCATAGGCTTGGGTCTTAAAGAAAACCAAATTTGGACATAGGCCTTCAATTGTGTGATTTATAAGTTCCTCTTCTGTGACCACGGTCCAGCTACTAGATGACGTCACTAGAGAGGGCGTAATGATATGGTAAAATCTCTAAAAAAAATACTGTTAACTCTCAGTTGTCCAGAAGGTATATTCTATTCTCATTGGTCAATCTATATATTGATAACTCCCAATCACTTCCCACAGAAGGAGTTCTTTTCCTGTATATGCAAATATCTAATGTCTATATAAACTCATGTATTTCCGCAAATTGGCAGAACGATCACCTATGTATTGTTCTCATCACATGTGATAATAAAAGAAACAACAAGACGGTATTGTGTCAAAATTCCTCGTCATTATTATAACGGTCTTCCTGATAGAATACAGTGATTGGAAGGTATATATCACTGCTATGTAGTGTCGGGTCCTCCGTGATAGAATACATAGGGATCGGAGGATATATATCACTGCTATGTAGTGTCGGGTCCTCCCTGATAGAATACATATTCATTGGAACTATTTGATTCATTGTATAGGGAAAGGATAAGTAATTTTAATTGTGGAGAATTTGGGTGGATTCCCATACCATAGAAGGATATGATAGAGACGGGCAGATAGGAGACCATGGTGAATGTCCCGTGTCCAAGTTAGGTGGACCATTCACAATGCCCCCTTTCAGAGGAAGGGGAAGTGCGGTGGGAGAATACCCACCCACGCCAATCACTTGGACGAGGTACTGGCCAACCTACTTGCAGATTTACTTGGTAATCTGTTGATCCCACTCCTGAACATTAAAATGGGGGTCACCTCTCTCAAAAGCGTACGGCACATCGCCCAGGGATGAGATTATTGCCAATTTCGGACAAGGGGAAATCAAGTGTATTAGTGATTGGGAGAACTGGTCCTAAGGAAAAGATACCAGAGAAATGGACTTACAAACCTGAATGTTTGGAAGAACCTTTGGGAGGGATAAATTGAAGAGATTTTGCCCTAATGAAGAAAGGTTTGGACCTGATAGATCATGGAATCCATCTGGAGATCTGAGATGTTTAGGGTTTTACTTGACATGGAAACCAGTGTAGCACAGTAAAGTCAGCAGACGGGTATGTGAGGAGTTTTAAATGAAGATAGCAACTAGTGAGAAGGACAGAAAAGGACAGCGACGGGTAGGGTGGAAATTAGGTGGGTAATATAGTGGGAGGGGTAGGGGGAGGAATAATGACTTATTTCTATTTTCGTGCCGGTTAGGTGGGAAGCGGGAAGGGGAGGGGGGGTGTGGGGGGGGATATGTAGGTGGGGGTATTTTCGGGTGGATCCAGGGGAGTTCGAGAAGGGGGGTTAGGGGCGGAGGTTGAGGTACATCGGTAGGTGGTTTTGCTTTATCGGAATGGTGTTCTAGGGAGTCGGTAGAGGTTGATATCTTGTGTAAGTAGTTATGGGGGGGGTTGGATAGTCTCTAGGTAGTGGCAGGAGTGTAATTCAGGGCGTGAGGGAGAGAGGTTCTGGGGAGGGAGTGGGTAGGGACCAGTTGTGGGGGGATTTGGTAGGGTACTAGGGCAGGAATGGGGTAGGGTGAACGGGTTGTGGTTATGGGTATGGGTGTGACTCGTGAGGGTGGGAGGGGTGGAGGTGTAAGCAGGGAGGGGGTGGGTGTCGGTGTGTGGTGTCTGATTGGTTGTTCGGAGTGTGGGATGTAGGCGGGAGGGTGGATGGTAGGAGTAAGAGAGAAGCACTAGGTGGGTAGCGTGGGGTAAGGTTAAGGTGTGGATGTTGGTGGAGGGGGGGGTGGGTCGAGGGGATAGAGTGGTCTAAGAGTAGAGGAAGGGTGGGGATTGTTGTTGGTTATGGGGGTATAGGGGCAAGGTGGTGTAAGTGAGTTGTGGGGGAGTGGCTCGAAGGTACGCATAAGGTTGGGAAGGTGAGGGATAGATAAGTGTAGCTTAGTGGCGAGAGTTGCTGATTAGGGGGTGGAAAGGGGTAGGGGAAAGAGGAGTCTTGGGGAACAGGTTGCCGTGTTACGAGATGCCATTTGGTTGGTAGTGAGAAGTGTGAACGGTTTGGGAGCTACGGTTGTTGATGGGTGTGGATGAGGGCGGGTATTTTTGGCGGGGTCGGATGTTGGAGGATGGTGGGGGAGGGGGTGCGTGGGGAGTGAGGGTATTGAAAATTTGGTTGCGTGGGGTTGTATGGGTTGGAGAGGGGGAAAGTGGATCTCTTGGAAATGCAAGGGGGTATGGGGTGGGTTTGACTAGTGGAGGGTGTGGGGGGAAGTGGTGGAGGAATAGGTACGGCTGTGGTCGGGGTGCGGTGAATGAGGTTCCAGTGGGAGATTAGGGAGTGGGGGAGTGGTTGGATAGGGGGTGTGGGTAGGGGTGTTGTGAGGGTATGGGGGTGTGCAAGGATGTGAGGTAATCGGGGAGGGAGAAAGGAGTTAAACGGGCAGCCGGGGGACGAGGGAAAAATAGGAGTGGTTTGGTAGGGGAGTATGGTAGGATTGGGGGGGGGGGGTCAGGTGTAGGGGGGGGGTATTCGGAGGGGCATACCAGTTTCCGGTGAGGGGTGTGATAGGGGGTTTTTTTTGGAGAGATGAGTTGGGGGGCGGAGTAGGGGGAAGAGGGGTGGGGGGGGGGATGGGTAATATATTGAGAGAGTGGTGAGGGCGGGGCGGGTAGGAGATTTGGTAGATGGTGTTGGGTTGATGGGTTGGATGTGAGTGAGATATTAGGATGGGGGTGTATGGAATAGAGTAGTGGATCGGTATAGTGAGTCGGTTGGGGAGTGAGAGTAGGGTCTTTGGACATCGTATTTAGGAGAGATGGGGCGACGTTGGTGTTTGATTGGGTGGAGTAATGTGGGGCGGTTTTCGAGGGGGGTAATATGGATGCTGGTTGTCGGTTTGCGGGAGGGGCGGATGGATCTTTGTTAGGGGGAGGAAAGTGAGGGTGAGTGGAGAGTTTGGTTGTTAGAAGGTGCGAGAAGGGAGCGTGGTGGTGGGGTGATGGGAGTGTCTTGTGGGGTTGGGGTGGGTTGGTTGGTGTGTAGGGGGGATTGGGTAGGGAGAGTCGTATAGTATGATTATAGGTGGGTAGATACTTGTGGTTGGGGCTATTGGGGACGGCTGTTTTTGGGCGGTGGGATGGGGCGGGGGTTTAGAGGGAGGTGGGTGGGGTGGAGAGTGGGGGGTGGTGTGTGAGGGGGGGGGGTGGGGGTGTAGAAGAATACGGGTTGGCTGGGGGTTCTGGGTTTGTGGTGTGTTGTGGCGGTGTGTTCGTGAGATGGTGTAGGTGGGTTTGGGGGTTGAGTGTCATGGGAAGGGCTTGATTAGTGGATGAATGAGGTGGATTGGGGGGGTGGGGGGGGGTATAGTGAGGTGCGTTGGAGGGTAAAAAGATGGGGGGAGAGTTGTGGAATGTGGGGGGTTTGGTGAGGTGTGAGTGGGGTGGGTTAGATGGGGATGGGGGGTGGTGGGTGGGGGAGGGTAGTGTGTTGGAGAGGTGGAGGTGGTTTGGATACGCGTAGTGGAAGTGGGGTTGTGGGGTGGGGGGGGGGGTAGTGCGGGGGGGAGGGTTATTGGGCGGGGACGTAAGTTATCGGAGGGGGGGTAGGCGGCAGCGGGTGCTGGTGGAGGTGTGTGGGAGAATATGGGTTTAAGGAGGATTTGTGGGTGGATTTTGGGTAGGTTATATTGCGGACTGGGTTTGAGAGTATGTGGATTAGATGTGGATTTCGGAGGGAGAGAGGTGTTGGATTAGGTGAGTGGTGGATGGGAGGTTTGTAGTGTGGGGTTGGGTAGTAGTTTTGTAGATGGGGGGTAGGAGGAAGGTTAGGTTTCTGTTGGGATGTGGGGGGGATGAGGGGGGGTGGTATAATTGGACAGGGATGGGTTTGCGGGGTGTAGGGGGGGTGATGTGATTGGATGATAGGGGGGAGGGGTGAAGGAGTTGGAGTGAGATGGGAGTGGGGGGGGGTGTGTGGAGGGGTGGGGATGTTGTTTGATACGGGGGCGTAGGCAAGTAAGGTGGTGGGTGATTTTTGGCGATTGCAGGGAGAGGGGAGATTGGGTGGTTAGCGCGGAAGCGGGGGGAGATTGGTGTGTGGATGGCGTTTTAGTGTCGTGGATTAGGGGGTGTGGGAGGGGGGTGGTCGGTTAGGTATTGTCGGGGTCGGGACTTGAGTTGCCGGTTGTAGGGAGCGGGGGAGGTGTGGGTAGATGCGGTTGTACGGGCTGGTTGTGGTTGGGCGAGGGTGGTTGGGACGTGGGGAGGTATGGTAAGATTTGTGGTTAGGTAGCCGGGGCGGGAGGGCGGGAGGGTAGAGGAGATATTTTGGTAGACAATACGATGGCCTTGCACGCTCATCTGGTATGGGGGGCTGTAGAGAAACCCCAGGGAGTCATTGTTAGAAGGTGTCTGGGGGCAGCAGACAGACCAGCACGGAGGTCCTTTCAGTCACATCAAGCTTTGTCCTGGCCAGTGAACATAGCTATTGACAGAAAGATGTTACGGAAGATTGTCATTTTATGGATTGGATTGAGTGAAGGCTATGTTATCCCATGAAGTTACCACCATCCCTTGTAATATGGTTATAAAATAATTATCATAGTCAATACTGCTGATTTGGGAAGATTAGATGCATCTTATGTATGGTATGTCTGTCATTGGTCCAACCGTTTCTAACCATAATTACAGATGGGACCACAAGGAAGAAAGATAAGAATAAGAATACTTATTGGACTGTTTTAGTAAGGAAAGATTATGATAAATAAATAAATAAAAAGATGTGTAAATGTAAGGTATAAAGATATTTCACAGTGAATAGTGTACCCCTGACTAAAGGCTGTGGACAGAGGCATGTGAACATGATGTGATGGCTGTGAGTGCTGCGGCTTTTTCTGTATCTGGCAATAAGAGGATTGTTATATTTGTGTAGTATGAATAAATCACACTACGTTGATTGGCTGGAACCATGACTATTAAATAAGGAACCAACGGTCAGATCCAGAACCTATACCCATAAAACGGATCAACACTTGCCTGCCACTATAAATAATCGAATAAACACATAGTAAATAGTAAGAGATTTTATAATTAAGGATACAGAGGCCTCACAGTCTTTGTACATGTTATCTCCCTGCTACTACTTCGGAGTCCTCCATCAGAATCACCCCCAGAGGGATGTTATGTTTGAGTCAGTCTGCACTATGATAGAACTTCTGAATCTGAATGTAAACCTGCTATAATAGATAAAGGGAAGAAAATAAGTGGTAAAGTATGATTAACCTCCTAGCGGTTTGAGACGAGTCCAGCTCGTCCAGTTCTGACATGCTGAAAGGTGCACTGGACGAGCTGGACTCGTCCAACACTGATCGAGCCCCCCCCCGCGGCCACTCACTCCCCCGATCCACGCGTCCGCGGCGGCTCCGATCTCTTGAATGACTCCCTCTGCCCCCCCTCGGCCATGACGTGAATGACGTTCACTATCCCGCCGGGGCGGGGGGGGGGCCGCCACACAAGACAGTAAGTGAGCACTGCGGGGCTCCGGGCTTTAGATCGCCTTGAACCGCGATCTACACCTAAAGCCCGAGCTCCGCAGCGTCACTTAGTGTTCTTGTGTGTCGGCGGCGGCGCTCCGAGCTTCTGTATGCAATCCCACCCCGGCTGCTCAGTGGATCCCTCTGCCCCTCCGGCGTGACGCGGTGACGTCAATACAGCCAAAAGCTAAACTCGGTGGGGGCGGCGGGAATTCAAATGCCTGCCTGTTAGATTGACAGATCACTGAGCACCGGGATTGGCATCACAGAAGCCCGGGTGCCGCCGCCGCCGACACCAAGCCACTAAGAGCGCTGCGGGGCTCTGGGCTTTAGGTGTAGATCGCCTGTTTTCAATGCGACATCACCCTAAACCCCGGAGCCCTGCAGCGCTCACTACTGTCTGTTGGTGTCGGCGGCGGCGGCTCCGAGGCGTGTTCATGTAATCCCCGGCTGCTCAGTGATTCCCTCCACCACCCCTCCGGTGTGACGCGATAGACGTCACATGGTGGGTGGCGGAATTTAAAAGTTAAAAAGTAATTTGTTAACTGTGCACAGTGATTACAATTCAATTACAAATTTTTTAAGTAATAAACACACCAACAAATTTACATTTAAATAATTTTTTAATTAGTACAACAACAAACAAATAAATGAAAATTAATACTTTTTAAATACTTTTTTTTTTTAATGTAATCTTTTTTTTTTTCCCCAAAAAAATTCCTTAAAGTCTATGGTGCGCTTTTGGTACAAATCTTGTACCTAATGCAGTGTTGCTAGGGAGGTTAGTGAAGCTAAAGATGTAGAATAATTTCCTTTCTTTCTGGGAAATTCCTTAAACTGAGAGGTTTTAACACGTGCTGAGCTATAAGTCCTCTGGCTGAGACGGTTGTCCATAAAGTGTGATGCTCGCACTGCCTACTGATACGATCTCATTAGGACGTGGAACGGAATAATTGGTTTCACTAAAGATGTGTTGTATGACAGTTTCATGGGAAAACAGCTCATAAGGTCGTATGCCTAAGTGTTTTTATTCCCCATCTCAATCCCCGGACCCTGGGTCACGCTGCGCATAAATGCTGGTAACCAGAAGATCCTATAGGAAAAGATTAGCCAGAGATTTGTAGCCTCTATCAGGTCATACTCACCACAACCACATTGGTAAAGTTGAAAGGAGAATTTATGGATCCATGCCACACAGTTGGTAATAATCTTGTGTTTGATCAACCTTGTTAATATGATACGGAAGCCAACAATATTTTGATGGAATAAACACCCTTCATTTCCAAGGTTCCATATGGTATTTATGTACGAGTAACAGCACATTGGAGGATTTTTGTCACATAATATAAAATAGAATCACTCAGCTTCATCAGACTCATTTGGGAAGTACTGAATTGTGACTTTATTTAGATTACCTGATTCCTGAGTATTAAGGTAATCACAACCCCAAAAATACAGAAGTATGTCCTCATACCTGGAATCTTCCCTGAGATGACGCGAGGCGATCTGTGTACATAGGATGATGATGATACAATAATTTAGTTGTGTTATCACATATGTCAGGATTACAGAAGTTTTTGGTAAATTGTCAGGGAGAATGTTTCTAATCTAGATGACCCCAGAAAGAAAGTTATACACTTTGGTCATTTGGTCTTTCATTCCATCATCTGTGTTTATCAGTAATGTGGAATAGGTGACGGCGCACACAAGGTTATCAATTATAATGAGCCAGTTCCATGGAACTCTGCTGAACATTAGACCCAGCAGGTGAACCTTAAAGAGAATCCTGATTCCAGAAAAAATTTTTGATTCCACAATAATTCTTGAATTTTGTTTTAAAGGGAAAATTGATTTTGACAAATTATAAATGTATAAACATTTACTCTGTTGAACATTCATTTTCTAAACCATGCAAGGTAAGATACTTGTACCCCAGCATTGAGGACAACTAAGTCTTTGGGGTGGTACATTGGTATTTTAATTAATATAGACTATTAGTAGGTCAATCCCTGGAAATGGGAGGTTGAGGTGGTAATTAACATAAGATCTGTCATGTATACATGAGTGAATAATTGAAGGCCCACGACTGAGCCACTGTATGGAGAGTGTATTCTACAGATGGCACGATCCCATGGGTGCGAATCTTGATTTTAGATTTATATTGGGAAGGACCCACTTATCTAAGCTTGTTGCAAAGTTACTGGTGCCCCGCGGTCACTTCCGGTTAGATTGAAACAAAATTTCCCTGGTCTATGGGTGATCCTATGCTAAACACCAGACATTGGTATACAAATGGGAAGGTAAAGACAAAGGTGTGTGTCACTGTGGTCCGTGTCCCAGGGAACTGGACCTGTAAAAATGTCCCTGGAAGCCTGCCATGACCCTTTTATTAGGTTGCTGACCTTGTGGTACCACAGTTTGTCCTCCCTGTGGACAGTACTAACGGACACCCAGTTTGTGCTGTACACTAATTGGAGAATATCACTAGGGATTTTCAGAGTGATAAGTGGATACGAGGTGTACACCATTTTTAAAGAACCACATCTATATGTTGCAAGGAGGTTGAAGTCTTGGTTACTCTCCACGCAGATCTAAGAGAGACATCTGGGACACGGCCCTAGGTGGCCGGTGTGGGTGGCTAATGGGTGCTCTAAATACAATGGATCTTGATGTATTGAGGAATCACTGGGGGGGATTGGCCCAAGCAGTAGCAGAAGGGGTAAAGACTCACTAGATTCATCATGTCCTAGAGAACCTCTCTGCAACATGTACACGTTGACCTCACTACCACCGTCACTATCAGACACCCCAAGTTTAAGTTTGGGGTCCTTATTGCTGCTCTGGTAACTGAACAGAAAAACTCAGCCCGCTTTTTTTCTTGTTCTCAAGTAACATTTGAATTGTCCCCCAAGATTTTAAAAAAACTAATGGGTACCCTCCCTCCATGCCGGTCATTTCCTTTGAATTTAAGAAAACTGGCTGAATGAAGAGATGGATCTGTTAGAAGATAAAGACCTTTGTAAACATATCTGTTCATCGTCATGACATTTCATTGATAAAACAAATGAGAAAATCATATTTGCATTATTCAAATTCCCTCTCAACTTTAGAAGCACAGAGCCGGTGAATATATAATATATATAAATGAAAATGTTTTCTCATGGTTTTAGTTCCATGTGACGTTACATACCGGAGTCTGGAAGGCGCACTGGCCCTTGATGAGGAAGGGGTTCCCGGTCAGGTCCCGCAGTATCCAGCATTCGGCAGCCACCGCTTCCTTCTTGTAGTAGTCGGTCAGCAGGATCTTTGGGACGTCTGCTTCCCGGTGATCATGGCCATCTGCTTCCCGGTGATTTTCTCTGATGCCAGGGCTACCTGTATAGGTTACATTATATTTCAATACATCCCATAGTTTCCATACATCAGTCAATGCCATTTTCTACATGTTCATGTATATGGGGAGCAGCGGCGGAACACCTTGGGGGTCATAAATATCAAAGTTTTCCATCTGCTCATTGTCACCTGAGAGTTTTTCTTTGTACGGAAATCCCATTGTCTGTGACTAAAGGTCCCCAAACACGTACCAAGTGGGGACCGACAGATGAGCTGTGAGAGCAACGTGATGATGTCATCACGCTGCTCTCCATCGTTCAGAGTATCGTCGGGCACCGTTTGTGTGCCGGCAATTAGTTTGGACAGGGAAGGCGGCCGACTGACCTTTGGGGTGACAGGTATCTGTCGCCCCATGTGGACACCCGCGATCTGCGGCCGATTTTGGACGCCAGCATGGCAAAATCGCCCGTGGTGATGACTCGTCCAGCGCTGATCGCTGCCCTGCGGCTCTCACTCACCTGTCCAAGCGTCCGCAGTGGCCCCAATCAGCTTTCTGATGCTTCCTGGATGGAAGCAGATCCCCCCCCCCCCCCCCCCCCCCCCCCCCCCGTCGTCACGTACGTAATGATGTCACACCGGGAGGAGGAGGGATTTTTACATTTAAACCGCAATGAATACAGTTTTCTGCATAGTTTGATTTCTAGAACTTACCCGGATGAAGCTTCCAGGTAAGGTAGCGGATCCCTCCACCCCCGGAGGGATGTACCTTGTACTGGAAGCACATTGCTCCAGTGAAGAACTTTAAATTTCTTAATTCTTATCAATCTTGATATAAAGACATTTCATATGAAAAAGGCCATCTTGTATGAACTACGACATCACATCATGGAGGATTCAAGTTTCCTAATATGGACTTATCACACAGCTCATGTTTCTTTCTACATACTAAATCTTAATGTATATATATCTTGTATTGACACCTCCGTAGGCTTGGGTCTTAATGAAAACCAAATATGGACATAGGCCTTCAATTGTGTGATTTATAAGTTCCTCTTCTGTGACCACAGTCCAGCTACTAGATGACGTCGACGGTCACTAGAGAGGGCGTAACAATATGGTAAAATCTCTAAAAAATACTGTTAACTCTCAGAGGGTATCCAGAGGGTATATTCTATTCTCATTGGTCAATCTATATATCGATCACTCCCAATCACTTCCCACAGTAGGAGTTCTTTTCCTGTATATGCAAATATCTAATGTCTATATAAACTCATGTATTTCCTGAAGTTGGCAGAACAATCGCCTATGTATTGTTCTCATCACATGTCATAATAAAAGAAACAACAAGACGGTATTGTGTCGAAATTCCTCGTCATTATTGGTGGAGAATGCGGGCAATTTACGGAACCCGGAGACGAGAAGGAGGACTGAATTTTCCTAGATGAGCGACGTCACGGTGTCCAGAACAGGGTCTGACCAGACACGAGCGCTCTGAGGTAAGATACATTTACCTATACTTTGTCTGCTCAGATCCTGTTCTTTCCACTTGTTCGCTTACCTGGGAAATAAGTTCTACCTGCACGATACTTCATGTTGTTACTGTATTATTATTGAAATTGATACTAACACTTTGTGTGTATGCTGAATGATTGTAGTGATCCGTACAGCCTTTGTTGCTAAACGGAGATTGAGACAGACAATATATCTCTGCAGTCCAAGGGCGCAGTTGTGGATTTCGAGTATCGCTCATTACAGTTCTTATACCGATCTGACTGTCAAGGAACAGATATTGTGTGTGACAATATCACTAGCTTGATTTCTGAGAGATAGTTTGGTCGGTAACGGTTCTGTAAATCAGTCTGAGCTTTCTTCATAAAAGTGAAGGTGCAGGTGACCTATTACTGACAAGACTGCAGAGATATAAGAGTGATTGACGGGGATCTGGCTGTGCAAACAGCTGACCTCTGAATCGTGTGTAACCAAGACGCACTCATCGATAAAAAGGTGAAAAGCACGGTGGGTTACACTTGAGAGTTCTTGTCACGAATGTTCTGTCCTCATTGTAAGCACTAACGCAGAAGTAATAACTAACAGTTGAATTCATGTATAATGCTCACAGTTCTACCGTTAATTTTGTAGTAGAGGGATTTGCTATTTGATTTATTGTAGTAGGGAAAGGAGTAGTAATTTTATTTTGGAGAATTTGGGTGGATTCCCATACCAGAGAAGGATTTTATAGAGACAGGGCAGATAGGAGACCATGGGTGAATTGTCCGTGTCCAAGTTAGGTGACAATTCACATGCCCCCCTTGCAGAGGAAGGGGAAGTGCGGTGGGAGAATAGCCCACCACCCAATCACTGGACGAGGTACTGGCCAACCTACGTTGCAGATTTACTTGGAATCTGTTGATCCACTCCGAACATTAAAATGGGGGTCACCTCTTCTCAAAAAGCGTACGGCATCGCCCAGGGAGGAGATGATTGCCAAGTTCGGACAATGGGAAATCAAGTGTATTAGTGATTGGGAGAAATGGTCTAAGGAAAAGATACCAGAGAAAGGGACTTACAAACCTGATGTTTGGAAGAACCTTTGGGAAGGGTATAAATTGAAGATGATTTGCCCGAATGAAAGAAAGGTTTGGACCTGATAGATCATGGAATCCATATGGAGATCTGAAGATGTTAGGGTTTTTACTTGACATGGAAACCAGTGTAGCACAGGAAAAGTCAGCAGCACGGGTATGTGAGGAGTTTAATGAAGAATAGCAAACTAGTGAGGAAGGACAGAACAGTGAACGCTCATCTGGTATGGGGGCTGTAGAGAAACCCCAGGGAGTCAGTTGTAGAAGGTGCTGGGGGAGCAGACAGACCAGCAAGGTATTTCAGCTTTGTCCTGGCCAGTGAACATAGCTATTGACAGAAAGATGTTACGGAGATTGTCATTTTATGGATTGGATTTGAGTGAAGCTAGTGTTATCCATGAAGTTACCACCTCCCCTGGTAGATATGGTTATAATAATTATCATAGTCAATACTGGCTGATTTGGAAGATTAAGATGCATCTTATGTATGTATGTATGTCATTTGGTCCAAACGTTTCTAACCAGAATTACAGATGGACCACAAGGAAGAAATGATAAGAAATAAGAATACTTATTGACTGTTTTAGTAAGGAAAGGATTATGATAAATAAATAAATAAAAAAGATGTGTAAATGTAAGGTGTATAAAGATATTTCACAGTGAATAGTGTAACCTGACTAATAGCTGTGACAGAGGCAATGTAAAATGATGTGATGGACTGTGAGTGCTGCGGCTTTCCTGTAGCTGCAATAAGAGGATTTGTTATATTTGTGTAGTATGAAGAAATGACACAATACAGTGATTGGCTGGACATGACTATTAAAATAAGGAGAACACGGTCATGATCCAGAACCTATACCCAATAACGGATCATACCACTTGCCACTATAAATAATCGAATAAAACAACATAGTAATAGTAAGAGATTTTATAATTAAGGATACAGGCCTCACAGTCTTTGTACATGTATCTCCCTGCTATACTTCGGAGGCCCCACTCAGTAATCACCCCCAGAGGATGTTATGTTTTGAGTCAGTCTGCACTAATGATAGAACTTATGAATCTGAT
>CM070035.1:21028857-21043294 GCA_036250615.1 Ptychadena robeensis | reverse complement strand
TAGAGTTCCCCTAACATTGTGACCTCCTTCTTCCCATAATAGCCACCCAGTCACACGCCTTGATGTTTTCTGGGAACTTTTTAAACCAAACCAACAATTGCTAGAAATTATTATTTTGGATAAATTTGTTTTTTTTTGTTTATTCCATGTAATGTGGTGTTTGTGTGTGTGTGTAAGTGTGTTCTGTGTGTGTGTATGCTTACTGACTAATCTATATACAGGGGTGCACATAGGTCTTTTAGTGAGCTCCCCAGATGAGTACCAGGAGAGGGTGTTTTGTACTGATCCCATATGTATGGGGTCTCCTTCACTGTCTCCCTCACTGTCCTCTGTGTCAGCTTCCTGCATGGTAGATTCTGCTGCAGATGGACCTCCCGGTTTCTTATTTAGCCTCCGGTTAGCTTTCCCCCTCCACAGGTCACCAGCTGGCTTTGGGTCAAATATAACTCTCACATTGCAACAAGTGATGGGCGATCTGCCCACAGGGCGGACAGTTCGGCGGTGAACATGGATGTTTGCCCTCCTCCTCCCTGGCGAGCAGTACGGGTGTTCGACCCGCCCCGTTCTCCGGTGAGAAGAAGATCTCTATTCTTCCTCCGGCAGGATCAGTACCTGTGAGATCGTGCCAGAGGAAGTATCTTTTCACTGGAAGACCGGGAATGAAGCCAGTCTAGTGAAAACCCAGCTCTATAACTGGAAGTGACGTCACATCCGGCTCCCTTAACCAGGAACTATGCGTTCCAGGGACCGGATGTCACGTCACTGACGTCTCATTCGATTTTTCCGATTCAAATTCCCCGCCTAGAAGCAGGAGATACATTTAACATTTAGATGCGTCTGCCCAGTCACGGAGCGCCTCCAAGTTGTTAGTATGCATATGAGCTGTGTAACAATAATGCCGGGACGCAGAGCTAGGTTTTGGCCGCTTTGATTACCAGAGCACCACTTATGTGCACCCCTGTATATAAACCTATATCTTTCTGTAAATTACTTTATCCCGCCCAATTTTCTATCCTAAAGTTTTGTTTTTGTGGCTTTTTTATTCTTACTCTAACTTATCTTTATTGTACCCCAGATGTTTTGTATCTTGCTATATTTCAATAATCATTTCTAAATGTATATCTCTTTGTGTGTGATAAAAATTATTACAAAATTATAGAGGTCCCCTAAACCTCCCTGACAGTTCACTGAGGTCCAGATTTCTGTACCAAAAGTGATACAGTGTTTTTCCTTTCCTCCCCTATCGGCGTCACCGATGATGCCGATGGGGGCGGAAAGGCTCTGTTTGCCTGCAGCTCTGTAGAAATGCTGCAGGCCAGTACTTGCTTTGGGGGTAACGCTAGGGAGGTTAAACCGGCCATAGACGCTATGCTTGGCAGGCGTTTATCGAACAATCGGCCGCAGCATGATGACGTCATCATGCCATGGTCAATCGTTCTAAATACACCATTTACGATTTGACAACCAATACTTTGGATGGGGACCCTTGTCCCCATTCAAAGTACTGGCGATCGACCAGAGAAAAACGTTTGTTCTCTGGCTGATCAAAGTTTTGTGCGAGTAGAAACGGTTGCTCCAGGTGGGCGCGTTAGTTTTGTGATTGATCAACAAGCGATCACCCCGAATGCGCATGGTGATCATTTGCAAAATCAGCCAGAGATTGAAGCGCTATGGCCGGCTTTAGAGGTACAGAAAAAAAAAATATAAGTTTACAGTTGTTTTCTTTTCTTTTGATTTGGATTGGATAAAACATTTATAAAACATTTACCCAATCCAATCAAAATAAAAAAACAAATGTAAAAAAAAAAAAAATCTAAGAAAAAAAAAATTTCTGTACCTTTAAATCTGCCGCCCGGCGCGTGACGTCATCAGGACCCGAGTGCCGATCATGGAAATAGCCGGAGAGATCGACTATTTCCGGAGACACTCGGGTGCAGCCGGAGATAGATCAAACTAGCAGAAACACTCAGCGGGAGCGTTTCTGCTAGTTGGATCTAATTTTTAACTGGATTATAGAAAGACATTTCTCTGATCCAGTCCAAAAGTAAAAAAAAAAAAGATTTAAAAAACGAAAAAATATTTAATTTTTTCTTTAAGACCGGGTCCCGCCTCCGTGACGTCACACGTCACTCCGGGACCCGGAAGAAGCCGCGACGGAGAAGAGGACCGCGGCAGCTGGACCAGGTGAGCTCCCACGCTGTGCCCGAACCAAGTTCAGTCGTATCGATAGTTGCTAGGGAGGTTAAAATTGTGGCCTCCTCCAAACCCCAATAGCCACACCAATCACACACCTTGATGTTATTTGGGAACTCTTCCACATCCAAAATACCAATTTCTGGTAATTGTTGGTTTGATAACACACACTCTCAGTTGTGTACCCTCTGTAGTGTGATGTGTATGTGTGTGGGGCCTCTCCTTATAGTAATAATCTATCTTATACTTCATTTCTGAGAATATTGTCTTGTGTTTGTGATGAAACAATAATTATTAAAAAATATAGAGTTCCCCTTAAAATTGTGGCCTCCTCCAAGCCCCAATAGCCACACCAATCACACGCCTTGATGTTATATGGGAACACTTGATGTTATTTGCAAAGTCTAAAATACATATTTTTTATAATTATTCCATCAATCACACACACACAAGTGGTGGTGTATGTGTGTGAGACATGTCAGGGGAAAATCAGGGGACATTGTGCCTGTGTCTTATGGTCCGAATGCACAAAGCCTTGGCTTCCCACCAGCTCTCCCGAGCTGTCAGATGAGATGCGGCCACAGCCACATCCCTCATCTGTACTGTACTGCCTCTACCAGAAGAGTGCTGCTTATAGAAGCAGTACATCATAGAGACACACATGGAAGCGGCCAGTACAGTCTAATGGTCCAGTGCATCTTATGGTCCAAAAATTTGGTACTTTATTTCTGACAATATTGTCTTATAATATTATGTGTGTGTGTGATGAAATAATAATTATTACAAAAATATAGAGTTCCCCTTAAAATTGTGGCCTCCTCCAAGCCCCAATAGCCACACCAATCACACGCCTTGATGTTATTTGGGAACGCTTGATGTTATTTGGAAATTCCATAATACATATTTTTTATAATTATTCCATCAATCACACACACAAGTTTTGGACTCTGTAATGTGATGTGCATGTGTGTGAGACATGTTCTTATATTGTGTTTTATTGTTTTATAAGGGGGGTACCTTAGCTTATACTATGAAATTCTATTTTTTTTTTTTGTATTTTTAGTTTTTTAAAATTTTTTGTTTTTTTTCACACACAACTATAAACAGTAAAAACAGTAAAAAAAATTCTGATCCACAGTACAGCAAGATGGTATGCTGGCTACAGAGACACACTGTGGACAATGTTGCTCTGCATGTTAGGCTACTCCATGTGGGTGAATGAGAAGCCCCAAAGGTGTAGACCACCTAAGATCCCTCTAACCTCTTCCCACCATCTGGGCGGTATCAACTGCTCCAATGTGCAGATCTTTGATGTCTCCACTGGTTTCTGTAATGAAAAATATTGTGGTTAATAAAGACATCACTCCAAGGAAAATGTTTCCTGACATATATATGTAAATTGAATAGATAGCAAGATTAATTTGTTCATATTGTAAGAAGGTTTTGGCTGGATGACTAAGGTTAAATCCTAAAATTTAATAAAATAAAAAATTTATAATTATTAAAGGGAACATTTACAAACAACAGGATCACTTCTGCCCCCTTTTGATTTACCTTCTTTACCAAACTTACTGACTCTTTGAAATACATTGTGACCATGTTTCGGGTATGTATAATATATATTCATTTAGGATACATACCAGCATTGGAAGAGAAGGTGCCGGCACTTGTAGGGACTCCAAGGCTGTCCAGTCGACCTCTCGGAAGTATGGATGTTCCCGGATGTTCCTCCCCGTCAGGCGCAATTTTGGGTCTGGACACAGCAGCTGCAATATGCAATAAGCATGGTTACAAATCCATTCACACTACAAATTGCACGTATATGAATATCTTATAACTCATTTACCCAACTTACCCTTTGTATGATGTCTTTAGCTTCAGGCTGAAGGTCCAGGTCTGGATCCAGAAGTCGTCTGGTCTGGTACGATGGCAGCCCGCTCAGCAGCTGAAAGAGGACAACGCCAAAGGAGTACCAGTCCACGGAAGAAGTGAACGGCTTACCTGCATTCATCTGCAGAAAAATGGAGACAGTTTAATAACTTCATATCCTGCTAGACAGTAATTATAATTAGCTGATTCAGCCTATCACTGGAACAGACATATGTGGTTCTCTGTCCATTGTCATATTGCTGAATATACAATATACTTTTCTAATATTGTATCCTTGGCTCAAGCTGACAAATGTTGAGAAAATGTCATCTACCTTTGAGGTTCTGCCTCAAACTACACACTCCCTGTCAGATTAAATAATATTACACCATAATGTGTCTGAGCTAGCAAAGATTACATACCTCTGGGGCGATATACCCCGGGGTGCCGCCACGCAGGGTAGAGGTCTTGTCTCCCTGCATGTTGCCCAACGCCAGACCGAAGTCTGCCAGTCTGATGTGTCCAGTACCGTCCAGCAGGATATTTTCTAGCTTGATATCTCTGTGAAGAAACACAATCCATACTTAGTATCATGATAAAATAGTAAACACAAACATCAATAATATAAAACAGATGAATTCTCACTTTAAATTCTCCAGGGGTGTCAAACTCAAACACACAGTGGGCCACATTTAATGATGTGGACAAAGTCATGGACTAAACTAGATATTTATTGAAAAAATGACCTCATCAAATATAACAATAAAGCTTTTCAAATGGAAACAAACATTAGTCTTAAGTAAACATTGTTTTTTAACAAACTGTGTGGGCCAAATATAACTACACCGTGGGCCAAATATAACTACACCGTGGCCCCATTGGGAACATTTAACATGAAACTAAAATTGATGGGAAATGAGAGAGAGAAAAGTGATGAAACACCTACCTGTGGACATAGCCATTGTCATGCAAGTACTGGACAGCAGAAACTATCTCCGCAGCATAAAATCTGTTAGATAAAAAGAGATTACGGTGAAATCTTTGTATTTATATATAATATATGTGTATGCAAATGATACATAATATATAGGTAACATGTTCTATGCTGCTGCTATCTTCAGTGGTCAAACAAATCCCTTACCTTGCCACGTCTGGAGATAGGGGGCCAGTCTTCTGCAGAAGGTCTTCAAGGCTTCCCTCTGCTAGGTCCATGGCCATGAAGAGATGGATCTGATAGAAGATAAAGACCTTTGTAAACATATCTGTTCATCATCATGACTTTTCATTGATAAAACAAATGAGAAAATCATATTTGCATTATTTTAATTCCCTCTGAGCTTTAGAAGCACATAGCCGGTGAATATATAATATATATAAATGAAAATGTTTTCTCATGGTTTTAGTTCCATGTGATGTTACATACCGGAGTCTGGAAGGCACACTGGCCCTTGATGAGGAAGGGGTTCCCGGTCAGGTCCCGCAGTATCCGGCATTCGGCAGCCACCGCTTCCTTCTTGTAATAGTCGGTCAGCAGGGTCTTTGGGACGATCTTCATGGCCATCTGCTTCCCGGTGGTTTTCTCTGATGCCAGGGCTACCTGTATAGGTTACATTATATTTCAATACATCCCATAGTTTCCATACATCAGTCAATGCCATTTCTACATGTTCATGTATATGGGGAGCAGCGGCGGAACACCTTGGGGGTCATAAATATCAAAGTTTTCCATCTGCTCATTGTCACCTGAGAGTTTTTCTTTGTACGGAAATCCCATTGTCTGTGACTAAAGGTCCCCACACACGTACCAAGTGGGGACCGACAGATGAGCTGTGCAGAGCAACGTGATGATGTCATCACGCTGCTCTCCATCGCCCAGAGTATCGTCGGGCACCGTTTGTGTGTCGGCTATTAGTTTGGATGGGGACGCCGGCCGACTGAGCTTTGGGGTGACAGGTATCTGTCGCCCCATGTGGACACCCACGATCTGCGGCTGATTTTGGACGCCAGCGCGGCAAAATCACCCGTGGTGATGACTCGTCCAGCGCTGATGGCTGCCCTGCGGCTCTCACTCATCTGTCCAAGCATCTGCAGCGGCCCCAATTAGCTCTCTGATGCTTCCTGGATGGAAGCAGACCCCCCCCCCCCCGTCGTCACCTACTTAATGATATCACACCGGGAGGAGGAGGGATTTTTACATTTAAACCGCAATGAATACTGTTTTCATAGTTTGTTCTCTAGAACTTACCTGGATGAAGCTTCCGGGTAAGGTAGTGGATCCCTCCACCCCCGGAGGGATGTACCTAACGACGTCACACCGGGGCGGTAGGATTTTTTAATTCAAACCACACAATGGTTTCCTCGGCACTATTGGCCTGATCGGCACCCCCTGCACTCCTGTGCATTCCTTGTTGGGGATGCCGGTGGACCTGATGCGCTTACCTAACCACAGCACCGGATGTTCCTGTGGCATTCTGTTAATCTGCCGCAGGAACATACGGTGCTGTGGTTAAGTAAGCGGATCGGGTCCGCCGCTATCCCCACCAAGGAGGGGGTGCCGATCGACCCGATAGGGCCCAGGAAACTGCCATGCGGTTTGAATCAAACAAATCCCGCCTCCTACCGGTGGGACTTGACTGATAATGTTCACGGATTTTCAAATCTGCTTAGAAAGCTGTATTCAGTTTGATTTCAAAGAATTAGGTCCTCTCCCTCCCAGTGTGAGGACCTGGTGACATCACACCAGGGGGGGGGGTGCGCCAAATTTAAAGGAGAATTGTACTGGGTACAGTGATTACTGTGTCCAGTACAATTAAAAGTAACGAAAACACACATTTACAATTGAATGCAAGTAAACAAATACATACTGACATGTTTCATATAAAAGAAGCACGTTTGAGATTTTATAATTCAAATTATACTTTAAATAATTATTTTTTTTAATGTCAATTTATTTTTACAAAAAAAAAATCCATTACAAAGTCTATGGTGCGCTTTTGGCACAGAAATCTGTACCTCAGCAGTGCGCTAGGGAGGTTAAACACTGAGGCTAAGTTTCCACTATACGTCGGGACCCCCCTCCGCTAAGCGTATTGCTTGGCGGGAGGTCCTGACTGAGCACATAGACTTACCTGCTCGTTGGATGTGGTTTCTTTAAGCCGTTCTGCCGATGCAAGGCTGAACGTAGTGGAGTACGTTGAGCTTCTGCATCGGCGGATGTCTAAACACAGCATTCGCGGAGCAGGTAAAGTCTATGTGCTCCCTCCGGATCCCCACCAAGCAATGCGCTTAGCGGAGGGGGTCCTGATGTATAGTGGAAACAAGCCCTAACTGGCTTCCCCAATCAGAGTGCCACAGTAGTACTATGAACCACATGTTGGCAATCTGTCCCAGTAATTAGAGTGTATTAGATTATAATAACTGGTCCTGGAATACATTGTTTGGGGGGGGGGGGGGGGGGGGGGGGGGGGGGGGTGATTGTATCATGTAAATGTGCACGGTCTGTGATACAGGAAATGTATAGATAAGAAAATATAGGATAACTTACAAGGCCAAAAGATCCTTGACCCAGCTTGCCGTGGAAGTTGAATCCATCGACGGCAGGTTTTGTAGTTGTGGATGGCGCATTACTGGTTCCACCTAGAAGACGGTTGAATCATTTTGTCACAATCACATGAAAATGACATATATCTCAACAGCAAATTCCAGAAGACCAACCAATCAGCTGTTCAGATTGATACAATCCCAAAAACCAGCTTTTCACCCCTTTATTACTTTTATTCTATGTTCCTTCCTCTGCTTCCCTGTGCGAGTGTTCCCTGAACCTCCTGTATATGGAGTGCGCCCTCCTATATAACGGCTCCTTCCCTGGACGACATATCCCAGGAGCATGTGTGAGTTAAGCCTGCCATACACCCACAGACGGGTGCCGACAGACGAACTCCGATGAGTCATCCCGCTGCACTCCCGGGCTGACTTCATCGGTGGGCACCCTTTGTGTGCCGGCCATTATCTTCAATGAAGATGCCGGTCTTCATTGAAGTTATTGGCATTGGCCGACATCGGCCAGAGAACATCGGACATGTCCGTTCTCTGGCCTGCCGAGCTGTGGGGCAACAGGGATCTGTCGCCCCACGTGGGCACACGCCGATTGGTGGCCGATTTTGCTGACGACCGGCGGCGTGAGCACGCACGCCCGTCGTTCAGCGGCAAAATCGGCCGCTAATCTGTGTGTATGCCAGGCTTGGTCCATTGGAAAAGTTCACAAAGTGACAAACACCACCAAATCGACCGAAAATACACCAAAACCCCCCCAAAATACATTTTGCATGAAAAATGTCAGTCTCCCTCTCCTATACTGAACATATATTTATTATCTGTGACCATAAAAAATAAATGGCTAGAGATAATAAACTTGAAGAAGCATTAACATTAACACCAGCGTGGCAATAAGCGCAAATCACAGAAACACTTTACAATACAGGAAAACCCTGTTATCTGTAATTATTCCAATTATCATCACAGATAACAGCAACCTCTGAAATAAATCACCTACACACACTCAATTACCCAAAAACACCTAGAAAGTTTTATATTTCATAATTTCATCAACTATTAGATATAAAACCACAATCCTGACAATTCAACATTTCCTTCAAAGCAATACGCAACAAACCTCACACCTACAACTATTACAGAATGACCCCTGCCAAATCTACCTGCACACCAGCAAACCCCTTAATAAAATACATACAGTAAATGCAGTGGCGGTTGCCCAGGGCAGCATCATGTGGCGGGTGGCATGTGGGCATCAGAAATTTTTCTCACAAGTTTCACCTCACTCCCATATATATATATATACATTGAGATACATATATCATACAACACAAGCAAACCTGACAATTAATAATTAAACATGTATATGCATTTCCCTATTGGTTACATGTAACAATACCATGAATTATTACAGCCGAAGTACATATGACATAAGTTTAAATGCAGAAGTGTTTGGTGAGTTTTCACACACACAAAGGTAAACCACATAAGAAATCTCCAACCAACCCCCCCCCCCCCCAACACATTAAAGAAATAACCAATGTACTTTCCATTTATATATGTCCATTCCGTTCAATCTAGTCCCGACACAATAACCATCCCCCCACTAATCCCCAAACTAAACAAACATTAAAAACAAAAAAATTCCCCTTTAACAAAATAATCAAGAGGGGGGGTCGGGTGAGGTGATATTTTAGTGAGATCCGAGCTCCCTCTACTGTGGTCCGGGGGGTCTTCTTTCTTCACTTCGTTTGCGGCTCCCGGCGTATGCCTCCTCCTGTAAGAGTTTGATATCCCCCGTGGGAGAGTTCTCTTCCTCTTCCTCGAGTTTGGTGGGCTGGTAGGAGAGTTTTGGCTTCGGTCCTGAGCAGTGGTGGGATCTGCAAATTTGCTTACACTCCCCTGAGCAGGACCGTGACACTCATGCAAATACAACACGTGTTTCTTCTGTTGGTCCAAACAAAAGCCACGTGGTGTCTGCATGAGCATTGGGCAATGGCATAATTTGTAATCATTAAATAAATTAATTACAGAAATAAAACTTGAACGACTATTGGTTTTTATTACCCCTTATGGTTCAGATAAAATCTTAACACCCCTTGGCGTATAAAATAACACGAGCCACCTCAAACCCACACACACATATCCAATCCTTCCATATACAAGAATATTTCTTTTCTCATCCTAAAACGGCAACATTATTAAATTCCGACAATATAAAACAAGAAATGTCACTCATAAAACCACACAATTTTAAACTTAAACTCTTTTTACTAATTTATAATTCCCAAAAAAACTAAACCCAGTAACATCACCCCAATACACTATCAACCAAGTTCATACCAGACATTAGCCCCCCCCATCTTCCCCCCCATTCACCACCCCCGAGCCCCCCTTCCCCCTCCCACCCCGCTCCCTGACAAACTCCCTTTCCCCTCGTCACATTTTCCCTCTCTCGGATTAGCATACGCTTCCCTTCAAGTTCCTCCACCCCCCTCCCCTTTCCCTCCAATGTTCCAGGAATACCATATAACCAGTATCATCACATTAACGCCCTATCCCCCTATCCTATACAATATCACCCAAACTTATATAACCATAAAACAAACACAACCAAAATCCACAAATGAATTTCTCCAAACCATGGTTCCCCAACTTCCTTGCAGGGCCCCCTTTTTGTTCTATGTAGGAACAAATTATCATCGACGCCCCCCCCCCCCCCTCCCTCCATAATTCAAACACCGGTTAAGAATGAGGGCCCGGCCCCCCTGGAATACCTTTGCGTCCCCCAGTTTTGGGTGGGAACCACTGCCCTAAACCACTGTTATATGTCCTAATTAAATACAATATAACATACTACCCAACAACCGCATGAATAAAAAAATCTATGGCCAAAGCCGAATAAAACGTGAAAAAATAACGAAAAAAAAAGCAAAAAAATAACCTCGCCCCCATCTCCTCCTCCCCTGCCCCCCCCCCTCCCCCTCCCCCCCCTTCCCCCGCGCTCACCGCTCCCCCCCCCCTGCCTCCCCCTCCCCCCCTGTCCTCCCCCCCGACAATTATTAAACATGAAAAAACCGTTCCATATACTATTAACATATATAAGTAATCGTGACATAAGCATACCATCACACTCAAGCACACCCCACAATTGGCTGTACTTTCCCTACCAGTTTACATGTGCTATACCTAATTACTACATGTAGCCGATATACCTAGACATATATGTTATGAACAGAAGTGTTGTGAGGTCTACCACAAATATGAAAGCGTACGTGTGGAAGTCACCCTAGTCCATAAGATACCACCCCCAAAATCACATGAAATAAATGGTATATGCAGTTTCCTAACATCACAATTTAACCCCCCCCCCCCGACCCACATTGTATGGCTCTGCAAACCCCATCGGCTCCCGTTGCTGGTGGTACCCTCTTTAGCTTGTGTGCTGCTCACCCCCTATCTAGTGTACAGAGCAATACATGAGAACTTTATACATAAAAAGTAATAATAACATAACCATTGTATCCTGCCCCCTAGGTAAATTCCTACCCCCCCCCCCCCATTGTATGCTCTTGCACCCCATCCTCCTGTGCTGGTGTACCCCTCTATAGTACGCTGTGTGTCTGTCACCCCCCTACCTAGTGTACAGAGCAATACATGAGAACTTTATACACATAAAAAGTAATAATAACAGTAACCATTGTATCCTGCCCCCTAGGTATTACCCCCCCCCCCCCCCCCCCCCCATGCTTCATCCCCAATATAGATAGAAATATTGTACTTTTACACCAGATTTTTGAGGTCGCTTCTCTTGCTTTGGAGGCTCCTCGCTGGGGTCTCTGCTTCTCTTCCTCCGCGATGGGCTGGATGTTGCCTCCACCTTCATCTTTCACCCTTAGTTAGCCCAGCAATTTATCTTGCCCTTTCCCTCGGTCTGGGAGGGTCCTCGCTGGGTCTGGTGTCCATCATCTTCATCCGAATTGTGATGATGGGGGGGCCTGTTTGGAAAGACAAAAATTACCTCCAACCCGAGTCCGAGAGATGGTGATGGGTCCTCCATGGGGCTGGGGCAATGGCTGGGGCCTCAGATTCAGATCCACGAATCCAGCGTCGGGAATCCTCCTCTGAGCTGTCCGGGGTGATGTAGATGACCGCCCGTCATCCTGAGCTATAAAAAATCCTTCTTTTCCAAAAATCTTAGAATTTCTGCTTGAAGAACTCTCCTGATGGGTCTGCAGGCTCCCTTCTCCTTACCTGTGTGTACCAGCAACTTCCATTCGGTCTTACTGAGCCTACTTCTGCTTGCGGTTGTCCATAGAACCACCACCCTGCCACGTGTGACCCATGCCTATTGACCCATGACCTCACATCACCCCTATAAAAGTATAGTGGGAGTCAATGGCCCCCATTCCAATGTCATTGATAGCATAAAATAATCATTACGTATATACTACTACGAATTACGCGAACGTTTCAGCACCTGATATGTGCTAACAAAAAATAAGTGGCTTATCTTTGGGTCCAAGACTATGAAAAGTCGCGGCCAATTTTGCAGGTGGACTTTAAAATGATTGCATTGCAAAGCCCCCGAACTTGCTATCTGCTATCATCATCAACCAAATTTGCTGGAGATTATTTCAGAGAAGGCTTGTGGAACATTTCCATTTATCCATCAACATTTAGAGTTCTTTTTCAAAAAGCATTTTATATCTGAGATTTGTCAATTATTGGAATTTATTATATTATTTACATCTATTTATTGAACTTAACATCCCAAATATCCACTAAATATTGGTTGTTAATAATAAATTCTGACATGTGACTTTCTAGTAACGTTCAGTTGAGCCCCAGAATTCTCCTCTATACCCTGGCTGTACCCCCAATGTCACCACCAGTGCGCTCCATCCCTCTCCCACCTCCTCGCACATATGCCACACTGGTCTCTGTGAAGGGCGGAGTTTGTGATGGTCTGGCTCCGCCCTTCTCTCCACGGGCTTCTTCCTCCTTGTCCCTGTCACGAGAGTGAGTGTGTCCGGCTGCACCGTGTAACGGGCTCAGTCCTCGGATCTCCTGCAGGTCCACTGTGTATGAGAGTCCCCGTTATATCCGTCTAGTCATAGACCGGGTCCCGGTGTGGGGGATGGGGAGCACTTGAGGGGAATTTACACTCATCATTGTGTTTATAAAGGAAACACAATAGAGAGAAACAGCCGGTACGTGTACAAACCGAGTCCCGCCATGCTGATACCCTACACTTCACTGTTGGTGTATAATACATTATCATTGTTAGGACGTTTTCCACATGACTTCTGTGGTCTGGGCACTGGGGAAGTATCTCTGGCCCCCATGAGGTGGGCGCCAGTGGACATGACATAGACCTATTCTATAGGATTTTGGAGTGCTGTGAAGGTTCCGTTCCTCGGGGTCAATCGTGTCTCCTGCTGTACGATGTCAGAGGAACTGGAAGGTGGAAGTTTTGACAGAAAACTATATTGGTAACTGGTGTTTATAATAGCGCAGACGTAATTAAAACCAGCGTAGTCGCTGTAATGTCACCTTTCACGGCCTCTTTTCACACTACCCCCCACTGCAGGGGAATGCAACCGTTTATGGCTGTAATTGGTGGTACTTACTGTGAGGGCTCTTTCATTCACACTATATGCCATATCTTGAGGTATTCGGTAACCTTACGCATCTGCTCCTGCCTTTGCTTTTTTTTGTTTTTCTTCAGCTTATGTACTGGCGTCTAAATGTTGCACAGCGGCGCATAACTACATCGCGGCCGTGTGACTGGTGACAGTGGTTTTTATGTGAAGACAATGCAGTACTGCAAAGTATACTGCCCCACCATTATAGATAGGACCAGTACCCTGCCCCACCATTAATATATAGGACCAGTATACTGCCCCACCATATATATAGGACCAGTCACTGCCCCACCATTTTATATATAGAACCAGTAACACACTGCCCCACTACCACTCATTATCTATAGGAACCAGTACAGCTGCCCACCATTATATATAGGACCATACACTGCCCCCCATTAATATATAGGAACCAGTAGGCCCTGCCGCCCCACCATTCATATACTAGGACCAGTATACTGTCCCACCATTTAAATATAGGACGCAGTATACTGCCCCACCATTTATATAGGACCATCACCCTGCCTCCCCACCTTATATATAGGACAAGTACACTGCCCACATTATCTATATGACCATTACCACTGCCCCACCATTTATATATAGGACCATACCAACCTGCCCCACCATTATATAATGACCAGTACAACTGCCCCACCATTATATATAGGACCAGTACAATCCGCACCCACCATTATATTATAGGACCAGTACACTGCCCCACCATTATATATAGGACCATTACACGCCCCACCATTATATATAGGACCAGTACACTGCCCCACCATTATATTAGGACCGTACACTGCCCCACTCTTATATATACGGACCAGTACACTGCCCCACCATTATATATAGGACCAGTACACTGCCCCCCCATTATATATCGGACCAGTATACTGCCCCACCATTATAATAGAACCGTAACAACTGCCCCACCATTATATATAGGACCAGTACAAACTGCCCCACCATTATATATAGACCAGTACCTGCCCCACCATTATATATAGGACCCGAACACTGCCCCACCATTATAGATAGGACCAGTACACTGCCCCACCATTATATCTAGGACCAGTACCCTGCCCCACCATTATATAGGACAGTACTAGTCACCTCTGCCCCTCCATTATATATAGGACCATCAACTGCCCCACCATTATATTAGGACC
>CM070035.1:21011142-21023210 GCA_036250615.1 Ptychadena robeensis | reverse complement strand
CAGTACACTGCCCCACCATTATATATAGGACCAGTACACTGCCCCACCATTATATATAGGGCCATTACTCAGCTACACCATTATGTATAGGACTGGTACACTGCTCCACCCTTTTGTATAGGGTCAGTGCACTGGCATACCCGTTTCTATATGATCACCACACTCATGTGTAGGCTAAGTGCACTTTTCCAACCTTATGTTTGGAATCAGTGCACTGCTCCAGACATATATCTCTGTGTCACTGAGACCTCCTGCCTCTAGTAGGTCACCATGCACATTGATGGGTCAGTATGTACATGAGAGGAGGGGCAGGGATGGGGTGCTTCCATACGATCTTCTGGTGATCATACACCTGGGCAACCAAGCGTCATCTAAATTGAATATTTGTTATATTGGTTGTGTAGATGATCGCACTTCTGAATGATTTCCTGCTCTCCGTGAATACAATTGCCAACATTTTATTCATTCATGTCCACCAATGGTTGCAGCTAGGGAATGAATACTAAAGGTAATTCCTGTATTATCTGTGTTTTAGGTCTTCACTATTGTACCGCCATGGTTTCCTGGCCACGTGTCATTCTGTTTGGAGATTCCATCACTCAGGTAAGTTGATATTCCTTACTATGATTACCAATAATGCCAAATATTTCTCTGTCATATTGTAACATACATTGCTTTAAACCTGAGGTTGCCATAAAAATAGTTGACCATTTATCCAGACATTTCTGCTGCTGGGAGGAGAGATTCACAGGGTGATCTAGAACAGTTCTTTCTGCCACGGCCCCAGAACTACATCTTGCTGTGACAAAAATCATTGTATGCCAGTGGAGAGTGACACACAGGTCAACATAGGAAAAGTTTGCGGTCTGCAACTCACAAAGGACTTACAACAAAAAGGGGCCTGGAATGTTTTTGGCAGGATCACATACATCTCCCTAACCCTTAATGAGAGAAGCATTTATATTTTATGGGCAAGCAACCTGTAGAAGAAAGGAAAGGGTTGCAGCTCACCTTGGTATACATTTTATCCTGCCTGTGCCTCTGGATATCACAGTTAATAGGTTAGTACCTATGACATAGAAGCAGGTAATCATTTCTTATGCTGTATGATAGAACCCTGACAGCTGAGCCACTTTTACCTGACCTGGAAGGATTGATTTCTCTCACTTAAGCAGGGTACAGACGGCTCGATATTCGAGCCGTCCGATGTACCCTAAAGCAGTGTGATGACGTCATCACGCTGCTGTCAGATATCGGAGCAGCCGGGAGAGCAGAACTGCCGGTCATGTCTGATAAGGCTGTTTTTGTGCGGGATTGATTGGTTCGGCTCGAAAACAGCCCAAGGGGGAGATTATATGTGTCAGATAGATGGCCGTGAGCACGCACGACGCTCGAAACGGCCATCGATTTGACCCATATATCCACGTCTGTACCCTGCTTTAAAGTTTTCCACACAAGGTGCCACCATGCTGTACAGATATTGGGGTTCTCAGTAGCCCTCATGGCCACGTATAGTTGAAAGTTTATTTGTACCATTATCTATCAGCCAACTTTTCCTTTCAGTAATGTATCTTTCATGATAAAGCAGAACATCTGTAAAATCTTTTCATTAAAGTCTGTTCTCCTTTTCTCTAGTTTGCATTTGAAGCCAATGGATGGGGAGCCACCCTGGCTAATAAACTTGTACGGTGAGTGGAGCACCCATGACTTGCCTGCTTCTGTCCAGGTGATCATGTCCATTCTCCATACTGAGATATTCTCTTCCCTGGACAGGAAGTGTGATGTCCTCAACCGCGGCCTCTCCGGCTACAACACCAGATGGGCGAAGCTTATTCTTCCCAAGCTGATCACCAAGAGCTCGGAAACCACGGCTGCTGTCACCATTTTCTTTGGTGCTAATGACAGCTCCCTGAAAGGTAAACTGGCTCAGGGGGTTTGTTTGGTCTCTTTATTCCTTATTGTTGGGGAACTATCAGCAACAATAATATATTGAATCATTTTGCTTTGAGATGCTAATAAAAGTAAACCAGCTCTGAGACACTGGAGATTGGAGTTTGCCATCATTCACCCCACTGTAAACTTTTAGTTGTTTTGGACTTGTCAGCTGTGTTGTTGGTCACATAACTAGGACAAGGAAGCAGTAAGTTCAGTCAACACAATTTTACAATTCAGCGAGTAGAGAGTGGGATGTCCTCATAGGGCAGGTGGATTTCCCTCACTGACAATAAGGGGTTCCCCCCCCCCCCCCCCCCCCCCCCCCCCCCGTGCACAGTGGAGAGAACATTCTTAATCTCATTACTCTCTTTATCCTTCTACAGAGAAGAACCCTCAGCAGCATGTTCCTCTGGACGAATACACAGAAAATCTGAGGGCTATGATCCATTACCTGAAGTCTGTGGATATCACACCCGACAGAGTCATCCTGATCACTCCGCCACCCATTCATGAACCATCCTGGGAAAAGCAATGTACAATTAAAGGTAATAAATGTCTACATATTGTACTTCTTAATGTGACCGCGGTGAGCATTTATCTATAGCAGCGGTTCCTGTGTTCTCAATGTCACGTTCACCGAAAGTATCAGAGCTGATGCCCACAGACGTTTATGCAAATGAGGTGTGGGAAAATAGGAGAGGACATTACACTTTCCTAGTGGTGCCGGAAGTTACATTTTTAAATCCGTGAGCCATGAAATTAAATTGTGGAGTGTCGCTTCCGGTATTTGCAATGCAGAAGTAAAACTCCCCTCCTGCACTTCCATGTTCCAAATACAGAAAGTGACAATTGTACCAGATTCTTGTTTCCTACATCTTCCAAGCTAGCCATACACGTGTCGGATTCCATGGCCAATTGATCACTCACCCGATCGATTCCGGCGATTCTGCCGGGAATCGCAGGTGTGATCAATCGGGCAATTAAGAGTATCCATCGCTGCATACCACCTTGTCCCACGGATTACGGCACGATTCCGTGTCCGATCGATCACACTCCTCTGTGCAGATCTGCTGGTGATCCATCTGATGTCCACCACCAATGTGCCCGATTGGCCCTGATTCGGCCCTGAATCGATCTGATGGAACCAACATGTTGGTTCTCTGTATGATCGGATTCTGGGCCCCTGATCGATCGGACAAGGTGGGCTGCACGCGATTCCGGCACGATCGTTTGGCGTGCACGCGCCCGGAATCGATCGGGCCGGAATCCGGTGGGAAACTGACCCGTGTATGGGGGCCTTTAGTGAGATGCATCGTGTCCCTGGGTGATTATAGAAAGTATTAGGACTACAGAACCCCAATAACATTGTTAAAAGTGTTCTGTATCAACCGCGAAGCTGGGACCTGGACTGTTATTAGAAGCTGAGTGCAGAGAAGGTCAGGAGTGGAGGTTTCCATATCTCTTTCATGACAGGTCAATCAGTTCAGCTCTCATACCTGTACACCCCCTGTGTACAAGGAACATTCTATCACCAATTCTATGGTTGTAATACTTTTATTGTTGTGATATTGTAGTATTCTCTACATTAGGAAGAGAGTCATCCTGAGGTTTGGGGTGATGGGTTTTGAATATGGCCATGTGATAGGACATGTGAGACATATATTACCAGATAGACCTCTTCCTGGTCTGTCAGTGACTGGCCTAACTTCTTCTGCGCCCCTTAATTTTAAATCTACTGAAATCATGTGGTGTACATGGTGGGATCACATGTGTATCAATCTTGTCACTATACAGGATGCAAACTGAACCGTCTGAACTCTACAGCCGGGGAGTATGCCAAAGCCTGCGTTTGTGTTGGCCAAGATTGCGGCACTGAGGTTCTGGATCTGTGGACGTTAATGCAGGAGAGGGGTCAGGTAAGGATTTCATTTTGGGTTTATTTGTACAATAGAAGTAGATAAAACCTCTCATTTGAGTAAAATGCTATATTTCAATTCTACTCATTAAAGATAATGTGTAACCAACATCTACTGGTGTGTTTATGGCATCGCACAATACAAAAGTACAGCAATTTAGTGTCTCGTAATACTGCCAAAAATCACACTGAGATGTAAAATCAGTTACCTGTTAGGATTCACTGGGGTTCTAGAGAACCCCCCATTTCTTTGTTATTGATCAGTGGTGGGCAACTGAGTTGATATGAAGGGCCACAAGTGCGGCCCTCTGCATTACTACAGGGCCACACATAACATTTTCAATCTATACTGACTTGTATAAGCATTTTGTAATGAAAACATTTAAGGAGGCATACCTTGAACAATAACTAGAAGAATGCATTAAATATATAATCAAATTTGCAATATAATAATACAATATTCTCCCTGTTCATTAGTGGGAGAATAGGCACTTACCTGTCCACCAATTCCCCGCAGCTGCATCCTTGCCCGGAATCTTCTTGGGGAGGGAAGAGGAGGAGAGACGAGGGACTTGCTCAGGAGCGATCTGGGTTTCTGATTGGCTTTCATGTATGCCAATCTGCATGCTCAGCTGCAGCCTGAGCGAGTCCCTTGTCTGTCCTCCTCTTCCCAATCCTGGGCGAGGGCGTGTTGGTGGGGGATCGGCGGACAGGTCAATTCCTATCCACTATTAATTAACATTTAGGTTTTCGGGGGCTGCAAGTGGAGGACATAGGGGGGTTGGGCACCTGAGGCCTAAATCATCAGCCCATACAGTGAGTCAATGTTGTCACTCTAAGCCAGGAAGTTCTTTGGGTTAATACACTTATTTATTTTCTTTCCATGTATTCTGATTCTCAGGACTATACCGTTTACCTGTCAGATGGGCTTCACTTATCTGATGCAGGTAATGGGTTTCTGGAGTCCAAGTTGTGGCCAATCTTGGAGAAGAAGTTGGGTGGTCTGCCATTGATATTGCCATATTGGATGGATGTGGATAATAAGGACCCCGAGCCCTCTCTGTTCCCCAACAGCACGGAGGAGAGCCGATTACTGTGAATGTGGAATTCTTCCCCGATGATTACAGAGTTGATATCGTCTCTCTCACCGAGCCTTGCCGGCTGACCAGCTTGCAGGTTATATAAAGCCTGATGGGTGATGAGAGAGAAGATATCTGCAGTCTTTAACATGGGAATGAATCTTTGGATAGCAATTCATATGTATTGAACCCCGAAACAAGAGTATTATATTGTACCTTAAGCCCCCCATACACGTCTAAAGTATGGGCATACGTCTCCTCAGCTCCGAGAGATCTCAGATCCTTCGGGCTGAGGAATCAGCTGTCTGCACAGGCTGCCTCCTGCTTCTCTCCCTGTGAGGGGGGGAAGGAGAGATGCTTCTCTCCCTTCGTGCTGACACCCAGCAGAGCCAGCTTCACTACATGCCGTCTGCCGACCCGACAGCACACAAAGGGTGCCCAGGCCGATTGACAGCGCGTGACATCATCACGCACGGTCGATCGGCCAAAACATTGGGTCACAATCTATACGTGTATGGGGGGCTTTACCATTACTTAGATGTTGTGGCTGCATATGTTTTGCTTTTTCTGGCTTCTCCCTTTATCATTTTCACCTGGTGCTCCTGCCAGTAACATGCAGGATACGTAGTACTGTTCAAGGTTTCATTCAGATGGTCAGTTTCTGGGCAGCTGAAGCTCTGCAGGCACCTTGATACCCGGTCTCCCCATTTATTTATCATAAGGGTGAGGGGCTCTATAGTCAACAGATTTTACCTGGAAGAGGTGATGTTTATATGTATATGTATATTAAACTGACATCCAAAGACAAGAACATAAAAAGATGGAATTTTATATATTTCCTTGTATTAGCATCAAATGAGACAAAAACAACTACAGCCAGCACATCCGAGGACTGCTGAGCAGTTATATATCAGTTTTGCTCTTGGGTTTAGATTCTAGGGGGCTGATGTTGTAATAATACAATCAATTTAGGAAATTAATCTTTTGGAACTGATACCATCAATCCATTATTTGCTAACAATTCAATGAATGATTAGTTATTGTAAAAGAATAAATTACAATAACTGTCTGGAACATTTGAAATCTTCCAATGATCCTGTCCTCACCTCCTTTGGAGAGCTTTATGATTTTCTGAACAAGAATAGTAAATATAGGGAGCGAGCTGCCCCATGATTACAATAATAGTGTTCCAGCTGTACAGTGCATTGGTGCTAAATCATTTCTATTAATCCCTACTCTTCTTTCTGGACATTATTCTGAAATAATGAGTCTTTTTTGACAAATTTACTTCATTTCTGTAAAATAAAAATACTGCAGCTGCGACCGAGTACGCTTTTTTTTTTTTTACATTATAGGTTTGTGTCAACAAACAAGAGAAGGTCCAACCTCAATAATGTAATGGAATTCTGAGTATTGAGCAGGGTGGGTAAAAATCAATGGTTTTTTTAAAAAAAAAAAAATCTAAAAAATCCGATTTTTTGGATTTAAATTGAATTTTTAAAAAATACAGTGCTTTTTGAGGAAAATATATTACCATTCAAAGGTTATTCCATGATGAAATAAAGATTAGTTTTTATTATGTAGAATAAGGCTGAATATGTTAATTTTTTGGGTAAATAAATTCCATGAATCCATTCACAATGTCATGCTCTTTCAGAGGTTTTTGAAAGATTTTAAGCAATAAAACTCCACTCTCAGATGTATAGTGGCCGACGTCCCAAACACAATAGACAGAAGGCGATGATGGCATAAACACATCACCCCAAATTTCCCCTTGAATATACAAGGGTGAGGGGACAGGCCACTCAATATGTAAAAGCAATACATGTATTATACACAGTGCAAACAATGAAGTAATGACCATCATATCAATCACAAACAATGCACAATGTTGCAGATGTACACATCTGTACACGTGCTTAAACAATAAAAATAGTCCAAATTTCACCCCAACGCGAGTTTCAATGAAGACTTCTTCAGGGGGTACGATATGTAATTTCATCGGCCAAATCTACATGACACAAACAGCCAGCACAAGGGGATCAGTCATATTGAATAACCAGATCGACATAAAAGTGGACACAGACCCTCAGGGGTTACGCACGTCCATAGATTTATATAGGGGGGAAAGACATGATTTCTCAAGATGGCGTCCCCACTGCACCGACAGACTTTAACCTCATAAATGCTGTGGTGATCTGCGTACAACAGACCGATTTTTCAGTAAACATGATCAGTTGATGGTTTGGGTCGGTCTTGTTACGCAGATCACCAGTGGGGAACGCCATCTTCAGAAATGTCTTTCCCCCTATATTGATCTATGGACGGGGGTAACCCCTGAGGGTCTGTGTCCACTTTTATGTCGATATGGTTATTCAATATGACTGATACCCTTGTGTTGCCTGTTTGTTTTATGTAATTTCATAGGCCAAATCTACATATCGTACCCCCTGAAGAAGTCTTCAACGAAACGTGTGTTGGGATGAAATTTGGACTATTTTAATTGTCTAAGCACGTGTACAGATGTGTACATTGTTGTTGATTGATATGATGGTCATTACTTCATTTCTGACACTGTATATAATAAATGTATTGCTTTTATGTCCTCTCGCCCTTGTCTATTCAAGGGAAATTTTGGGCGATATGCTTATGCCTTCATCACCTTCTGTCCGTTTTTGTAAGATTATTGGGCAGTTTCTCTGCTACAAGATATTATCACAGATGCTTGGTTTACTTTTGCAGTTCTCAAAACTAAGTACAACAGAAAAGTTGTCCAAATATAAATGATTCACCTAAACTGGGGATAAAAAAAACGGATATAAAAAGTTGTTATCCTAAAAAAACTACATCTACTTGCATTTTAAAGTTATACCGGCAAGTCCACCCTGGTATTGAGGATTATATAAACACACCATTGCGGACACCCTTTACTAATTGCTATATGTTCAGTTGATTCAATGCCTTCAGTAGTGTATTGGAACAAGTTCTGGCTGCTAGTTCCAGAACAGGATATCAGATTATTCAGAGATAGCCAGGTAGTTAGCATTTTAAAGCACGTAACCTTATCACTTTTTAATTTTTAAGCGGTACAGAAAGTTTTGTTTAAAGTTCCCACCAATGCCGAGAAGACTTGGGACCAATCGGTCCTTACAGGTTCCTCGTCTGGCCACTCTGTCCAATTTAAAAACGAATGTGGCCCACAAGTCAAAATGTTTACCCTGGTCATGTGTATACTCAGAATATTGAATACCTGACTTTATTATGGAGAGAACAGTGCTGCCATTTATCTGGGAACATCTAGCTGGCATGAACAGATGACTGCACCAATAAATGGACAAAGCATTTCTTGTCTCCATGCCTCTAATGGATAGATAAATATATATGGCCTACATGGCCACAGTACTTCCCTTCATCTGATTTGAGTTGATCTCCTGAGAAGGACACAAAAGCTAGAGTACAATGAATAATGCCATTTGGAACAGGGTTTCTATTTCCAGGAGAGAACTCCGTAGCTTCAACTGCTGCCCACATGCTTAGATAACCAGCTAGACCAGGGGTGGGCAAACTTTGACTTGTGGGCCATCGGCTTCTTAAATTTGATAAAGGGGTCGAGCCAAGAGTCTGTAATGGCCATAGGTGTGCCAATTCTATCCATCATGATGTGTAATAGGAATGTTTTTAGGTTTCCTGCACTTAAAAAAGCACCCCGGGTCTTAGTTTGTCCACCCCTGAGCTAGACAGAAACCTTCCATATTCCAAGGCCCTGGTTGGTCAACTGCAAGTACCTTGAACACCAGCCAAACAATAAACCAGGACCTGCCATTCATGTTCTTACATGCTAGCTGCCTGACTGCTATACTGATACACACCATTTAATTTGTTTAGTGGCTTTTGAATGAGGACATCCCTCATCTATATATGTTATTTACATCTTTGCCCAAAGTCACCACAGATAACAGACATTAACAGATAAAGACAGAATCTACAGCGGAGCATTTCCATGGGTGGGTCAGCAACACAAGCCTGCAATTACTTTATTGGAGACATTTCCATCTGGCACCCTTTACTGGGGCCAAGGCTTTCTGTAATCATCTTTTAAACTTAAATATCTTTATATAGAGCGACAGTCACAGACATTGTTTGGTCAATCTTTTATTCGTACATCCGTATAACACAGAGACAGGGGCAAGAACTTGTCATTAGTTGTACACTGGACTGCTCAGGGTGCAGTAAATCAACATTTAACAAGTACATCGCTCACAATGTGCCATAAATGCAGCGTAAAATGATAAAATGCCTCATGACCCAAGTAACAGACTCCACACTATAAATGAAGAAATATGGAGATACTAAGAAGGGAAGACAAATCCCAGAATAATATGGCTGATGGCACACACAATAAAGGTCAGAAGTATTTGGCACTTACACAGTCCCTAATATCACATAACAGGTGTATACTACATGACAGTAACCACTTCTCAGGGATGTCTAAGCCTTTGGTTAGTTGGTGGTTACCCCGCTGGTATGGTTTTAGGGCCACAGTGTCTCCGTATTCCATGTCAGAATCCATATTCTCCAATCATGTAAGCAGCACACATCCCAGCCAAACAGTTCACATATCAGTACAAACCTGAACAAGAGTCATCCTGTATACAAGCTATAACATCACCGTAACAAATACTTGTAAACTTGAGAAAGGCACAACACGAGCAACTGAACTGTTCTCCTTACAGAGATCTCTGGGTGCTGGAGGGGGAAGAAACACAACCTGCTGCTGCAGGAGTAATACTAGAGCAGGAGAGGCACTGGATCTGGGGGTGCAGGTAAATAAGGTACCCATAAATGGGTTTGTTTTGCGTTCTATTGCCAAAGATCAATTGCTGTTTGTGGCGATTAATCGTTCAGGAATCGAGTGCTGCCGCAAACTGTTGATCAAACAGGTATCCATGTCAGTAAATCCCTGTTCGATCTCCATTGCTTTGAATAGGGATCCTTGACCCCCATTCAAAGTATTGGTCTTCCAAAGTGGTGTGCATCGATTCGCTGAACAATGGTACGTAGATTTTTGCGTAAGCACACCACGACCGATCGGGAATCTATGCCTGTATGGCAGACTTTAGTCCTGGCTCCTGAGGGTTACATGTGATGAACTGAGGCACCAAAACTAGTACTAGAGGTAAGTAGAGGCGCTTTCAGCCCTTCTCCATCTGTATCACTGAATTACACATCACCTCCGTATGACATGGGAAATGGTGCTGCTGTAACAGAAGCTTAATCAGCATTTGGTGGTAGATTAGTATTAGCTCGACCTTCTGTAGGTGAAAGCATTACATTGACCTGTACAACCTCCAGCTACCAATACAGAACAAAGGGACAGCAAATGAGAGGCCGGTCTACATAGGGATCAATCGATAATTACATTACATTAGTGCAAACACAGATGAAAGAAAAACTTCCAACTATAAGCTGCTTTGGTTTGTGTCTATAGTTCTGTCCTCAGTGGGGCAGTGTGATTGTACTTCAGCAGTCAGTCCATAGCAACACTAAAGCTAGCCACACATGGTTCAATTTTAGCATTCAATCGATGTTAGATTAGATTTTGTAGCTTGATGGAAAAAAAAATCGATTAAAATTTAATCGATGTACACCACATGGGGAGTATGATTATTGTTCAATGTCGACTGAAAAGTTATTCGAAGTAATCAAAAATCGTCGACTGAATTCCTCTCACGATTTTAGTTTCAATCGGAAGTGGTGTGTAAAGGGAACACAAGGAATGTAGTTTGATGATTGTACAATCAACCAAAATTTTCCAACCTGTCCGATCACGATTCAATTGTTGATTTTCTTTCAATCGATCAATAATCGTTGATTGTACTATGTGGGCAGAAAAACCAAATCTTTCAATCGATCAAATTTTTCATTGAAAAACATTGATTGAACGCTAAAATCAAACCATGTGTGGCTACCTTTAGGGTCAAGGGGTGATTTCCATAGTAGTCATATAGGGCAGCACAAAAAGGTTTGATTCATTACAATCATGGGGTACAGTGGGCCCATGCCACAGAAGGGGATGTTATCGGTAGAAATCTTTGTATACTAAGGGGAAATTATTCTCAGGTCTGACCAATACCAATTAGATACCAGCAATAGATTTTAACAATAAACTTGTTCCTTAAACTTAAGTCAAAATAAGTAATTTTAGTAATAACCAAATAAGTTGAATAAACGATTGCCACCTGCGAGAGAGATGGTTGACCATACCATGGAGGTCTTTATTCCAAGAATAAAACCATATACATATACACCTTTGGCTGATTCCCAGGCCACACAAACTCTTCTCTTGGCTGTGTTTAAACATAAATAGAATTGTAAAACATCTTCCATTTGGCTCCCTTTAAGATATTGGTTAAAGCATACAAAACAACACATGAAATATATACAAACTCAGGAATCTGTGCAGTTTCATGGACTAGATTGTCATTGTATGTGGCTCCTGGTAACACAGATTGTCTCTACAAATGATTGTCTCAGTGCCCCTGACATATCAGCACTCAGTCTCCTTGCTGTCCACACGACCCTGACGTTGAAGTTTGAACGATGAGGCCTTCTCGCTCCGGGTCACTGGATGGTCCGTCAGGTCCTCAAAGGACTTGGCTGGAGAGCCACTGGTGGGAAAGGGGTCGTCATCAAACTGGTCATCCAGATGGGAGTCTGTGCTGGGGTCCTCCTGGATCGTGTCCATTCTCTGATGGTCCCCTTTGGCAGAAGCTGAGCTTGGAGCAGCTGGTGTTTGCTGTATGGACTGGAATCGGCTAGCGGCCTGGGCAGAGGGGAAAGGCTTAACAATCCGTACGGGAGCAGAGTCCAGGCTACTCAGCATCTCCACATTCTGTTAGGAAGAAATACAGTATGTCAAACCTCTCTGGAGATCAGCAGCTGAGGACTAAAACCCATATGACGATATTTATAAACTTTCCAATCACTATATATTCTACCAGGGAGGACCCGCCACTACATAGTTGTTGGTAGATCTAAAGGAAAATGTGTGGAGTGATCTAAAGGTGTATGGGGGGGCCTAACCTTCCTAGCGCACCGCCCATATCGCGCCGTTTACAACGGCACGATATGGGCGATCA
>CM070035.1:20990698-21011042 GCA_036250615.1 Ptychadena robeensis | reverse complement strand
TCCAGGGGGGTGTGGGCCCTCATTCTTAACCTGTGTTTGAATAGGGAGGGGGGGGGGCTCGATAATGTTCTTAAATAGAAAAAGGGGGCCCTGCAAGGAAAGTTTGGGAACCACTGCCCTAAGTAGAGACTCCTAGTAGCATTGCACTAGTGATACGAGTTACCTTCTGACTGAAGACAGGTAACCATCCTATGACAGGTAACCATCCTATGACGAGCTGATGGTACATGTGTCTCCTGTGCAGCTCGGCTCCCAACACACTCTTAATGCGTTTATATTATAACAGACCAGCTGGGAAGTACCATAGGAACCTACACAAATGTTTCCTGCATCCTTACATTACTGTTCACCCAAAACCTTTTCTTGCATTTTGTTTCAGATAAACTAGGTATGTGTTCCAATTTAAATCAGTGTAGTGTTTGTATATAAACTATTAATCTCAGAAGGACACAGGGCAGGCTACAATGTAACTCCGCATACTATGTCATCTCAGGAAATGTTATAGCAGATTCTTATTTCAGGACTTGGTAATGTTATGAGGATCTATGTATGCATCTAATACTTCTAATAACAAAACAAGAAATAGGAAACAAACATGCAATGGCTGATTTGGCTGCAAATCCTAATAGGATTGATCAAATTTCTAGATGAATTTAAATGACAGGACACTTTATTAACCATGAGGGTTTAAGAGCAATGGAGGATGAAATGAAAGACAGAAGGTTCTAACATGTTATCAGAAAAACATAAATCAGTGAGCTGTACAGCTTTGTTGCCATTTATTAAATATTTCATTACATGACATTATTCAGCATGGACGGTCTACAATCATCGGTTGCAATCTGATGTATGGCTAGCAGGGGGACTATGCAGTAATAGGTTCGTTTTTGGGAATACCATATTTCTGGTGAAAACAGGTTTTACACCAGGGTATACCGTGATTCTTATTGATACCCATTCTTATGTTTCACCGCACGGTCACGGATTAACACTTACACTTGGCAAGAATAGAGATTTGGCATTTTCTTCATACTGCTTGTCCAGTTTCTTATCCTGGTGAAACAAGAACAAAATCACAAATATTTTCATCATATAACTAGGAAAGCAAATACAATGTGGTAATAAATATCTTCCTGTCTGACATTGCAAATGCATCTTTGGGTGGGTAAACTGCAATAAAATACTTATCCTCTTGTATGTAGCAAGATAAATGTTTTACAGGAAAGGGGGTTAATGAAGTACATGAATTTTGTAATATCAGACTTCGAGCACATGGTCACTTTACAGAGATATAACACATAGAAACCGCATTACTTCACTCCTTGGTCACTTTACAGAGATATAACACATAGAAACCGCATTACTTCACTCCTAGCTCTTCACTGAATCTAAATTGGAGCTTGGCGTAGTAGAACTCCATAGACCAAGTTGAATAATAAGCTGGGATTGGTGTATGAACCTCGGCACTCAGTACAATGATCAGGTGGATGTAATCGGATAATATATTCAGTCATTTTGTATCATAGCTCCAATTGTTCTGCTTTTATAATGTCACCCTTTACCTTGTTTCCTATCTCATTGGATTGTGAGCTCAAAGGGTCAGGGCTATCCCTAAAAGTGTGCCCAATATGGCTGCATAGACCTCACTGTGCAATCTTATAGGTACCTCATAATGTGTATATACAGTCGAGCCCATAATTATTCACACCCCTGTCAACTTTTGACTTAAATTTACTTTTATTCAACCAGCAGGAAATGACATAGGTGTCTCCCAAAAGATAAGACAAATGTACAATAGACATTTTTGTGAAATAAAAATTTCTCCGCTTTTATTTACATTTGAGCAAAAAGCGTCATGTCCAAAATTATTCCTTCATTATATCCTTCACAAACTGTCAAAGTCACAGGGAAAATCTAAAGTTCTATACCATTCCAAATAGTCCAATCTGTTCTAAAGCATCCTTATTACCCTGATTATTTCGGAACAGCCATTTTAAATCAACTCAACAGGTGAAAAACAGCAGCTCGAAGCAGTTGGTTTGTGGACAGTAATGGCTACGACTAGGAGCTCAGTGAGGACCTGCAACTGTGCATTGTGGCTGCTCACAAGTCAGGAAAGGGCTACAAGGCTATATCTAAATGTTTTCAAGTTCCAGTGGTTACAGTGCAAAGTATTGAAAATCTCAGAGGCCGTGGTCGGAAGCCAAAGGTGACACCTGTGCTGGCCAGGAGGATAGTGAGAGAATTGAAAAAAAAATCACCAAGGATCACCACCAGAGCCATCCTGGTCAATCCAGATAAGGCACACAAAAGCTCGCTTGGCCTTTGCAAATGCTCATCTGGACAAATCTGGTCTTCTGTGTCATGGTCAGATGAAACAAAAATTGAATTGTTTGGTCACAATGGGGTGGTTTTCAATTTGGTGTAAAAAAAGGAGAAGCGTTCAACCCAAAGAACACCATCCCCACTGTGAAACATGGTGGTGGGGACCTAATGCTTAGGGGTGTTTTTTTAGCCAATGGACCAGGGTACCTAGTCATAGTAAACAGCACCATGAAAAAAGAGCAATACATGAGGATTCTCAACATCAGGCGGTCTGCAGAGAAACTTGGCTTTAGGCACCAGTGAACATTTCAGCATAACAAATGGTTAGCAGACAACAACATTAACGTTTTGGAGTGGCCCAGCCAGAGTCCTGACTTGAATCCAATTGAGAATCTGTGGAGGGAGCTAAAGCATAGGGTGATGGCAAGAAGACCCTCCAACCTGAAAGATTTGGAGCTAATTGCTAAAATGAATGGGCAAAAATACCTGGGGACATGCGAGGAGCTGGTCTGTGATTATAGGAAGCGTGTGGAATAGCCAATAAAGACTTTTCTATTGATTATAGAGTATGAATACTTTTGGACATGACACTTTTTGCTCAAATGTAAATAAAAGCGGAGAAATGTTTTTTCTCCACACAATAATGCCTCTTGTACATTGTCTACATTTTTTGGGAGACACCTTTGTCATTCACCCTCACAAATTAACTTGCTGGTTGAATAAAAGTACCGTATATACTCGAGTCATTCAGTTTTTCCAGGATTTTTTTTTTTTTTAATTGGGTACCTCGGCTTATATTTGGGTCGGCTTATACTCGAGTATAAGCCTAGGGAGGGAAATGCAGCAACTAAGACATAGAAACACACAACAAAACTTTTGTTTTGAGGTGTAATTATTGAATTCAGCAGATTTGTAAGTTAATTACAAAGCCCCTGAACACGATATCATCACTAGAAGTGCCGGAGATGTAGAGAAGGGGTGTGGGAACATTGTAAAGAGAAAAGTGTTGCTCTAGCATATCAAGTTTTTGCACAAAATAGGTTCAAATTTGACTTGACTTTGAACCTAATTTATGCAAAAACTACATTTGCTAGAGCAATATTTTTTTCAAATGTTCCCACACCCCTTCTCTACATCTCCAGCAAATTTGGTGATGATCGCATGTTCGGGGGCTTTGTAATTCACTCATTAAATCCACCTACAAAATGTCGCGATTTTCATTTTTTGACCCGAATATAAGCCGAATTTCATTTTTTTTAACACATTTCAGGTGCTGAAAAATTCGGCTTATATTTGAGTATATACGGTAACTAAGTCACAATTTGCCAGGGGTATCCTCCATCGTTTTCTTATTTCTACTATGAACTCTCCATTTACAGCGCTGTGAAATATGATTGCAGATACAGAACATTACCATTAATAAAAAATATACTTACCACACAGTGGACTAGTATACTGAGGGGGATCCAGAAAAGCAGGGAGAACACAATCACGGACCCCACAATATTATCAGCCAGGAACTTTCCTAAGGAAGGAAATAACCAATCAGGAATCAACACGATAGTTCAAATGTATGTGGATGCTCCTGGGCTGAATTAACACACTATGTAAAAATACACACCGACTGCTGAATCTAAGGGTCTCCAATACACCTCTGTCAGATTTCCTTCAGATCTCCTTTTGTTTTACCAAATCCATGTAATATGAGGGACGTTCTAAAGCCCCCCATACACCTTAAGATTGATCCATACAAACTCCTTCAGATCTACCAACAACTGTGTAGTGCCGGGTCCCTTATAGAATACATAGTGATTGGAAGGATTAGATAGGTCCTCATATTACATGGTTTTGGTAGAACAAAATTTGATTGTACAGAAATTGTATGGAAAGATTGTAAAGCAGGGTACAAGGTAAAGCAGGGTACACGTCATCACTCTGCTGTCAGATATCGGAGGAGCCAGGGAGAGCAGAACTGTCTCCCCGGCTCCTCCTCCTCAGCCAAGCTTTGCCTGGAAACCCAGGCAAAGCATCGGACATCGCCGTATTAACGGTCATGTCTGATAAGGCTGTTTTCGAGTGGGATTGATTTGTCCCGCTCGAAAACAGCTATAGAGGCAGATTATATGGGTCAGATAGATGGCCGTGAGCGCGCACGGCGCTCGAAACGGCCATGGATTTGACCCATATCTCCACGTTTGTACCCTGCTTAAGGTGTATGGGGGCCTTTAACCATCAAGTGTGTTCAATCGCAGAGGACTCGACATTACATAGTTGTTGGTAGATCTAAAGGAAATCTGACAGAGAGATCTAAAAGGTGTGTGGTCAGCTTAAGTAGGTTGGGAGCTGCTATTCAGCCAAAATGGACATCTCCAAATGAAAGAAACTTCTCATTTGTTGGCGGTAGATGAAGCGAAGAAGGACATTAATGTCTCCCAATTGTAGAACATATCCCATGAGTAGAGAGGTAATGACAGTCCTGGGGGATGGGGCATCACAGGGTCAGTGGTGGGGACAGATCACTGCTTGGTAACTTCCTCCTTGATGCTAGAAACTGTTTGGGAGGTAGAAGTGCTTGTCAGGTTGTTTCCAGTCTCCATATAGGAAGATGGCTAACAATCTAACAAATTATACTTGGCGTAACACAGTTTAAGGAAAACTTTAGTGACGGCAGAGGCTTTCATTCAGGAGGCTCGTGCCGGAGACTCACTTCTACTATAATTCTATGTATGTGCACCACACTGGAGTTTTATATATTAGAATATATAGTTCCAGGAATCCAGTCATATGATTTCCTCTCATACATAAAAGGATGTAGAGGAGCACTGTATTCTCTGCTATAGCAATGCCATGTGATGTACAAAAAGCCATGTATATACCATACATATTCTAACAAACATATAATGAAGACTTACCCAACATGTTGATGCTGAGCTTGTCAATAAAATCCCAGATCCTCTCAATCACATCTTGGACCTGCTTTTCACACTTCCCCTGAAATAGAAAACATATATTAGTTCCTTATGGCTCACGCTGCTGTCAGATATTGGCGGAGCTGGGGAGACAGCTCTGCTCTCTCCCCAGCTGAGCCAATGCTATGCACGGAGACCCGCGGTCTTCATGCAAAACAGCAGACATTGGCCGTATTTAATGGTCATGTTCGATATCCCTGTTTTCGAGTGGGATTGATTAGTCCCGCTCGAAAACAGGAATGGCCGCATACTATATGGGTCAGATAGATGGCCGTGAGCGTGCATGAAACGTCCATCCATCTGGCCCATATCGGCAGGTACCCTGCTTTATTCACAGCAAACACTCTACCATGTGAATGACAAGGGGACATTGAAGAAGCTGGAGATTAGCAGACATCTTACATTGCCATCACAGAATCCCACAGTGCACGGCTTTCCTTTCCGCAGGAAGAGATACTGCTTCTTATCACTGACGTACGGGCTGCAGATTCCATTGAGGCCCCGACAACACACTTTACACGAGTGTTCAGTTTCTACAAACAAAACCGCATGATTACTAACAAACAACTGCATAGTAACACAGCACCTTCCGTTATCAGAAGAACTTCTCCTACCATTGCAGGCGCATGACTTCAGATTCTTCTCAATCTCACAGAAAGGCCGACACTCTCCACCCATACATTTCCCTGAATCCACGCACTCTGTGTCATCGGGGGCACTGCCAGGGGCCGGGCACTCGCTGCTGTTACCTGCAACCGGGAAAATACACAGCAGGACGAGTCACAAAATAGTACAAAAAAATATATACTAATTGTATTTTTATATACAGTATAACACAAAATTCAGTACACCCCTAGCATTGTGGTAAATACCATATTTTTCACACTTTAAGACCCATTTCCTTTTAAAATCAGTGTCTGTGCATCTTATGGTCCGAATATGTAAAAAAAAAAGTCCCAAACCTCCTGGAAGCAGAACCTCTGCACCCCAGAGACATGCTGTATATTTACTTTATCTCATGTTCACATTTTCTCTCCAAAACTATGGGGTGCGTCTTATTGTGCAAAAAAATACGGCAGTTTATAATATCGCTTCATGGGATAGCACTGAAGATGACACTTGTATACAATGGAAAGTAGTCAGTGTATGGCAAAATAACTCAACACAGTCATTATTGTTAAAAACCTCTGGCAACATAAGTAAGTACACCCGTAAGTGAAAAAATAAAAAAATTGTGCCCAAATATTGTGTGTTGCAGCCATTATTTCCCGGCATGGCCTTAACTCTCTTGGGCACAAGGGTCACTAGAGTTTCACAGGTTGCCACTGGAATCCTCTTCCACTCCTCTATGACAACATCACAGAGCCGGTGGAGTTGAGAGCTTTTGTTCCTCCACCTTCCATAAGAGGATGTCCCACAGATGCTCAATAGGGTTTAGGTCTGGAGACATGCTTGGCCAGTCTAGCAGCATTACCATCAGCTTCTTCAACAAGGCCGCAGTGGTCTTGGAGGTATGTTTGGGGTATTCATGTTGGAGAACTGCCCTGCGGCCCAGTTTATGAATGGAGGGGATCATACTCTGCTTCACTATGTCACAGTACCTGTTGGCATCCATGGTTCAGTATATACATTCCTGTATTTAAATGTGTAGATGAACCATTCAACAATCTGCTTTACTACCCTGTTTCCCCCAAAATAAGACAGTGTTCATATTTTTGTTCCCAAATATGCCATAAGTCTTATTTTCAGGGAATGTCTTATTTTATACGGCACTGAGGTATCAGGGTGGGGGGGATCACTTAAAATGACACAGGGGGGTCAGAGGGGGGAATCAAAATGGCACAGGAGACTCAGATGGGGGGGGGGGGATTACCATTTTAGTAACACTTTCTGATCCTCTTGTGTCATTTGGATTTCCCCCTCTGATCCCCCCTTTCCAGAGTTACAGTACCGTATCTTGGGGGGTGTCTTATATTTCAGCGTGAGGCAAAAATGTAAGGGTGCCTTATGTTTGGGGAAACAGGGTATGTATATGGAAACATTGTGTTGCTGCTTACCTGTGCAGTAGGACTCTCCTTTACAAGTGGCATTAATGGCTTCCTGGCATTTCTTCTGAGCGGTTTCAAATTGGCAATTTTTGCAGCATGGACTGTTGCGATCGCTGAAATATGGAATATATAGATTGATGAAATTAGGAGTTCAGTAACACTGGAATGAAAAACTAGCAGTAGTGCAAGTAGGTTCCTGTTATCTATTCATGTTATTCCCTATGACATGCTTTGAAAATTGCCTGGTTTCAGCCCTTTCTGAGTCGCAGACCCGTAGCAAGCATGCTTTAAGTGAAGTGATAACTCTGGGTTCTCATTGGGGTTAGTTAGGGACAACAAGGGGATAATCAAGCATGACCAACTGCTAAAATTAAGCAGATAAAAAAGCTATTTGCGGGTTTTGTTCACAGACCAGGACCTCCGACAGATCCCGGCATTTACACACTGCCAAGGTTGTTAAACTGTTAATGATCCGTTGCTTTGCAGTAGATCTGCTGGAAGGGCTCCCAATATGCATGGCATGCCAACTCCAAACCCTGGCATTCGGTCATATACAGAACATATGCCAGAAGCAGGATTTGGTTACATGAATTGCCATCCTACCTCTGTCCCACATATTTCCAAATTCCTGCAATTTACACTTCCATATAAAATTCTTTATTATGATCCCCAGAAAAACATTTTTCATTCACAGTTTTTCAGTTTTTAGTTCAGTTACCTGGGCCACAAAGTTTGATATAAACCATTGGTCCTTATAACACTACTTGCACAATATATATCACACAATTATTATTTATAAAGGTGTGATGACCCCTCAGCCAGCTTTACCAGTATTACATTTGTAGTAAATGAACCAAACACAGCATTACTCCTGATGTGACTCTTTCATTTATTCATATGTAACAGCTCCATTTACAATTGTAGAATTGGCCAAGAAGTCATTTTGTTGACCATGTAAACCAAACAGAAATCCAGCAATACAAATATGAACTCATTGGTGGTTTATAGAAAAACTACTTTCTACGTGTCACATGTTCCTCCAGGTCCCACCGGCCCTCCATAGAAATGTTGGTAACACTATGTTGGTAACACATAGTGTTATTTTGGAAAATAAAAAGGTTGTTGGGGAGTAAGGGCTAATGTTCTAGTCCTTTTTTTTCAAAATTGTTATATGGGATGTGGCACATGACTTATTTATTTAAGCAAGAAGGGGAAGCTGGATATCTAAAATAAACAGTGTTATTACCAAGGATTTCACTTCAATGCAGGTAATAAATTAAATTCTCCCTTTTCACAACCAAAAACATTGTATTTCCAAGCTGGACTCAACTGGTGCAATCTATACAAACTTAGGCGCCATCTTGTGGGCGTTCTGCAAATTTTTTCTAGAGATGGTGAAATTTCACATTGAATATACTATTATCTGTGCAAGTTAATTAGCATATACCTCTCTTGGTACAGAAAACTGAATCCGAGTGGATTGCCAGGGTGGCTACATTTTTTGTACCAGAAAACCGGACTGAATCGGACCGCCAAGGGGGTTAATCTCTCCCTTTTTTAGGAAGCATGCAAGCTAGTTAATGTGTTATATTTTAATGCTCTTTTGTGAACCACGGGTGACTCATTCTGTGTGCCTTGTTGACACAGTTTAGGCTATACACACTTTCTTTTGCACTTAAATTTACCAGGAAATCTGAGGTTTTTGTTTTTTTGTCTTGTTGACTGTTAATGTCACAGAAGACTTTAACCTCCCTGGCATTACAGGTTTTTTGGGCCATTATTTTTGTGGTGCAAAAAGCCGTTGTACGCTTGATTGTTGCAGAGTAAACTGTATCCCCCCCCCCCCCCGCCTCTCTACACAACGCTGGTGTTTTAGACGCTGGCAATGTGGGCTGGGAAAAGCAGTGATGCCCCCACCCCAGACATGGTGCTGGAAGGAATCACAGAGCTCCGTCGATTATGCCCGATCCCAGCACGGGCACAGTTTGTTCAAAGAACAAACGTACTGAGTTCAGGCATAACGCCAGGGAGGTTAATGACAATAGCACCCATAATATATTCCTTAACTGTGTCTGTGAGGACGTCATCACAACTAGCTGACTCGACTACACCTTTAGTGACTGGGTTATCGACTTCATAAAATATAAAAGTCCTTAATGCCATTATATATTATATATAAAGAATTGTATATCGCATATATATATATTCCCCACAAAATTGTATAGGGTAAGTAACTACCTCATCCCTTAATTTTCAGTACATAGTTCAACATGTGGCAACCTAGTGGAAACATTAAGCTTCTCCCTGGTAACCCAATCCAATTAAATCCAATAAATTTAATAACGATACCACAAAGTAATCCAGTTAAACAGTGTCTATATGTAATAATAATCTAAAAAAAGAAAATATGCAGATGTTCATATTTCACTGAATACATAGTCTATAACTTTTCATGGTCAACAACTTGTCTTATATATCTCAACGCGTTTCGCAACTCATCGCCGCTTCTTCAGGAGAATGACAAGAAGTTTACATAGTACTCTAAAAAGGAGATAAAAGGAGATAAACAAATATATGTACCGTATTAGTCGCCTATGTCATTATTGAATGTCGGAACAATGAGGGGTTACCATATTCAATCCTGAATCTCGGGGGTCCGTTGTCGGTGGTCGTAGCCTCTATTGGGGAACGGGGGGGGGGGGGGGGGGGGGGGGGGGGCTCCCCTGGATAAGCGCCTCATTTATCCCCGGTATACGGGATTGAATACGGTAACCCCTCACTGTTCTGACATTCAATAATGACATAGGTGACTAATACAGTACATACATTATTTCCATTTTATCTCCTTTTTAGAGTACTATGTAAACTTCTTGTCGTTCTCCTGAAAAAGCGGTGATGAGTTGCGAAATGCTTTGAGACTTATAAGACAAGTTGTTGACCATGACAAGTTATAGACGATGTATTCAGTGAAATATGAACATCTGCATATTTTCTTTTTTTGGGATTATTATTACATATAGACACTGTCTAACTGGATTACTTTGTGGTATCGTTATTTAATTTATTGGATTTACTACCCTTTGAAAGTCCCACCGTGGTTACCGGGGAGAAGCTTAATGTCTTGGAAAAGAGAGAGAGACCCATATACTTCCACTAATGCTGGAGATTTGTTCTTCTGTTCGAGTTTTTTCGACTTGGCTACTTTATTTTCCCCTTGTACTATTGGACTGTGAAATTATGGAAGGATAGAATGACAGTAAAAGTGCTGTGTCCTAATTCATCCCCCTCCTGCGATCCCTGACAATATATAGACAGACACACATACACACTGACCTGCACTTGGCGTTCTCTCTGAACTTGCAGTCGGAGGTACAACAAGGATCATTGTGCTGACGTAGCAGGCCCGGGTCGCAGTCCTCCCCCTCATCCACTCTCGAGTTTCCACACACTTTGTTGTTGCGTTCTTTGAAGCAGATGGAAGCCTTGCTCATCAATGTACGCAGGATGGATTCTCTGCTACAGCTAGAGAACATCTGAGAGGAGAAAACAGGAGTTTATTCACCAGAAGTATGTCACTAATGCTCTCCAAGAAATGAGGACTAGGAGTGATCTGTCATCTGTCAGTGGAATGAAAGGATTTCAGAATATGGAGGGCAATTACAAAGTGACACATACAAGCAGTGATAAATCTGTAATATGAGGCAATCATGGCATGTATACAGAATGTACAGGAGAAAATATAATGTAAAGAAAGCACATAAAGGCCCCAACAAAGCATCTGTCAGTGGGAAAGGTCCTGTCTACACATCCTTCTTTTCCCCATGTTCAGCACACACTGGGTGAATTGCACAAAATATTTGACATTTTTAGGTTTTTCTTTGTCTATGGTTTACAATTATTTGTTTTTACGGTGTGAGTGTGATTGATAGCACTGCACTGTTAATATTGTGTACTCTAATGAAAAAAATGTAGAATTATATAGATTTTATATTATATTTCCTTTTTTTTTTACCATTTCTGTGTGGCGTCTCCTGCAGCCACTTCCTGTCTATGTACTTCAGCACTGGCAGTATGGTAGGCCGGGTTCCCTCCATGCCTACATTATGTGTGTAGAAATGGTCCATGTGACAGAGCACGGTCACCCACTCAGGGACCTCCTTTGTTCTCTGCATCAGCTTCCTGCATGGTTAGATTCTGCTGCAGATGGACCTCAATTCTTGATTGAGCTACAAATTAGCTGCCTCCATTCACAGATCAACAGTTGGCTTTGGGTCACATGTAACTCTCACAGAAAAACACAGTCTCAACCCCCAGACCTCATACTGCAGTAGTGCAACCCTGAAATATTCTGGCTTAGTAACTAACCCCTGAGACTACCTGCAGTCAAAATGTCAACCTTTTATAATCATATTTCAGCTGTCACACAGTGCTTTTCTCTTGTGAGACCCTTACACATATGTGTACTCTAAATTTTCAAACCCCAGATCACCAACACCCTTAGTTGTAAATTACTAATAAAAAAATTATTGGACTTCTGAGAGCACCTACCTTTTTTCAACCTTTGTAAATTGTATACATTTAACAAAAAAACTGAGAATTCTGATCATCTTAAAAATAAAACGATTACAGTAGTTTACACATTATAAAGTGAAGTTGTTTGTACAGCTATTCAAAGTGTTTGAGCTGTTATCTCAATTTAAACAAAAATCAATGCAATACACTATTCTGCCACAAGATTTCCCTACTGAACACATGAAGTAAATATACAGATCACATCACTGGCTTGTTTCTGATACATTGGGGAAGGGGGGGGGGGGGGGGGGGGGGGGTGGTAAGTGCTGCAGATCTCTCCCCTCTACGGCTATCTGCGATTCTCTGTGACATCTCTGCTCCCTCATTAACTGGGTCTGCCCAGACTCGGAATACCACCTAACTGTTACTATGCAAATGTGCAGCTTGCCATAGCTTGTTTTTTGCCCTGATTGCATAGCTGCGTACCACTAATATGCTGCCCTGAATATATTCCAGCTGATGAGTTGTGGGGTCCTTTTCATTCCTTTAGTTAATAACAGGTAATTCCGGATGTTGAACTGGATTCCTGAATAGTGTAATCTTACTTGTACTGTGTTTTCTAGGTATTCCTCTATCTCAGTGTTTTTCAACCACTGTCACTGGATGTTGCCTGGTGTGCCGTGGGTTTTTGACCCCACCCTCGGCCCTCCTATCTAGCTGCCTCTTATAGTATAAGTCTTATACTATAAGAGGCAGCTAGATAGGAGGGCTAAGCAACCGCATCCTCACAGAGCCAGTCCGTGTATAACATACGCGTATACTATAAGACTTATACAGCCGATCCGTGTTATACACGGACCGGCTCTGTGAGGATGCGGTTGCTTAGCAACACGTGTCCCCACAGACCAGGGGAGGTGTTTTTGCTGTGCTAGTACGCATCTGCGTTCCAGCGGGGCACCTGCTGATGACGTACTTTCGGCGGGGACCGGAAGTGCGCCGCGATTATGCGTATCGTCGGTGCCCTCCGATTTTTTCCATGAAACAAGTGTGCCTTTGCCCAAAAAAGGTTGAAAAACACTGCTCTATCTAATGGCTGTGCAGCCAAAACACTGCTAGATCTAATCCAGGTCATTCTAAAGCTAGGCACACACGGGTAGATTTGTAAAAAGATCCGAGTACAATCAATGATTGATTGTACTCGAATCTGCTTACAATCCTTTCTGTGTGAGAAAGAGCCCCCTCGAAGTACCTCGATTGAACGGGTTTCCAACATGTTGGAAAACCACATTCAATCACCAATACTGTACATGAAAAAGAATTTTCATGCAGAGTACAGGGAAAGCCGACTCTTCACACAGAACTGACAGCTGGGCAGTCAGCCGGGGAGTCTGTGTAAAGGGGGCGGAGTCAGCATTCTTCACTCCAGCCGGGCTCTACGGGGAGAAGCAGGCTGGAATTCTTTTCAGCTTTCAGCATGTTCGGCTTCACATGCTGAAACCCAGACAGAACTCTAGCTAGCCAGAGGTCTTCATTGAACGGTAATCAATGTGCCCATGTGGTGCACATTGATTTCCGTTCAATTGATCCCCGATCAATCACAGTGTGGTGACGTCACCACGCTGTGATTGATTGGGGGTCGATTGCACGGGAATTTACCCGTGTATGGCTAGCTTAAGTGCCCGTTATCTGGGAGATATAATCCCAACACAACATTTTGGGTCCACCTGTGTAGACTCCCAAGTCAGCCTTTGAGAAGTCATCCATGTCAGACATATACAACCCCATACATAAATACCCCATCATCCATCCTACCTAAATCCTTATTCTCTGCACATATATGTGTAATGTAGTGTTTGATGTTGCAATATAGAGAGTAGAACTATACTCTCTCTTCTAGCGGTATAGACAGACCTCCTAAAACTCTATTGTCATAAATGAATGCCAACTGTACAATGTTATCAGGAAGACAGAGCAGTGTACCTTATTGTTCTGATGGTCTCCGCTCACAGCTATGGGGTACATCACAAATTTTCCACCTCGATCCTCACTGGGTGCACAAAGCTCCATGCTGTCTGGATCATGTTCAGACCCGAAGTTATGGCCCAGCTCGTGAGTAGTCACCAGGTCGGCTTCCTTCCACAAATCACACAAATTTCATTAAAAACACAAAATCTAGGGATTGTACAGTCCAAACTTTTATTTGTTTGAGGTATAAAGTTATCTGACAAAAATTACAATCTTGGGTGATTGAACATTGAGCGTCCAGGACGAAGGCAAAATTGCGACGTTGCCCAGGTGCAGGGTGCAGTCACTGATGACACGACGCTGCAGACGATCGGCAGGCCTGCAGTGATGTGGAATCGCTGTGGGCTTGCAGAGAACAGGCGAGTCACGAGTGTGCCCAATCCCGGCTAGCGCCGAGTTTGTTTGGTTACACTCTGCCCAGGGTTAAGGAGGTTAATCAAATACCACTGCACAAAAGAAGGAGGGCATCCTACATCCTTTTTGGTTTCATTAACTACTGAGGCCCAACAACAAACTAGAGCAGTGGTGGCCAACTGAGTTGACATGGAGGGTCACAAGTGCGGCTCTCGGCATCACTAAAGGGCCACACATCACATTCTCAATCTATACTGACTTGTATAAGCATGTTAAAATGTAAAGAGGACATCAGGCAGAGCTAGAAGACATTATTTTTAATTTTTAAATAACAAAACTTATTTTCAATCCTACTTCAAGAATTAGGGAACACTGTAGCATGGTAATGTAAATTTTTGTGTCAAGTACATCGACAAAGGCTATATGCCTCATAAATTTCATCAAAGCCTTTGATTAAATCTATGGGGCACATAAAATTTGATTCAAAGGTTATAATGACCCTATTCTCAGGTTAGGCACTCCCCAGTCTGCTGATCCCCCTGCCAACACTAGAGGAGGAGAGGTGTGGGACTTGCTAAGGCGCCATATGGTTCGCCGATTGACTTTTACGTAACACATACGTTTATCACCTCTCCTTATTTTCTAACTCTAAGAAATTCCTGGGCGAGGACCCTTCAGTGCGGGATCAGCGGACAGATGAGTTCCTATGCAATAACAGGTTTCAGGGGATGCAAGTGGAGGACTGAGGGGGGCCGCCGAAGAACGCCCAAAGGGCTGCATGTGGCCCCCGGGCCGCAGGTTGGGCACCTGAGAACTAGAGCATTAAGGAGTAACAAATTGCTTTAAAAAAATATATATATGTGGGTGTATACAACCCCTCCCCCACCCATTATCTGTCAGCATTGCATAGAGAAGTTTACAGACCTAGTAATGAAAATTTCTTTCAGCATATTAATAAAAATGTTAGGAAATTACTTTAACTTCAGCACATGAATACCATATTTCAATAGTAGATGATGTAGATGGGACTGAAATGAAAATGAGTTCTATTAAAATTGAGCAGTATCAGACATCACCCAGAGCTGTACAAACATCAGGTCAGGTCACCTACAAGAAGAATGAGCACAAGTCTCCTTATTATACCTTTGTCAGAATGGTTTTCCCGTAGTTTTTTGTACTCGTCAGACCAGTGTTTAAATAAATCGGCTTCTGCGATGATTCACTTTTATAAGCTGCGAAGAGAGATGAAGTCATGTCACATCTGACATTTCAGAATAATGGAAAAACAAGTCAAAGACATTTCCTCAAACTGTGAAACCATAAAATCTCCTGTGACATTACTGTGACACCAGAGAATGAGGGATAGGAAAGTTCTGAGAAAGTAAATCGAGGAAACAGCAGTACAGACACCCAGACTCCAGCGAGTGTACGGTGATGTGGCGAAGACGCGTCAAACAGATCTAAAGCTAGCCATACACGTGTCGGATTCCATGGCCAATTGATCACTCACCCAATTGATTCCGGCGATCTCAGCGGGAATGGGAGCTGCAATCAATCAGCCACTTAAGAGGATCCGATCGCTGCATACCACCTTGTCCGACTGATCGCGTCCAATTGATCGGGGGCTCAGAATTGGATCCGACAGAGAACCAACATGTTGGGTGAGTGATCAATTGGCCATGGAATCCGACACGTGTATGGCTAGCTTAAGACGTTCAAAGACACGCACTGAGCCACATTTCTAGTGACAGCAATGTCTATTACTAGAAGATCTGCTACTTCCAGTTCTCTGAAATAAAGGCACAAAGGTTTGCAGACCACGTACGCTACAATGCAGAGTACTGCACCCAGACAGGGAGTTATTCAAATGAATGACTGGGCGGTTAGATGCGGTTCCGTGCAGTTTCGCCCACCCGCACCTGCATACATTGGGAATGCATGTGGCAGTCTCCATTTATGCGGTTGGGTGCAGTTGTAAAAGCAGCAAACCAAGTTTTCGTATGGATGCCGCACTCGACCACATCCCTGGACAGAGGGCCTACCTGACATCCACTGCCTACCGCGGTAGACAGCGTCTGCAGCCGCACGGATAGCCCCGGTGGCCATCCGCACGGAACCGCTAGTGGAAACAAGCTCTTTGGGGCTACCGGGGCTATGCGCTCAGCTGCAGCCACTGTCTACCGCACCCCATGCGGATGCATGCAGACTTCAGTGCAGTAAAGTTTAAGGGCCATTTTACCCTAATACTAGTACATGATACTGCAATGCAAATCAGTATGAAATGGCCCTCAATCTGAAATGGTGTAGTTTGAATGGAGGGGGGGGGGTAGATTATGCTCCTATCTAGAGGAGGGGGCCCTGCAGCAACAGTTTGGGAACCACAGAGTTAGTATGAGGAAAAAAAAATAAATTATGATTTTCAACGATCTGATCAGAAGAGCAGAAGACTGTTTAGAGCAGAAGACAAACCTTTAGGGCAGATCCCTCCATGGGTGTTAGGTTTGTGGGAACCAACGTAAGCCAGTCCTAGAGTCCCCATGTCAAAGTCCTGATAAGTAAAGAGATGGGCCAGACACACACCAGACGCCTTCTCTGAGATGTCGTAGCTGAATTGCTGTAAAAGAAAAGCATAACAAGCTGAAGAATTTTATGATGCAGTTACCTGATCTCTAGAATGACACCACATGTACAGCACCTGCCTAACCATCTATTGTTTTGGCTACTTACATCATGAAAGATGACACTTAGGGCTCATTCACACTATACACACTGCGTTGTGTACTGGTAACACACATTAAAGTGTATGTTGCACAGAATATGCAATGTGTCAGCCTTTTCAATACACTAGAGTCAAAAATGCGTACAGCAGTAACGCCACGCAATGTAGCGCATACAAGTGTGAATGGTAGAATAGGTTTTCTATGGAAATCTACCATGATCAACTCAGAGTGAAGCAAAGAACCTCCCCATTATGAAGGGTTACATGGTGACATGGTGCCCCGATTATATAAGAACAAGAAACCCCTAAAGGTTCAAACTGAATGGAATGAGCTCAAGGCACCAACATCAATCCAGTTTTGGAGCAGACGTATACTCAAAATATAAAAATAGGTCTTTAAGAAACTTAAATTGTATATATATAGCTGGCCATACATCTTTTGATCTCTCTGTCAGATCTCCTTTAGATCTACCAAGAACTATGTAGTGCCGGGTCCTCTGTGATTAAACACTGGTAGACTTGATTATTTAGAAAGTCCCTCATATTACATGGCTTTGGTAAACCAAAAGGAGATCTAAAGGAAATCTGACAAAAGGAGATCTCAAGGTATATGGGGACCCTATGGCAGTGAATTAACCCCCAGCACCATATCGTTAGAAGAAAAAGATTGACTGTGTAGCTAAATAATAGAGAAGAGAGGAGGGGTGGCTTCTTAAATTTGAGCCTGTATTGGGCGACCCGCCATAGGTCTGCCAGTTCCATGCATCGTTGGCATCACTAATTTTGGCGGTATGTAATAAGTGACGAGTGACTGGGACGTTGTTATAAATTTCCTGCACTTAAAAAAAAATGCTCATTCATTACTATAAGACAATTCCTAGAGGCTGCCTGTTGCCATAAGGATGTGCCCGCTGATGGAACTTAAACCTAAATTTTATCGATGAACTAGATATCATCCCAGTCCGGAGGAATTTTCTGACACTTGGTTTTATCATGTCAAGAATAAAAGACTATGTTTCATTTTTAACAAGGACTACACAAATGGACTTTATTTGTTTATTTACCTACCTATTCACTTATTGGTGCACTATTGCTCTGTTATGTTGACCATGCTTTGACTGTTACGTACTTAAACCAATCTGAACAAAACAACCCCACATGGGGTATGGTTGCTAAGTAGGATGGCCTCTTGAAAGTCCCCTCGTCCCTGCCTTGGTAGGGAGAAAAACCCAGGTGGGTGGACAGACTGGGACCTTTAGTCTCTTCATCCATCAACCCTTCTTGTCGTATGATATTTGGGATGTTGGCCATATACCTACTAGGGTAAAGTGGTAATTTTTTTGTGTGTATGATGTGCCCGCAGTGTCATGTCACTGCATCATCCCCAAGGCAACATTTGGACACCTCTAGGCAGTTCTGGCAATGTGCACTGTTGCGCATTACTGAAAACGCCCAGCAGCTCAAATTTTTGCAAACTGTGTTACAGATGCCGTTACTGCCATAATTACACTCGCCTATCTGCCATATTCTTTTTTGCCATAATGTTCCTGATGATAAGCCGCCACGGCACTCTCCCAGGTGGAGATTCTTACAAGACTTTGAACCTAGTCCAGAAGGAGCAAGATGGGGAGAATCTCACTCCTTCATATTACATTCTGGCGGACTGGACACTCCAAGTATGGTGAGGAAGAGAGGAAGGTAAGTATATGTGTTTTTTTTTATCTTTAGGAATCAGTTTGCCTGGATGAAGACTACATAAAAGTATGGTGTATATTGCTATTTTTTACAGTTTAAACCCTGCTATAAGTAAATAAAGTGATAGCTAAATTAAAATGGCCCATAAGTTATATGTAAAAACTGCTCTGTCAGTAAATGGTATAAAGCTTCTAGTGCTAAAGGGGTCAATGGTATTTAATAATATAAACACTAGCGATGGGTCTGTAAAATGTATGACAGCACCTCCAGCACCTCCCTCTCACCTCTAGCAGCTGCTTCACATCCCAGGCATCCTTGTTCTCATTGGGGAAGTTTTTCGCCATGTTGTAGTGAATCTTGGAATTGGACACGTTCTCCGGCTCCTTATGGACAATGATCTGCATTACAAAGCAGAACAGCGTTAGAATGGTCTACAATCGGGTAACTGCACCATAATATGGACAATGTTCTGTGTGAAGTGTCCACCAACGTCCTGTTATAGATATAATCCAGCACAGTGTGTAAGTCATGATGTAAGCCCAGAGTGCTGACAACATCCCCATGTCTCCTCCTATCTATACAGCCACTTTTACTATACCATGGAGTGGTGGTATACCATGGAGTGCAGGGAAAGCCAGAGCCAATGCTTTATAGTTCTGTGTGCACTTAAATTGCTTTAATAGTTTAAAATCAAAGGCCGATAACATTCAAACAGGTCTAAAAATATAAATCTCTTCCAACTAGAAAGGTTAATCGCTCATTTAGGTCTACTTCTATCAGGTAAGGAGATTTGATTGCATGATCCTAGGCCAGACATTGGCAAACTACAACGTGGAGCCCAGACAGCTTTTTATTCGGGCTCGTTTTCACCTAAGTGGCTTTTGAAAGACTTTCTGGGTCCCATTTACTCATTCCCTGCAATGTGTGTGTGTAATAGCCTATAGCAGTCATCGCAGTGACCAGCAGAGGGGAGCCAGAGCTTCTGGTCACCAAGGTCTCCACATTTGGACTAAAATATGTTACATTTTTTAAATACTTTTTCTTTTTTACTTTCCTGGCAGTATGAATATATTTTTTAGGCTAAAAGCAGTATGGGAAATGAAAGATATCCCTGCCACACAAGAAATTGGGGCACCTATGCTGGGCAGCCATTACAGACTCTTGGTCTGGACCTTTTGTCAATTTAAGAACACATTGTGGCCCAGAAGTCAAAAAGTTTGCCCACCCCTGTCCTAAGCTTTCTCTAGGCTCTGTTTGTGGACAGGTCATCAATATACTTTCCTCTACAATGCAGGGCCATAAGCTCTGCTTTGTAAATGTGGATCTAACAGCACCAAATACAGAGAGCGTCTTCACAAGAAAAAGGGGGGCAGACTAACAAGCTGTTGGGGGAACACAGAATTAGCCAAGTATAATTTTTTGTAATCAAACCGATGAAACCAAATTAAACACGTAACCCTTGGATTGTTTTGAGGGTTAGCTCAGAGTTCAGCTTTAGGAAAGTAGCGGATCCCGCACCACTTGGGGAGCGCCTCTAGAAAAGGAGACTCTACTGACTTGCTAAATGGAATGTGTTTTTAGATACTTTTCAGACAATGGAGTACATGATGAGTTTCCAGCGGCCATTAACCTGTCATATCCATTAATGTAGTCAGAAATCTACTGTCGTAGTAGTGGTATCACAGGACTAGAGATGG
>CM070035.1:20978981-20989079 GCA_036250615.1 Ptychadena robeensis | reverse complement strand
CTTGATAATGTTCCTATGTAGATAAGGGGGCCCAGCAGGGAAAGTTTGGAAACCACTGATCTAACAATTTAGATTTCTATGTTATTATTGACTATAGGGACATATGGATGTAACCTTATACACACTGCACAGCTAAGAGGGTCAAATATTGACCAGGAAAGTCTGGGACTACATATCCTAGAATTCACCATCTGCCCGGGATCTAGAGGTGATATTCAGCATATTACTGCAATACAATTAGCCTCAGTTGGTGGGAATTCCCTTCAGATTGTGGTTATTGGATCCAATATCAGACCAGGAGTGACCCTTGTGTATGTACATATGTATATGTGATGGTTCTGGCAGCACAAGGCAATTTTGCAATATAAGCAGAAGGTATAAAGGACATACAAGGGATACATATCATAGGGGTGCCGATTACCTGCTATATATATATATATAATGACAATACTATTAGAATACTAATAGAGAAGCATATTATGCAAACCAAAGTGTCATATGAGAGCGGTACTTTGGATGGAAGCCTGCGTAGGAAGACAGACGGAGCAATATGAGAGTAATATACAGTCACAGGACATATCACATCCATCACTGTACAGAAGACAACACAAGAGCTTTCTTCCTGGATTACTCATGGAAGTGTGCATAGGAGTGTTCAAACAATCACAATACAAATTGAAGATGACATTCTATTTAAGAACCCTCGTCAACATGATTTGCCGCCAGCCTATCCATCACACAGCGGTAAAGTGTATTGGCAACAATTTAAAGGGGAACATTTTCATTTCCACATTCATGGGAAACACCACAAAGTGAGAGCAAAAGACTGACATCCAAGGAAAGGTGCAAGATGTGGTTTAAAACGTTACTGTGTATGAGCAGTTAAATGTTTTTTAAAAAACGACAATATATTCAGCTAGGTTATATAAATACTTAAATTTACCATATTTTTCCAGACCATAAGACTCACTTTTTCACCCCCAAAATGCGCGATCCCCTTGGCTTCCCGCCAGCTCTCCTGGTAAAGCGATTAGCCGGGGAGATGTCAGTTGAGAGATGCTGGCCGGATCTCCCATTTGAACTGTATTATTGCCTATGCCAGTAGAGCTCAGACCTGCTGTGCTGGAATAAGCAATGAAAAGAGAGATAGATGAACTGCCATCTATCCCTCTCCCTCCATGAAAACTGCAATCACTCTGCAGCTCCCACAGACACAGGCAGCCAGGGAGGGAGAGGAGAGAGGAGACTGTGCAGCCTCCTGCTCCCCTCCTCCCAATCAGTGAAGAGATGACCTGATGTGCTGTGTGTGTGTGTACTGCTGCTAGTGACATCTACTGGCCGAATTTGATATTGCATTCATTTAATTCATTGCATTAACCCAATTGATGTGAAAACGTATATATATTAAATCTTTTCTTCTGGTTTTCCTGCCCTAAAAACTGGGTGCGTCTTGTGGTCCAGTGCGTCTTATAGTCCGAAAAAAGGTAGTTATTTGTTTAGCTATATGTGGCATATATAGGCAAGAAAAAGAACATAGAACGATACCTGGTCTATCTGTACTCCATATCCCTTCCACTGGGCATCCCACGAGGTATTCCTGTATATGTCATCCACTCGGTCAATCAGCTCAATCTGTAACACCAAACTTAATGTATTACTTCCAATAATATTATAAAATTTAGGTGCTTCTGCATGAAAGTTACTAAAAGACAAAATAGTTAAAGTTAGGTTCACACCTATTCATGTAATGAATACTGCTTCACAGAACTTGTAATGCAAGTGCAGGTTGACAAATAAAAAAAAAACGCAAGGCAACCTGCGGATGTAAATGAGCCCATTGGATATAATAGACATGTGTTCCATGCCCTGCCCAACAGGCACTAATATGGATAAGGGCCCCCATACACCTTTAGATTTCTTTGTCAGATTTCCTTTAGATCTCCTTTTGTTTTACCAAAACCATGTAATGCGAGGGACTTTCTAAACCATCAAGTCTATCTGTGTTCAATCACAGGACCCGACACTACATCAAGTAAGCCACCCTCAGATTTATGCCCAAAAACGTTAAAATAAGCCCTCCCCCGCAAATAAGACACCCACTGATACCTGCTTTTGCCCGAATCTCCCATTCAGTTGGTACAATGGGTAACTGTGTGCCTCCGTGTGACTCCGTCAGGGCTGGCTGCAGTCGAGGAAGGACAAGCAAGCTGCTGATGCCTGCCATAACAGAGTCTGTTACCCGGCCGTACTGGTAGAACCCAATAAAGGTGAGTCAGTGAAGGGAACAATCATTGGCACAGAGTGATCAAAGGGGACAATGAATGGCACAGAGTGATCAGAATAAGACATTCCCCTGAAAAAAAGACCTAGGGCATATTTTGGCGTTCAAAAAAATATAAGACAGTGCCTTATCATCAGGGAAGCAAGGAAGTTGTTGGTAGATCTAAAGGATATCTGACAGATATCTAAAGGTGTAAAGCTAGCCATACACGTGTCGATTCCTGAGCGATCAAGTCTGTGCCTACCACCTTAGGCCACCGATTCCTGGATGATTCTGTTACCAGTCGATCAATTCACAAATGTCAACTCCCCTTGATGTGTGCCCGATCGATCAGAAAACACCAACAGGTTGGTTCCCTGGCCGATCCGATTTGGTTTCCTCGTCGATCCATCGACATGCATGAGCCTGGTAATTGATCGGCCAGGAATCGAGTGTGAAATCGAATTGTGTATGGCCACCTTTAGGCCAGCTTAACTGTGAACAAGGAACTAGAAGAAGCAACCATAGGGCTCTGGCCTTGTGTTGGTAGATGGCCATTCATAGTGGGTAGACAAAAGAAACCGTAGCTGCTCTTTTCTCCACCATCGCACTTATATGATGAGAATACCTATTGTAATATGAATGGGATTTTCCTTACCAAGTAGTTGATGGTGGTGCTCTCCTCATTCCGCCCCATGAAGCTGAAGAATCGATGATCAGCCACCACCAGCATCTTGCAAGTATTTTTATTAGGATCCGGACCCGCCTTCTGTCTCTTCTGCCGGTGGAAATGTTCTGATGCAGAATACAAATACACAATGATTACTTTTAAAGTAAAAAAAAAAAAAGTAAACTGAGCTAAAATTACTTTGTTTCAGCAAGAGGCTTTTCTGTATTCATCATCAGATCATATCGAACATGTGTCAGACAAGGTTGTCGACAGATCGGCCTGGATAGGTCTATAAATGAACAACACAATAGGTCTTCCTGGGGGTGGTCTTACTTTTTGGCCGGGACTATATGATGCCGCTCACTGCCCTGAAAGGTTGACAAGGAGCCCATCATGGCAGGATAGACACACACAGTCAGGACAGTACATACTTACAATATTGTAAGATTGAGCATCTGCAGTGTCTTGCTGGCAGCTGTAGAGGGGAAAGATGCATGCAACTTTTCCCCCCCCTCCCCCAATGTGACATCATCTATATACTGATGGCAAGTGTTCACTAGTGACATCTTGTGGCCGATATTGCATTGTTTTTTTTCCCCCAAACTAAGATTAGCCTTCTGAGTGTTCTCCCCGAATTAACTCGGGCTGAGTTTCATGCATCATGAAACTCAACCCCAGTTAGCCGGAGGAACGCCCGAGGTCTCGCCGTCTTCTGACGGCGGTCGGGAGCATCGGCATGTATGGGGTCCGCCCCCGATCGTGTCACCGGTGACGCGAAGGGGGCGGGGGTAGGCGGCGCCATAGACCTCCATGTAAATGGAGGGGCATCGCCTTTCTCCAGCATAAGACCGGCGTCTCCAGTGACGCCGGGCTTATGTAAACAACCTTCAGCTGAGCAGGCAATCGCGGCGGAGCACACTGTGCTCCGCCGCAATTGCCCGTGGCATGGTTTTGAAAAAACCCTCAAAACCATGAAACGCTCAGAGGGTTAATGCTCGAACACTTCAAATAACTTACTGTCCGAAAAATACGGTATGTTTTTTTAGTTAGTGACCTTTTACTACAAAATGTATGAGCCAAATTTAGCAGTAAGAATACACATCTAGCAGAATAGAGGCGATGCAGGTCAGGGGACTGTACACTTTAAATTAAATCTAAACCTCACAAACCAACAAAAAGTGTAATGTTTTGTGAATCTTAATGGCAACTTCAGAAGTTCTCTTTTTAATTTTTTTATGTTGGTGATCTTGCCAGTAACATACATTTACTCACTTATATATGAATGAGCTTTGTGGTTATACAAGAATAGAAAGTGCGAGTTTTACTCATACCAAGGCAAGTAACTGCTACTTGAGACAACTGGCAACTACTGTATATTTTGCACCATAAGTTGCACTTTTGGGGGGTGCAAAGTTTTGTGGTGCAAAGGCATGAAAATCTGCATCGTTTATGCCAGCAGGGAGCTAGAGCTTCGGCGCTCCCATCTGCCTGTACATGTGAATGCTCCTGAACGCTGCCAGCTTACACAGAGAGCCGGAGCACTGTGAAAGGGTTCACATACATGGGTCAATACCCATTCATTCGATGAACGATTGAGGGAGACAGGATGACATCATCATGACACCACCACAGTGCACTCAAGCTTCGTCAATAAAACAGCAAATCGATGCGCACCACTTTGCATAAATCGATTCCCGTTCAATACTTTGGATGGTGACCCTGGTCCAAAGAAATGGTGATCCAACAAGTATTTACCAACATGTTCCCTGTTTGATCGATCCTGCTGAAAGACAGGATGGCCACATTCGATTCCTGAACTATCAATCCATAAATACACACATTAATTATTTGGTAATCGAACAAAAAACCCGCCAGTGTGTGGGTACCTTTAAGTCAGCCAGGATCCCAGCCGATTACACTCTATATATATATATATAATTCATGCTTTTGGTATGTGAGCTGGGCATTTTGAGCACAGCTCACATACACTGGCAGAGGCAGAGACTGGAGAGCCGCCTGCTCAAGCCGCCCAGCTCACATACAGCTCTGCCGTCCAGGCTGGGGCCAGGAAAGCTGTCAGAAGTATTTTTCACAGAAACTCCGTAGTTAAAAGCCCGCTGGATTTGTGGCAGGAACAATTGTTATTTCTTCAGCACTAATCAGACTTAAAGCGCACCTACCACCTGTTAGGTAACGCTAATATTGCAGAGATCGCTGAAAAAAAAACCAAAAAAAAAACCAGTTTCTGACAGGGGGAGGGGAGTCTTTTTAGAGACAGCCCCTCCCACTGTTACGTCTCGCCTAGGCATGACGTAACAAGCTGCAGGGGTTACTGGAAATTCTCTCCCACAAGCCCCTGTGTCAGCATCACGTCTGTGAGACTTTGTGAAGAGAGAAAAGAGAAGCCTCTCTTCACACGATCTAGCTGATTGGCTCCCCCACACCGGAGCTGAGCTCTGTCTGTGAAGGAGAAGGGGGGGGGGGGGATTGTTGTCAGCTACTGCCCGGAGAAGATGGACCCGGAAGTGGCTTTTCTGCCCTTATTCAACATGTTCCCACCACCAGATAAAACATGAAGAAGGTAAGTAGGTTTTATTTGTTTCTGTGTAGCAGTTTTCCAGGATCTGAACTGCTGACAGATAAGTAATGTGCTCATTTCATGTATGTTTTTTTTAGTTTTAGTTTAAAACAGCTTTAACAAGAGTGCATTTTACAGTCTTAAGGTAGCCATACACAAGGTGATTCTGCCTCGATAGATGAGGGATTGACTTTAGCAGAATGACGTCATCCTGCTGCAGCCAGCCTCTCAGCTGATCATCGGGCACCCTTTGTGTGCCGCCCATTACTTACTAATGGGATCGGCCGGGAATTTACTGGCATGTCAGATCATCGTGCGATCTGACATGTAGAAGATTCCTGGTCTATCAATTTTCGGCAGATTGGCTAAAGCGCACACGTCGGTTGGACTAAAAATCGCGTGCAAATCCTGCCGTGTATGGCTACCTTTAAGGGGAACACATAACTTCATTAGCGTTTTACACACACTTTCTGTAAAAAAGAACATTCTGCATTAAAATAGGAAGGGAAGTGCTATACTTAGACAAATATTCTACTACAACAGGAAATGGGAAGTCAAGTCAAAGTCATCCAAAAATAAACACAAAGTAGCAGAGCGATTTTTGATTTTATTTTAGATTTCCTCTTGAGAATCTGGAATACAATCAAAACAGTTCCTGGCATGATGAAAGAAAAAAACCAAAACACTTCCCCTTAAGGGCATTGCCATATACCGCCGCTGTAGATTTAAAGACCAATACATAAATAAATAAATGAATACAAACAAAACGAGGGAAATTGGAGAGCAAGAATCCCTCATTGAAAGAACAGATCTGTACAAATGGCGTGCAGAGAAATGTGCAGCAGAACAGCATCCAGGAAAAAACATCTTTCTGAGAATGTCTCCTGCTGCTCCCTATTGGAAATCCACCAACTACGCAGCGTCCACATCGCTCTTACTGCGCTACAATAATGGAGCCATTCAAAAGACCTTTCCAGGAATATGTTCTATACTTAGAGATGTGACTGAAGGCTCCACCACTAATGAGAGGAAAACCTTCGCTGTTCTCTGGCTGCATTAGGAGAAATCTTGTAGAGAGTTACCTGGCACCAGAGATGGTCCAATATTTTGACTAGCCCACCCTGATTGCAAAGTGTTTGCCTGGATTAAGTTTTAACTTTCGAAATATAAACTTGACCTTGAACTATTATTGCTAGAACAATACTTCCTTTTTTGTATTATACCCTCAACCCTTCTCTACATCTCCAGCAGGTTAGGGGTTGGATCCACTTACGCGTCCTTCTGCTGTTGCCCACGGGGCGGATATAACCGCGCCCATGTTGGTCAATGGGCTAGTCCACTGCCGCAGTCAGGGGGCGGCTGCGGCGATAGAGGTGAATGCATGAGATGTGGTTTTTAGCAGCGGCCATTCAATCGTGCCGCCGGTAGCCGCATAAGTGGAAACAAGCCCTTAGTGATGATACCACATTCAGGAGCTTTGCAATTACCCTTCGAAAGTTAAACTGGTCATTTTTTTTAAAACAAATCTCTACCTGTCACTCATGTATAGCTTTTTCCCCTCATTACTTCATATTCTTATCTGGAACATGCAGCCAATTGATTTAGATTTTTTTTTTGTCAAAATTTATTTAACCTCCCTGGCATTACAGACGTTTTCGTTATAGATCCCTTTTTACCTGAATCAATCACCCAAAATTAAACATAAAATCGAGTGATCGGACATGTTTGTAAATTTCAGTGGATGGTAGAAGTCTCTGATGGATTTTCTCGGTATTTGGATGGATTTGTTTCCTATGGTACTCTGGAGCATGCACACAAGGTTTAGGAATGGAAACGATCTGTTTTGAATCAATCACACTGTGTGGTAGTATTATCGATCGATGTTGGACTGAAAGTTGATATTTAAACTGCAGAAGCAGAACAAAGATTGATCGACCAAAAGTTGATGCACATGGGTGCAAGACACAGTGACTTATACTAGCCATACACAGCCCGATCAACCAAGCCTGATCAAAGTTTTTCGTTAATCGGGCATAAATCGGGTTTTGCCCACATGGTCCGACAGAGCTTTCCCAATCAAAATTTAGCAGAAAATCGGGCATCACATGATCGGACATGTTGGAAATTTTTAATCGGTCCGGTTACATCGTTCTACTTTTCTTGTAGCACCCGACTAAATGAACACCGATCATCCCCGATATTACTATTACTTCCCATTGAATGAAAAATTGGACGAAAAAAAATGACGATAAACTCCGACTATGATGTACGATCAAAACTGTTAGATCGTTCAAAAATCTTTTTTCCTATGTGGGGGGTTTTTTGTTAGATCATCCGAGAGAACGACGATTTTTTTTATCGGCAAACTTCGATCGGGCTTGGTTGATCGGGCTATTTATCGGGCTGTGTATGGCTAGCATTAGGTTGCACACAGCAATGGCTACATACAGACTCACTATAGCTAAGGTAACCACCTGGAAGTGCCTGGTACATATATAAATCTCCTGGGTGTTATGCTGGAACTCAGTATGGTCACAGTTTGATCCCCTGTGCGTGGATCGGGCATAACCACCGGTTCTCCGTAAACCAGGCTCACGAATGCCTTCCGGCCCAGTGTCTTCGGCTTCATTGGTGATGCCGTAAGGGGTGGCGCCATTGACCTCCATGTTAAAAGAGAGGTTGCTCTTCTTGCCAGGGAGGATAAAGCCCCCCATACACCTTTAGATCACTCCATACAATTTACTTTAGACCTACCAACAACTATGTAATGCCGGGTCCTCTCTGATAGAAAACATAGTGATTGGAGGTATATATCACTACTTTGTAGTGCCGGGTCCTCTCTGATAGAATACATAGTGATTGGAAGGTTTATATCACTGCTATGTAGTGGCAGGTCCTCCCTGATAGAATATATAGTGATTGGAAGGTATATATCACTACTTTGTAGTGCCGGGTCCTCCCTGATAGAATACATAGTGATTGGAAGATATATATCACTGCTATGTAGTGCCAGGTCCTCCCTGATGGAATACATAGTGATTGGAAGGTATATATCACTGCTATGTAGTGCCGGGTCCTCCCTGATAGAATACATAGTGATTGGAAGGTATATAACACTGCTATGTAGTGCCGGGTCCTTCCTGATAGAATACATAGTGATTGGAAGGATTAGAAAGCTCCTCATATTATGGTTTTGGTAGGAGAAAAGTTGATTGTACAGAAATTGTATGGTAAGATTGTTAGGTGTATGGGGGTCATAAGGCTGCTTTATAAACAAGAACCAATGCAGTAAGTGCAATGCACTGTGCTTCAGTTAGATTAGCTAATAGTCAGGGAATAAAGGCAAGCAGAGTCTTCAGAGCCCGTTTGGATTTTCCTTCACTTCTAAGTATTTAATCTGCAGATAGTCTATATAAACACCAAGCGTGGAATATCTTATCCCATGGCCCTGCATAATCTGCCATTTTATTGAACAAGTAGTTAAACCACAGAGGACAAGGAAAGAACTTGTAATTACTCTATATTAAATGCACAGTGTCTGTGAGTTACTGGTTGTATTGCCAGTGATGGTAAAAATTGTTACCTAAAGGGGACCGAGATCCCAAAGCGTGCTTTTCCCTTCCTGGGCATTCAGCCCCAGGTAACTCAGGGGGAGTTTGCTTGCCATAAATGACGTAGGAGAAAAGAGGAGGGGGGGGGTGGACGGCACCACTGACCTCCATGTTATGGAGGTGGCGTTTTTTTTACAGCACATGTATTGTGAATGGTCATGTGTACGGGGGCCAAAAGGAGGGCACAAAATCACAGCAGATTTCATTGTAATCCACGATTGCCCTTTGCATGATTTTTAAAAAAAGCGCACCAAGGCCGAAAAGCTAAGGAGGTTAATTACTTCTGTTAGCCAATAAAGAGGATAATTTCAACTCTAAACCTTCTGCACACAAGCTACAATTAATAATAAACATAAATCTTACTAATTCCAAAGAGGACTTTATACATGTTATAATAATAGCTCAAACTATGTACTCACTAAAAATACAATAATGTTTCCCTTTAAGCACAACTAGGGCTTCCTGTAACACGTGGGAAGTAGAGTAAATCAAGGTTAAGTAGGGATGATGACCCCCTAGAGAGGTAAGTGCTGGACCTGGTAAAGATAATACCTTAGCATAAGAGAGTAAACTGCTGGAGGGAGTTTGTCCTGCTTTGTCTTTTGTACATTTTCAGTTCCCCGGGTACAAAAATGTTATTCCCAAATGAGAGACTTGTAACTTCGGGACTAAGCGAGTCATTTCTTGTGAGCCTTGCTAAAAATGCAGAGGGCATCACGCCAGGAGAATTCCTTGCTGATTCAGGACATCATTTTCTGACCCCAACGTTCAAAAAAATCAGCACTATGAACTTCTTTTCACCTTTTATATACAAAAATAAATACTCATGAGTAAACCTTGTAATTATCTTATATTTATATAGCAGAGGCAGCTCGTTACAAAGCCATTATACAGAAGTTCACAATTAAATGTTACAGCCATAGTCTCGGCCCAATAAATGTGATGTCTTGACCATAATCTATGCCAATGGGGGGGGGGG
>CM070035.1:20963510-20978881 GCA_036250615.1 Ptychadena robeensis | reverse complement strand
GAATCGAGCGTGCCGGAATCCGGTGCGAATCCGACACGTGTATGGGGGCCTTTAGGGATGTGAGAATAAGCCAGAATGCCCCATAAAAACCCACAAAAACAAGGGAACATACAAACCCACCTTCACCCAAACATTGTATATCTAGGGTAGAGGCATTCCATGCACACTCACTCAGAATACACTCATTTTTGTATCTTATGGACTCTTTAATTCTTCTATACATGCATTTATAAAACATGAGCTGTTCAAAGACACAGTAGCAAAAATCTTTATTTTGTTGGAGGTGGCCTTCTTCCACTAAAAAAGAAATCCTTAATTGTCCCCCTAAAGCAGTGGTTCCCAAACTTTCCTTGCAGGGCCCCCTTTTTCTATTTAGGAACATTATCAAGCCCCCCCTCCCAGTTTGGGAACCACTGCCCTAAAGCTTAAAACGATTTAGGTTGATCGCACAGACAAACCGAACTGTGTACGGCAAGCTTTATTCACGTACCCTTCTGACAAATCCAACGATTCCAGGGACCATGTCTTTTTGGTCCCCGGCCTAAAAATCTATAAGAGGTTTTCTTCTAGCATTATCTATTTCTCTAGAGCAGAAAAACATTCCAAATAAGGTACACCTGGAAAATTTCAATCTGCTAAAAAAGTCAACAATAAAGTTAAAGAGCCACATCGCAACAGCGCAACACTTGAAACATATGTTGAGAGCCGGAGACCTGCAGTGTTCTCCCCAGAATTTTTTTCCAGCCAGGCGGCGCGATGACGTCATCGCGCCGCCTGCACCGGTCCGGCGGCCTCTCTGATAGGCTGCCGGCCAGCGGCAGCACACAAGTCCTCTGACAGGCGGCGCCTCCCCATTCTTCAGGAGCTCGCCACAGCCACTGAAAGACTCCGGCCCGCGGCTCCGGTAGTGTGCCACGGGCCGGAGTCTTTCAGTGGCTGTGGCGCGCTCCTGAAGAATGGGAGGCGCCGCCTGTCAGGCTTCTCGCCGCGGAGGACTTGTGTGCCGGGCGGGGACTAAAATCTCCCAGGCGGGCCGCCCGGCCAATCTGCTCTGGGGAGAACACTGATCTGAGTGCTAAACCTAATAAACTTGGCCATAGATGGTCCGGTTTTGCCGCAGATAGACTGCCATGTGCGCGCAGATTGATCTGCCGCAAATCGAACGCCTACCTTGAATTGGGGCATAAACCAGCCCAGAAATCAATCCAGCAAGTTACGAAGCGAGTGTCAGGAAAGAGCAAGGGGGTCAATCAGCCGGAAAAATCAGGCAGAAATTGGCCTGTGTATGCCTACCTTAAAGCGGACCTACCACCAGAAGTCTATGTTTTAATGAATGGCACTAGAATTGCTGATAATAGGGAGGAATGCAGTAAAAAATACATACCTGTAATGACCATTTTAAGAAGATAACCCTCACTTCCTGGTTCGCTGAAGGCAACACATGAAACTGGGGGTTCAATATCGCGGGTGGCCACTGGGGGGCGTTCAGTGATCTTCTATGGAAATTTTCAAAGCAGATCACTGCTTCCTGTGACGTGCTGCCTATTTCTACCTAAAACTAACCAGGAAGTGAGAAGAGCTGTGGGATAAACTTAATAAATTGGTCATTACAGGTAGTTTTTTTTTGTTTTTCACTGCATCCCTCCCTATTATTGGCACTTCTAGTGCCATTCATGAAAACATAGATTTCTGGTGGTAGGTCCGCTTTAAGTTAAACTTAAACTTGAGAGGAGGAGGCCAGCACCAACAATTAATTGTCTGGAAAGATTAATACTCTGATGAGGCAGCAGAATAAAATAGTCCCATTTTACCAGCGTCTCCTGCACTGTCCCATTTCTGCTGCGTCTCCTGGGGGGGGGGGTTAATGTGGTCGTTTTACTGTTGGGTCCCCAGACATAAATGAAAAAAGAAAAATTAAGAACAGGTAGCAGGAAGAACAGGTCCCTACACCACTGAACCAGACTGAAGGGGCTACAGAGCCACACATGGCCCCCAAGCCGTGTTTTGCCTACCCCTGACCTATGGGATGAAAGGAAAAAAAAGGGAATAAGTGAAAGAGTTGTGCCTGCTTTAAGGTAGTGTGATAAGGGAAGCAGTCAAGAGGTTTATGCAATTTGGGCTTATCCTTGACCAGGGTTAGAAGAGGGTGGTAGGAGGGGTCTAGAGGAAAATAGCCCCAAGTACCCAATTGGGTACTAGTACCCAATTTCCACATGGCAGAATGTGACAAAATAAAAGACCCAAATTCAAGCAACCCTACTCTACAGAGAAGAATCACAATAACTGGAGATGATGGTACTATTTGCTTTGACCAGGAGATTAAATTTCTACGGACAATGTGCACATTTCTGAAAACTTCTCATTTTTAAAAAATAAAAACTTCAAGGGCGGCACAATATACAGTCTTCTGCGCTATCCGCTTATCAGGCGTTTAACAGATCTCAGTAAGAAATGTCACCCAAGTCCCAATATGATACCGCCCACAATTGGCTTGAGGAACCATCTTCTGACTTGCACCAGTGACCTGCGGAATAGAGACATGAACACCGGCAGCTTGTAGTATAACTGCTTATTATCCCACACGATGAAGAGGCTCCCCTGCTGTTCACAAGCCCAAGTCTGGTGCAAGATTCTCCCACGCAGAGGCTGTTCTTTATTACAAGTGAGTGGGCAGCAAAGAAAGGAGGAGGGGGAGCAGCACTTTATGTTCATATCAAGATTTTGCATTCACCTTCTTCAAAAGATTACCATCACTGCTGTGAAACACAGAGAAACGGACAATACACACGATCCTGGAGGAGACATCATTCTACCAGAAGTCTGTCCAAAGATACAAAAATGTTGCTGGGAAAGTACTGTAATAGGAAAGTGAACGTCACCACCAATTACCAGTGTAAAGACATGGTGTACATGCAGTGGCGGTTTTAGGCATGACCAGATGTCTCCCCCCACAGCGTGCCCACCTATCCGCTTGGGGAAAGAGGAGTAGAGGGGGGCTGTCTAGTGTCAGAAGGGGGGGCTTGACCAGGGCACCGATCTCCCTATGACTGCCCTTGCGTACATTATGTACAGAGTAAAACAATACCGACACACTGGACAAGACTTCATATGAGGCTGGTGGAAGAAACAGACCAAAACGTGGATATTCTAACCTCAGACTAAAGAGCCAGGTTGTCATAGTCGTCTGCTATGGATACTACCAGAAGAATGTATAAGATGGACGTTGTGGATCTCTCTTGGACCGCACTACTGTCAAATTTCATTAAGCTCCCGGGCATTACAAGTTTTTTGCGCCATTTTTTATGGTATGAAATGCCGCTGCCTGGGCAATTCCGGCAGAGTACACTGTGCTCTGCCATGATTGCCAGCTCTCCCCCCAGCCCTCTACAGACCGCCAGTGTGTGTGGGAAGAAAAGCGACACACCCTCCATCAACATGGAGGTCTATAGTGAAGCCGCCCCCTTCCACAGTGTCCGAAAGGCTCTGTGTGCCTGAAGCTCTGCAGAAATGCTGCAGGCTCAAGGCCCATTCCATGATAAAAATCTGGCCTTTACTGACAGGATGGATAATCTTTCTGTATCCTGTCAAATTGAAGTTTTTGTTGCAACAGTACTTTACAGTATTTGTAACCAAGCTTAAGGGTGAAACGCATTGAAGACTTTATGCACATACATACCAAAGCAGGGGGCATTAAGCTTAGCCAGGGAGGCAAGAAACTGTCAGATGGAAGATCCACCCACAGTAGTGCATTGTTTATGTCAGGGGAGCTCTACTGCACTCCTCCATCTGCACTGTATGCGAGTTAGGGTTGTTTTCCCACATAGAACAGGACCCTCCCGACGTAGCACATAGACCTACCTGCTCGGCGGATGCTGCGTCTTTACGGTGCCGAGCCGCTCCACCGATGCAAGGCTCAACATAGTCGAGTACAGGTGTGTACTCTGAGTATCCCCCGAGCAGGCATTGTCTATGTGATACGTTGGGATCCCAGACAAACATATACCCTTAGCGGAGAAGGTCCCGACATATGTGGAAACAAACCCTTAGGCTCAACTGCCCAACTCACATACAGCTCTGCCATCTGGGCTGAAGGGGGGATGCAGCATCCCAGCCCCCTACACTCCCATTCTGAAACTCTGGCCAGCAGGAGAGGGAAAGGCTGAAATATTTTCCGGCCATCCGACGCTCCTATGTATGGTATGCATCTTATGGTGTGGAAAATAAAATTGCTTTTAGAATAAAATTTTGAGTCAGTGCACCTTTAGCCAAGGTTTTAATTTTTAAGTCACTAGTGTCAAGAAGTCCTAATTGCTTGGGGCAGGGGGATAGTGCGGTAATTTAAAGTAAAGCAACAGGGGTTCTTATTGAACATAAATCTATACATTCAATTGTACTGGATCACAACTAGAATATGTGTAAAAATGTAAGTAAATCTGTTTTGTAAATTTGTCTGTCAATTAAGGGGCCAATAGGATCAATATTTTTAGGATTTTACAATGTTTTTAGATGACAAAGAGTAAAAGGTCTTTTATATTAGCAGTGCTTGTCCATACATGCAATACTCACCATAAGTATTAGGGGGGTCAGGCCGATTCCTGAAAAGATCTTGTTCTGGTTTGATGTAGCCACACACTTTTGAGGACTTCAAGTGAGAAATTTCTTTGATATCTTCCGATCTGTACACTAATAAATTATCCTTTGATGTATTCTCAGTGAACCTCCACAGGGGCTAAAAGGAAAAAAACAGCAGTTGTTTAATATGCTTATAAGGCTGGCCCCTACACGGGTCAAAACCTGTGTAATCGATGAACCCTTGAGTGCAGCGTGATGACGTCACCACGCTGCGCTCAACCTTACTCGAATAAACAGAGAATGGAGGCACAGCACTTCTGCGTAATGGATCCTGTTCAATACTTTGAATGAGGACCCTCGGTCCCCATCTAAAGTAATGACAATCGAACAGGGATTTTCCAACATGTTGGCTCCCAGTTCCATCCCACTCGAAGAAAGGCTGGATGCCATCGATGAATTGATTAAAACATCGTGTTTACCCAACTTAAATAGTGATCTTACATACAAGTACAATTAACACATCGATGCAACAAAGAACATTTTGCTAGTTCCTAGAAATACTTACAATATGATACAGTTAAAAGATTTCAAGCCACTGAACTACCGTATTTTCCGGCGTATAAGACGACTGGGTGTATAAGACGACCAACTTTTCCAAGTTAAAATATAGAGTTTGGGATATTCTCGCCGTATAAGGCTACCTCTCTTCAAACGCACACCAAATAAAATTTTTTATGTCTACTCTGACTTTCAACCCCCAGAAATCCAAAATTAGTATTGTGTAATACAGTTGTGTATGAAGTGAAGTTTTTGTACAGCTATTTAATGTGTTCTAGCTTTAATCTCAATCTCCCTGCAATACCAATTTCAGCCACAATGCACAATGTCGCTAGTGAGCACACTTGCCGCCAGTAGGAGCCAGCTACTTTCACACACATCGGGAAGGAGAAAGAGGGGGCGAGGGGGATTCTGAAGATCTCTCGGTTAGCTCCTGTCAGCCAGCACGCAGCGCAGGTAGCACAGATCTGGGAAGCAGACCTCAGGGCTCCCCTAGATGGTCAGCCCGGGACAGAAGAGCACACAAGCACCCTACCACCCACCCCCCCCCCACGGCGACGACCCCCGACTTTTGAACACATTTGCCTGTGTTCAAAAGTTGTCTTGTACGCCAGAAAATACGGTACATAAATGCGTTATTAAAACATGTTAACAAACATTGACACACAACAGACATGGCTATACCACAAGGTATTAGAATAGACTTTTCTTGAAGAAAATTTTTTTTTAATCACTCACAAACTCCCAAAATACACAACTCACTATACAAACAAATGCTGAATATTCCTCGCTCACCTCTGTATGAGGATATCAAATATGTCTGATGTTTTTGATGCTCCTGGCAGATAAATGCTGTGTACAGCCAATGACCGGTTATTACAGCTTTGTGAACAGCAGGAGCACCTCTAACTGCCTGCTGACAGCCACTCTGCCATTAGGGCTGTACAGTAGCAGCAAAATTACAGGATTACATGCGTGTCTGGGAGTATGCTTTTAAAAAAAGGAAATGGTGTCATAGCGTTGTGTCTAAGGATTTTATAACTTTAAAAATCAAATCGTTCTACAAAAAAAAAAGAGCAGCTCAACCTCAAATGAATAAAAGGTATTTTATTGGGCACAAGTGGTTTGCGGAAAAAATCCCATTCTACCAAATAGGAGATCATGTGATATGTTAAAAGTGACCCTTATATTGTAGTAAAAAAAAAATAAACAGTAATGTTAAATAAATAAAAAATAATGTTTACGAGCTGCTGGATCTCTAGTAAACTTCATGCAGCTTCCACCTCTCCCATCCTTGGGATCTGAGCCCCATCCATCTCACCAATGAACAGCATAGAAAGGTGGTCTCTACTGAGATACTGAGACTAGAGCACGTTTACAGGGCAATGAGCTCAATTCTCATTGATGCAAAATGCTCAAGTATGATCAGGTTCTTAAAAAAAATATATAGCGCAGTGCTTTGTGAACAACACAACTGCCTGCTGACAGCCGCTCTGCCATTAGGGCTGTACAGTAGCAGCAAAATTACAGTATTACATGCGTGCCTGGGAGTATGCGTTTTAAAAAAGAAAACTGAGTCATAGCGTTGTGTCTAGGGATTTTAAAGATTCATTACCTTAAAAGTCATGTTGTTCTAACAAAAAAAAAAAAAAAGGAAGGAAGAGCAGCTCAACCTCGAATGAATAAAAGGTATTTTATCGGGCACAAGCGGTCTGCGAAAAAATAAACATTCTACCAAATAGGAGATCATGTGATGTTTGAAGTGGCCCTTTTATTGTAGTAAAAAGACAAAACAGTAGTGTTAAATAAATAAAAAAAAATTTATGAGCTGTTGGATCTCTGATAAACAATACACAGGGCTTCCACCTCTCCCATCCTTGGGATTTGAGCCCCACATCCATCTCAACACTAAACAGCATTGAAAGGTGGTCTCTACTGAGATACTGAGACTAGAGCACTTTCCATCAATGAGAATTGAGCTCATTCCCCTGTGAAAGTGCTAAAGTATGATCAGGTTCTTAAAAAAAATATAGCGCATGTGAACAACATGATATGTCGAGTAAAAGAACAAGCAATGTATAGTTTACCTCTATGTTATATTCTTCACCATCCGTTGTGATCCGTGCACTAAAATCTCCTTCTCCTATGTGTGCCAAGACCTTTGAATTGTGTTCTCCTGCAAGAAGTCAAATATAAAAAAGTGATTTTAACAACTGTCTCAAGGACTACCTTTGCCACCTTCAAAAAAGCTCTAAAAACCCACCTCTTCAGCCTCTTCTACCCATTTACTCATTCTACCATCAACCACCCATGCCAGTAAAACCCCCGCTTCCCCTCCCCCCTCCCCCCCCTTACCACCCCCCGACAACCGCCCCCACCCCCCCACCTATTGTATACCTTGTTCCCCACACCCATTAGATTGTAAGCCCGTCCGGCAGGGTCCTCTACTCCCCTGTGTCATTACCTGTACCTGTGTGTTATATTGTGTTGTATCTCCACTCTAAGGGCTTGTTTCCATTACGTCGGGAGCCCTCCGCTAAGCGTACACTGCTTAGCGGGGGTCCGATATGTAGCAGATAGACTTACCTGCTCGGCGGACGGTGTCTTCTCATTGCGCCGACCCGATCCGCCGGTTGTCAGGCTGAACGTAGTCGAGTACGTTCAGTCCTGTACACCGGCGGATGCCTAAACAGTACCATCATAAGCCGGCAGGCTGAGTCTATCTGGATACGTCGGACCCCTCTTAGCGTAATCGCTTAGCGGAGGTCTCCCACGTACAACTGGAAACAAGCCTAACTCTGGCGCTATATAAAATAAATGTTATTATAATATAATAATAATAATAATAATGAAAAGGAGCAGCACAGGAACAGAAATTACATTATACACAAGCCCATAAAAAGAAACAAAACAAGAATCTACATTGCAAAGCTTGAGTAAAGTATGTTTCATTGTAGTCTCAAAAAAGATATGCTGTTTTATAACATACCCTCTGTTGACCATGGGTCTGGTAGGTCCTTGGTAAGGGTAAGCCATATGAACAAGCGTTTCGCTCGTCCAGTGTCATACCAGACATCCTTTCAAATGAACCTGTGGGGGGGGGGCAGGTAACAAATGAGAGGTCCCCCCAGACAATTCATAAAGATTGAATGACGTGTTGCATTCACTGAGCCCGTAATACATACAAGTCCTAGATGAATCTTTAATTTATCGTAAGCAGGGACACACGTTAGAATGGCCCACGATGGCCCTGCGAGCGGTGTGCAAGCTCACAGCCATCTATCTGCCCAGGTTCTGTGCTACCAGATGCCCATGGTTCAGCTCTCGAGCCGTCTCCTTTCTGTGTGCATTAGTTCAAGCCAGTTCTATCTGGCTCGATCATTCTACACTGTGCTTATGCCATCCTCATTTCGGTCTGGGGTGTGGCTGGGTTCGGTAGCACCCAATCTTCAACTCCTGCTTCGGAATATATCAGTGTGATATCGGATCGATGACCGCCAATATACAACATTGCCTTTGTTACTGTACATTGCTTCTGCATGGGACAGCGGGTGTCTCCATTGCCAAACGCATATGGTCTGAAGCTGGAGACACATGCAGGTGTTATGTCTTCATTGCTCCATCTATCATCAGGCAGCTGGTGCACATGAGGAGTCATTGCGCTTGCTGCACGAGAACTCTTGCACCAGTCTCGTTATATCCAGCGTTTTCGTTTTCACGTCGAGATTTGTGTCCCTATCGCTATCTAATCGCAAATAAGCTTGCATTCACACAACTAAAGTATTCTTTTTATGGGATGATTAAAACCTCGCTGTTTTTACAGATCTCTACAGAGATATTTTGGCACCTTTTTTTGTTTAATTAGGGTAGCTAGTGCACCAATGTGGACAATTGAAAAATATCAGCACATCTGCCTGAAATACATCATTATTTTTTCCTCATGCTGATACTGCCAAGAGAAATGACCATTCCCATTGTTTGGCCTGGTATTTAAGTCAAGGTGGAAGTTGAGGGGAAAGGTCCAGTAACCCTCGGTCTGCTGAAGTAGAGAAACAGGAGGAATAGGTTGTCTTACCTCCTGAGCGGGTTTTGTCACATGGCCACGTCACTTTTTTTTAACAATCCCCACCCCTCCCGGACGGTTCATGAATGTACGTCTTCACCGCGGGCGGGACACCAATACCAGAGGACCCATCCACAGGCTTGTTCCACATGCTCCACATGTTAGCTAGTCGGGTCACTCCAAGATTACACTTGGGCTAAATGCCCAGGAGTGCTTAGTGAACAGTATTCATGAGCTACTATAAACCAGGATTGGGCAAACAAATCAGCCCGGGTCGGTTTGCTCCAAGCAATCTGTTGTCTCTTTGTCACCCCTGCCTGTTCTCATGACCTTACTATATAATTGGAGATAACGGCTTATAGGTATGGAGGCATTATTAAATTGGTCTTCTTCTGCTAGACCGGCCAAACACAAATAATAATACATTAATTTGTGCGATAGTATCATACTTATTTTTTGTATCTTTTTATATACCCTCTCTGGTTATCTATTTCCCGTTCTGGTAGGCACTTGGTATTGGGCGGTCCCTTACAGGTTTATTCCAGGGAGTGCAGAATTATTAGGCAAATGGAGCTATTTTGACCACGATCATCTCTCCATTCTTGCATGTTGTCTTACTCCAACTCTGTATATTGTCGCTCGCAAGCCTACTACCAAATTAATGCATTATTAGCTGTGATGTGCATCTCTTTAATGACGAAGGGGTGTGGTCTATATGACTATCTAACTACTACCCTATATTAGTGTGCACTAATATTAGTGGTTGCTAATTTCTTCCTTTCCTGTTGGCAAAACTGGCTCGTCAAAAGACAGTGACTTGTACTAGCTTATGTAATTAAGTCACAATATAGTGAGATATCTTGCCAGAGGATTGCTCGCCACTCATCTGTAAATTGCCTACAAAGAAGTCTTCTGACTGCTAGTGATCATTCTCGATACAATCTATGCGTTTCATTCAAATCAGTCAAACAGTGTGTCGCAAGAGCATTGTTGTACAACCAAAGGCGCAAACATAATCTTGCCCATGAAACTGACTGAAAAAGAAATAGTCAAGCGTGCAGCTGTACCAAGATGCCAACTTGGCACCACCAGTTTTGGGCCATATTTCATTGTTAGTCTGCATTACATTCACTGGGATGTGCGCCAACATAGACACAACGGTGTGCAATTACTCATCGATAGACAGAAATTTTAGGCTGTGACAAAGACGATCCACCATACTGATTCACAAAGACACACAAGCTTGGAATTACGGTTCAATGATTTCTGGCCACAGAAATATCTCCATAGACTGATTTTTCTAGGTTTTTTGTTTACTGGACTTTTCTCATGATGATAACTGAGTCCTGTGAGTCTGGTGGCCAGATGGATGGGACCGTGCCTGGATTGGTAAAGGGGCAGAGAGCTCCAGTCCGTACTCATGTACGCTTCAGCAAGGTGGAGGTAGCGGAGTACTTCGGTTTGGGGCTGGTCTCGGTATCTAGTTCAAAGATGAGCTCTGTGGGAGCCTTTTCGGGTTGAGGATGGAAGTCAAGCTCATTACTCTCCTAGTCCCTACTGCCAGTTTTCTGGAAGACTAACTCTTCTTCAATCAGTGGTACAGGATAGATAGTCTGCATTCCTTCAAGAATAAAACAGGGTTTTTCATCAGGGTATAACATTGCTGACCATCACACGCGTCCAAGTATCTCCACACGCTGTGTGCTGGCAATGGATTAAGGGTATTTATAAAAGAAAGAATAATACTAATGTGTTGCTTCCTCCTTGTTCTACACTGGATTCTGAACCCCCTTTGATGATACCTGGTGTTGTCTCATCATCAACAACTGATGTATTTACACACGGACGGGAAAATCAGTACACCTCTATTCCTTGAACATCGTGATGTGTCTGGAGGCTTGGTTTGGCTCTCTGCTTCTGTCACGCAATGTTGATGGTTGATAACAGTATCAGCAAACATCTGACATGATATCCATGGATGGCAGGCGGGGCTGCTTTTGAGTGTCCTTCTTGCAAAGATAAGGTTGGACATTTATATGCGTCACTTAGATTTGTTTTGAATTTGTCAGACTACAGATAGATGATATATTGTGCTGTTGAGATTGTTATATTGGTTTCACTGGTAAAATAAATAATTGAAATGGGTAATAATATACAATTTGTTTTTTTTTGATTAAGTCTGTTTTACTCCTAATAATTATGTCACTAGTAACTAGTCAACCTGTCACACAAAGTATACTTCTCAACCCTAATAATCAGCTAAACACTAATAAACTAACTTCGACACAAAAATATTCGCTGCTTGATATTAATGAGTTTTGGTTGGTTCAGTTGAGAACATGGTTGTGGTTCAATAATAAAATTATTCCTCAAAAGTACCACTTGCCTAATAATTCTGCACTCCCTGTATTGTCTGGCCCCTCTGTCATGTTTAAAGACCCATTGCGGCCCATGAGTAAAAAAGTTTCCCCACCCCAAGTATAAACTCTTTATAATCATCATCTAAAAGGATGGGTTAACCTTTCAAATAAAAGCACTTTTTTAATTATTATGTTATATTTATAAAGTTGAGATACAACACACAGTTACAGGTTATAACACAGGAGGAGTAGAGGACCCGGCCCGATCAGGCTTACAATCGAGGAGGTTGGGGGTCAGTATGCAATAGGAGAGGGGGGTTGGTGGGGATGTATATAGGTGAGATTATAGTTAGTCAGTAAAGCTAGCCATACATGGTTCAATTGACATCAAATCGATCAATTCGATGGAAGTTTTCGATCATTTAATCATATGTCGATTGTAATTGAATCAAAGTTTACACCACATTGAGTATGCAATCAAAGCCCGACCGATTGAATTTAATCGTTTTTAAAACGTAGAGTAATCAAAAAGCGATTGTCACAGAGGGATCAAAAAGTGACCAATGATGGTCACAGAGGGAACAAAAACCCATAGGTCATATCTTTGCGTTTTAATCCAGTGCATTATAATCGTGGCAAAAGGACACTGGGGGACACACATTACATTAGGAGATGTATTCACAGAGATCGCCATTTGCATGCTTGTGTGTCAGTGAACAGACACACAAGCCACTACATCGCCATTACAATCGCCATTACAATGCTTGCTTGCATGGTTTAAATGACTGTATTGCATTTCCCTCCTCCCAGAAGTTACAGTATGCTAATTAATTGAATCGAATCTCAATTGGACAGGTCAAACAACAGTACAAAAAACGAGACACAATGTGGGGACAATCAATCAAAATTTTCCAACGTGTCCGATCAAAATTTCGATCGAGAAAAATGACAATTAAAATCGAATTTCAACGATCGTACCATGTGGACATCCTTCAATTTTCAATCAATCGACTAAAAAAATTGATCGAATTACATTGATTGTACAGTCAATTGAACCATGTGTGGCTAGCTTTAGTCCAGCAGTACTACAGTCTTTCATATTAGAGATGGACAGTGAGAATATTTACTTATATCAATATACATCTAAATAACAATACCTCCAATGCAAACAGATACTAACCAATGACATGACCAGTAAAAAATTCTGATCGCTTTACAGGATACTCTTTCCCATTGCCATTACCATCCAGCACCACCGCTTTCAAGTTTTCCGAGAGATGATCTGCATTAGCTGTCAGGTAGAGTTGGAAATGCCTGGGAACAATTCAAGAATCAGAATGATCAAAAACCTTAGGATTTTACTAAAGCTAGTCATACTGATTTGCAGTGAGAATGTATTGTGCAAATTAAAAATGCATGGATTGTACTACCACACACTGTAATCTATGGACAATGGAGGTCTCATAAAGCAGATCTATACCCTATACCTTCCCAGCAGACACTGCGCATGAGGTGGCTGTGCTAGCCGCCATGCCCTTCATACAGTGGGTAGGACTTGCCATAAAATATAAGAAAAGATTATATAGGATATATATACAATACACTGGGGTCAGAGACTAAGCAGGATGTTCTATATTAATTGGTTTGCTGAAATTGTGGTCCTGCATGAACACCCTGTGGGTGTGGCTTTCCAATGTGGATTACAACTAGACCTGTCAGCACTAACATTAGACAGCGACTGCCCATGGTTGTGTATGGATACCGAACCTCACAAAAGCAATGTGGCAAATGATAATGAACACTTAAGCCTTCCATACACAGCTTGATACACAGCCTTCCATACACCTGTTTGATCGCTCTGACATCACCACGCTGCGCTAGATTGAATGACGAATCAATGTGCACCACTTGCATGTTGATTTCAGTTTGATGGGGACACAGGTCCTGTATACGCCCGGTGTTGTGAGGTATTTTCCTACCTGTCATATTTAGGAAAAATTTTCAGAACACCAGCTGGGAGCTGCTGACAGGCAGAACTGACAGGACACAAGATGGCTGCAAGAAGGGGGGCTCCCCCCGCACTGCCTGTGTCTGTACACAGCAGTCCGGGCTCAGCTCTGTCCCCTTTCCTGTGTCCTATCGAGATGTGCCTCACCGTCGAGATCAGCCCCCACTGGTACTGAGCATGTGTGGGCACAGCGATCTAGGTGGCTGACTCATCACTAGAGAGGTAGCCATCGAGATCAGCCTCCCAGTGTCACTTACAGTGGAGTCTCCTATGGACAGGGGACACAGAGGGGGAAGGCTCATCTCGACATGTCCCCTGTCCATAGAATGAACGCTTAGTGACACAGGGAGGGGAGGCTCATTTCGAGGAGGCACATACAGGTATATCTGTTGAGGGGAGGTGGGTACACAGACCCCCCTGGTCCTATAGCGCTGCCCATACCGTAGCGCTGCTGCCACGGAGGCTGTGCTGACACAGAAATAGGCTATGTTTCCATTATACGTCCTGATGGAGCACATTCACTTACCTGCACAGCCGATGCTGTGTCTTCACTGCGCCGAGCCGATGCAAGGCTGAATGTAGTAGAGTACCTTGAGCTTCTGCATCGGCTGTCTAAAGAAGGCATCTGCCGAGCATGTAAGTCTATGTGCTCTGTCTGGATCCCCGCCTAGCAATACGCTTAGCGGAGGGGGTCCCGACGTATTGTGGAAACAAGCCCGTAGGGGGATTTACGGACATGTCCATTCCTGAACTTGATTGAAAGCTTTTTGGTTAAATTTTACGCTCTATCGATGAGCGAACAATCGCCGCAAACGCGCACAATATTTTTCTGCAATCAGAAAAAAATTGGAGTTTAAAAACTTTATCAAAAAGCCCGGCAACTGCTCAATATTACAGATCATGAAATACTTAATATATACAAACGATTGTGGATTTCCTGATGAATAGAAACCTAGGTTAAGGTGTGGTGGTACCCTTGTTCTGAATCACTCGGCCCCCTGAGGGCTCTCTCACACGGGCGGCTCCAAGCACATAGATTACCTGTGCAGGGCAGTGAAGTCCAACATCCTCTCCACCTGGGATTGTGTGTCCAGGTCCCGCTTCCGCACGGAATGCTGCCTGATGCCAGACAATGAGATGATATCGTAATCCGACAACACCGAGTCCAGGTTTGCTGCGGAATAGTAAATGTGAAGTTAGACTCACACAATAATTATATTTGGGGGGGGAGGGGGGGGGGTCAGGCATAAGCATAACATTTAGCATTTTGACCATCAGTACAACAGAACTAAATCCAGAAATTGTAGCTTTTTGGGCAGAATTTACACATTCTATGCACCTTTATACACTTTAAGTTCAAAAACCAAGATGTTTTTCCTTTAAATACCCATTATAGGTGTGATCAACATAGAATCGAGTCACTAAAGTACTTTCCAAGCCTTGTACTAGTCCAGTGGGATGTGCGGAGGTATTCCAGGGGGTGGGGAATGCAGCTAGGGGGCTGAGGGAGGAGCAGCAAGCCAACCAAGAAGGAACTAGCTGCAGACACGTGATCAAGTGTAGAGTGCATGTAATGTGTGTCTCTGTGTGTGTTTATATGTGTTCGTCTCTTTGTGAATAATGAATGTTTCTGTATGATTATCGTGAAAACCAAATTTGTACTTTAACCTCCCTAGCGGTTGAGACGAACCCTGTTCGTTCGCTGAAGAGGGTCCTCTCAACCGCAGGGGAAGCCGGCGGCGGGAGAGACCCTATGCCTCCCCGGAAAGCTGCAGTGATTGTCTTCATCGCTGCAGCATTTACGGGTTTG
>CM070035.1:20926441-20939334 GCA_036250615.1 Ptychadena robeensis | reverse complement strand
GGGGGGGGGGGACGTTTCTGCTTGTCAACCCCCCCTCCCCCCCATGAGATTTCCCTTCACTTCCTGTTCTGAAGACCCAACAGGAAATCACTCCAGCTCACAGAATCCCCACCTTAGGGGGTTGTCATAGGAACATCTGCCCCAGTGGGAGGATTCTCCATCGTTTAGACGTCTCCGGGGGCTATGGGTCACCACCACACAGAGGAGGAAGCGGGATTTCCCCACCTATGACTGAATCCCCAGCCCGTCCATGAGGAAATGCCTTCACACACGTTATCAGGAGCCATTGTCTGCCGCTGATGGCCGCGGGGAGGATTGTGGGTAAGAGCACCTCGTGTCAGACAATCAGAGAGGGCGACGTATCCTCACAGACAGACCCTGCTGGGATCACAGCGCTGGGCCCCAGTGCAGCCATATCACTGGCAGAGCCCCGATACAATGGCGGCCCCTTGGCCTGGGGCCCACAGCAGGGTAATATACAGATTGGCCCCTATCCAGGATCCTACACATAGCAGCCAGTGATAGAAGGATCCAGTCACACGCAGGCCTCAGCCATTACAATGACACCCTGTCCGCCCAGCCACACACACAGAGCGCAGCCTACAGACGCGTCAGGAGAACAGCGGTAATGGCGCCCGGCGCTCCGAGCGATGGAGGCGCGTCACCTGCACTGCGGGACAAGGGCAGCGCTGACACTCACCTGGCGGGCGCTCGTGGCCGTGTGAGCCGCTGGCCGGCGCTGTGATAAAGAGACGGAGAATAAGAAGATCCCACACACACTGAGGGAGGCTCAGCGTACAAGAAATCCTCCTGGCTCTACCTAACCCAATTACCAGGCGTTGGCAAAAGGGCGGGGTAAGGAGAACTCCGCCAATCACCACCGGGATGGACACCCGCCAATTCCGTGTTCCTTCTGCTCCGTAAGCCAATAAGCATTTAGCGCGGGAGCTGAAGGTTGGGCTGGGGAAGCGAAGCGGGGCTGGGTTAGGTTGAAGGACAGACTACGGCTTGGTCCACGGGGTTTCCTCCAATGAGGCGCAGGGTGACATGACGTCATTGTTGCTGTGGGAACAGAGTTGCAGCTTTAGTTCTGTCTCCTCATGCTCAGAAGTCAGGGTGTGGTGCCGGTTTCCTGCAGCGGAGGTGCTGCACCGCAGGCAGGGAGGCTCCTCCATCACTGCTGTGTGCTATCACACGCTGTACATACAGGCTGTCCTCACCAGCGCCCACTGCATGCCCTGCTGCATTGTCATCGTGTATCTGTGCGGAGGGCGTCCAGGCTGCTGCAGGAAGCATGCGGAAGTGATTGCCCTGTGGTTGCATCATCCCTGCTATGGCTGGCCCAGGGCCAGAGTGTTGATAAAACATGCAATGTGCACACTGATATGTACTACAGACAATCTAATGGCCCGTCACACCATCGCAGGGCCATGGAAAGTGTTCTAATGGTCCTGCTGTGTGATGTTAGGGTTCTGCCACATGTACTAAGGGCATAATCATTGCGCTTGGAGGCGGTGCCCGATGGAAAAGGATGATTATTGAATCGGATCTTATGTCACATTTTTTGGATAAAGGGATTCTTGATGAATCTTATGTCACATTCGACCATCCCCCCACCCTACCTGTCAGGTGGATGGAGATTTTGTTGTTCTGTTCTGTAGAGGAGATGGAGAGAGTGTCGTTACTATATATGCCAATCATGGGGTTTGTTAATGAATTAGTTATTTACGGGGATAATAATAACAGGATGGCAAGTAGAACAGGCTTTTTGTGGCTTTCCGGGCATTAAGAACGGTTCGTAGTAGAAGACTGAAAAATTGAGGGCTAAGCCCAGGCGGATTGGGTGGGTTGGCTGCATGTTGTCGGCTTGCTGATGTCAAAGGCTTCTTGATAATGCTTGGAGTCTCTATTGTCTCTGTTCAGAGAAAAACAAAGGAACAAATTCCAGTGATACAGACAAATTGTACACTATTCAAAGTGAGAAAGTTCTGACAATTGTAAGTCATCGTTATTAATATCGTATTCACAAATGTGTTTTAGGTTAAGGTTCTTCGTTGGCTTATCATACTATGTTATAATAGAGGGAAAGAAATTGTAAGGAAACACGACATAGTCTGGGCGCGAGTCTGTTGGCTGGTGCCGACCGGCTGGCCTCAGGTAGTATTACTCCGTTTTGTCTTCCCTTACAACTTTTAGATCGGGTTTGGGACGATGTGTGGTCCTAGTCACCATTGCAACAACTTAAACAAACACACACCGCAGTGGCTATTACTTTGAGATGAGTAATTGAGAAAACTGGGAAGTTTAATATTTCCGACTATGATCATAAAATCTTATAATCACAGGTTATATGACCCCAAAGGGAATGCTTCATAGGAGACATTGATGCAGGGATAAAATAAAGCGAGGACACTCACGGGAGTCTGTTCTCACTCCTTGTGCGACCTCGGAGATTGTATCGGGAGTAGTCCCCCTTCATCTCAGGTTTAACAAATACTTGGCACTCTGGTTGTGTGGCTAGGAATTAGAAAACGTGTCAAGCAGGTCTGAATAATAAAATGTTTAAGTCAGTTGAAAAGAGCGAAAAATAACATATACAAGACATAGATCTATTAAAACACGTAAGTACAGAAGTTTGTAGCGGGCAAAACCTGGACATAATAATTTGGAAGATCCTTTTTTTTTAGAAGTCAGGCTAGGTTTTCGCGTTATGGGCTCCATTCAACTGTTGCTAAGCTTATTTTCTTGATGGGAGTTCGGATTTAGTCCCATCCATAGGCCACCACCTACAAACGGTCAACCTCGGCTGATGGAGACGGCTCAACGGCCGGTTGAGTGGGCACGGTGCAGTAGGCATTTTAGATGGTAGGGCGGCTCGACATCCCGCAAAGGCAGTGCGACTTGATTGAATTTTGTTAAGCAGTGGGGTGTGTGGGGTGGTTTATCAGCTTATCAGCTGCCTGCAAGTAGGCTATGTCGCCTTTACAAGGATAGCTTTTGTTCCCCCATTGATACGGGTGTTGATTGATGAATGAATGCACCATCCTAAGCGATGATTAACTTCCAGAGCAGGCGTAATAATTCACCTAAGTGGGAAAATCGCCAACTAGGCCAACAACAAGGCAAAAGTGGCTAAGAAAGGGCAACCTAGTTAGTGTCACTTCTAAAACTGGGAAGAGGAACAGGATCAGAAGGAAAGTAGAGGGCGCGTTAGCAGAAATTTGAGGCTGTGGCCCCAAAGTTGTTCACAGTAAGTACAAGTTCACCTCTACTGTATTTGCCATTTAAACAATTAAATAAAACAAAATTCAATTTTATACGGTCAATAAGGCATTAATACTACCACCACAGATTTTGACTGCACCAGAGTAAGTTTCACGAATTGAGGGGATGATGACGATTCTGTAGCTAGAGCCCCACAACAAACACCACTGGTCTATACAAGGAAGCATCTTGATGGGAAGATAGAGGGGACATCCATACAATTTCTGTACACTCAACTGTTCTTCTAAACTCATGTATATGAGGACTTACTGTCTAAAACCTTCCGTACACTACTGTATTGTTGTAGATCTAAAGGATTGCTATGGAGTGATCTATAAGGTTCAGGGGGGGGTGGGGGGGGGGGGAGGGGGGGCTTATAAGCTGTAAAAACATGTACTTTTTCATATGTTTTTTAAGCGTATGGTATCACTCAAAATAAGGGGAAAGGGTACCAAAGTGCCGCTACGTTTTCGGGCCATGCGTCTTTTGTCTTGTGAACATCGAATTATCTAGAAAAGCGTGTTTGTGAGCAGGGTTTTTCTATCATACAGAACTGACATTGTAACAGAGGACAAGGTCGTATGAATGATTATATGATGGCAGCCAGTCCCGAGAACGTGTGTGTGTCTGGCTGCCACACTCGGTGTGGATTGTTCTTTTAAAACATACATGAACTTCACGCATCTTGTCTTTGTCTGTAACCAGTAAGATGCTCTGCCTAATGCTGTTCTGGTGCGGACAACATTTAGTTTATCTAATACGCTTAGGTTAAGTACACAGCTGAACCGGTGATGGAGAAACATTGCCAAGTAGGAAATACAGAGGATTCTTAAAAAGCCCCACTGAAAAACCAAATAAAAACAAAACTATTCATCGGTCCTCTGACGTATCGGCTGCATGTGTTCGACGCCCATTAGTGTCGCCAAGCGGCATTTTACATGTTCAGATGACATAGGAAATTAAAACCTGTTTTGGTGGTGCGCGTTGTGGGGACCTGTGGATGGGTAAACCCCTCAGTGGTTCAAATGACAACCCATTTAGCCAGGGGGTCATGTGGTAATGAAAGCAGCCGCAATTGCAAGGCCACAAGGGGTGGGAAGTTAGAGGGGGCAAAAAACACCCCCTTCTTTTACCAACTTAAGAAGGGGGTCATTATATAACCTGATCTCCCGAAGTGTTCCGTCCCGTTATTTGGAACAAGGATATTGTGACCACTCCGCACTCGCACTTCAGCATTCCAAATAGTGACACCTCAACGACCATCCCTTACGAGGGTTGTGGTTGAGAACCCCGGGCCTATGACCCTCTTGAATGTTCAGCAACCCCATAGCCGGTCTTGCCGGCCCCATACACTTGAATTGTGAGATTGTGAGATCCATTCAATATAATTCAGAATTAATATGGTAAATATAAATAATGGACCATGTCTATCTGGCTAGTAAAATTGTATAATACGACTAATGTCACACAAATTTCTAAATACAGACGAGTGTATTTGAAATAATTTATTTCAGGTCTGAGAGGCATGCTCCTGGTCAGTGAAAAGACCTCCCTCCCCCATTATGACCACTTAACAAGATCCCATCATGCAGTGGTTTTTTTGAACTTCCAGACTGCAATAGCTCAAATTGCAAATAACGATTCATACTACCGTGTTCCGACGGAAAATAAGGCACCAATACCATTTGGCTGCCTCTCCCTGAAAGGAAGGCTACCCATACATGTTCCTAAGGCAGAGTGATGAAGAGAGAAAACATAGCGGAACAGGGAGAAAGAGCAGGCCCAAGCTCGGCGTGGGGCGCTCAACTTCATCTCGTTGTGTGCGGGTAGGGGGGGTTGCTTTCGGTTGGGTTCTAGGTGTTTGTTGTTGGTGTTTTGTTCATTGCTGCGATCGGGGGCACAACTGCCCCAGAGCGAGCAGACGAGGAAGGTGAGGGGCGATGGCCCGCGGCCACCGCTAGGTAGGACAAGCTGCCATCTGCCTGCCCTTCCCGAGTCTGAGGGATCCCTGAGTGCAGACACATTGAGAAGGTGACTGTAGGTTAAAAGGGAGGGAAATGTATGATAAAGGATAGGGAGGGGTCTGGTTGAAAAGGTATTTCTCTACTGGGCAGAGGGGGTGGGATTCACTTAATATATGTGAACACAAGGATGAGAAGGTGGTCTTAACCATTTAACTCCTATCCTGTGGTATTTTCATTTGCCCCTATGATCCCTCCTTGTAGGGCAGACTGAGCAAAGCTTGGGCGACAATTAATGTGTAACCTAGAGGTAACAAGGTTAGCTGCTCTCTATACTGGACAACCCAGCAGTAAAACATATAAAACCTAGGGGTGAAGCAACTGTCTATTCAGGAGAAATGTTGAGTCACTACTTGTGATCGGGGGGGGGCGGTGGGGCGGGGCGGTACACAAATAGTGATTAAATAACACTCCAAATGGGGCTTTACAAATAAAGATCAGAACATTAAAGTAGTTATTAAACAAATGCAACCGTATAAGTTTAGCTCATCACCAAAATTACAATATAGGTGGTGTTGACCTAGATGTAAGCCGCTGGATATGTACGATACACTTCGGATATAGCGAGAATCAGCCTAACTGTTCTCATCCAAATAGTCCCCTTGTCACATACCCAGGCAGCTAGAAAAGCAATACAGAACACATTGGAGTCCGGGCCCATGAGACGGAACACCTCACACCCGCAGGTGTAGTACTCTGTGCTGCAAGGTTGCTGACATGGGTATATATCCGCTAGCACGCTCATTACCGCAGGCCACACATCCCGATGGTATGCAGCTGTTCCATGGCTATTTGATCCAGCAAGGCATACATGGCAGCACTCCTCCTGCCATGATCACATCACAGCCGCACAGCACAATGCAGCATTGTACAGAGCGGCAAGATGGAGAGGAAATTATAGTATTAAAAAAGGATGGAGAATAGGAAAATGGCACCAAATCCACAAATACATTTCGTAGCCTGAAAGGTCTTTCAGGAAGAAAAAACAGGCTATTCCCTTTTTAAATCTACATAAGAAAGGCATTTGTAGTGATATGTCAGCTCAAGTGGGAGCAGTCTCTTGATATCTTCAGCAATGATTTGTCTTGATGAGCGCGGAGGAGTCTGATATAAATGGAATACCATACCAGATATCAATAGTATGGGATGCAACTCCAGGGCAATGACACCGAGGAATTTGGGCTCTTAAGGACCTCCCCCCCCCCATTACACCTTTAGATTACTCCATACAATTTCCTTTAGATAACTACCTAGAACAACTATTGTCTGGGCACTACACAGGTGGATTATCATACAACCCACAGTTTTCCCCCATCGAAATCCCTGACAGATATATCATCGTGATGGACACGGTAATATTACTGCATGTGGGTGCAGGAGTCCTCCTGATATGAAACTGTGATGGGAACGGGACTATATCACTGTCCTTTGTAGTTCCAGGTCCTCCTCTGATAGAAGACATAGTGATGGAAGGATAATCACTGCTATGTGGTGCCGCGGTCATCCCTGATAGAATTACATAGTTAGTCTGATTGGAAGGTAGTATTCCATGCTATGTGAGTGCTGGGTCTCACGCTGAGAGAATACCATAGTGATTGGAAAGGTATATATCCCTGCTATGTAGTGTCTAGACATATCCATTTAAGCGAGAGCCAAAAATATATGGAAAATAATTTAGTTCCTTCATCCGCCTTCTCTCAGCGTTGCTAATGTCTTGACAGCAGACTGGATACATTGGAGCTCATGAATAGCAAGCAGACATCACATCCTCCATGGCAGCTGTGCTGCGATCACACTGATTATAGTGCCATTGCTTAGGTTGGGCCTAATGTAGGAGTTACACAATTGTGCGCTAGACAAAAAAAAAAACCCCACCCTTATGTGCCATAACAAAATCACGTGATCTACCTCACAGTTATTTGCAATATTAAAGTACTTTTTCAAGGGGAATTGAAAATGCGGCACCCCAGCTTGTTTAACGTGAACCAAATCAGACAGTTTTAAAATGACACATTTGGGCACACAACACCAAAAGGTTGCACTATAGCTGGCCCATACACCCTTTAGATCTCTCGGTTCAGATATCCTTAGATCTACCAACAACTATTTCGTTCCGCGGTCCACGCTGCGATTTTGCTGAACACAGGTAGACAGATGTTTAGTGAAAGTCCCCCAGATGAATGGTTTTTGGTAAAATAAAACGTGGTGTATGGGGGCCTCCTACCTAATATCAGTATCAGCCCATAGCTAGCAAAACTGATTACAACTGAGATATGTACAGATCAAAAGTGGCAGCTTCTCTGTAGAGAGAAACAAATGCAAAAAATGATGATTTATAACAGATAGACACAAAATAGATTCGAAAGACCAAAGAGCATATGCTGAAATGAGGCCTTAGTGAATAGGAGAAAATGGATGTTCATTTTTTCCTCGTCCTCACATGAGAGGAGTATACAGGTGGTGGGCAAACATTTTGGACTCATGGCCATAATTTTTCTATAGAAGGGCAGAGGCAAGGAGCCTCTCTAGCCCTAGACAAGAAAATAATAAATAAATAAATTTATAAAACAATAATAATAAAGCTTTTGAAATAAGCAAAATATAGGACAGGAAGAATCTCTCTAGACCAGGGGTTGGGAACTGTTAAAACCATTTATTTTTAAATTTATAAAGTCCATTGGGAGCCGGGAGTGATTTCCAATTCCCTAAAGTTTAAAGATGCCATCCACATGGCATAGACGTTGATGTTCACCTAGGCACTTTCCGCGTATCAGATTTAGCAGGTGCCGGCCCCCCATTTGTTTCCCGATAATGTACGGTGGTGGGAAAGTAGCCAGGCGAGTGGTAAATGCCTCATCCCTGCTAAATTCCCCCAATTCAGGAATCTGGGAAAATCCCGAATTGGTTGATGTTCGTGTATTTTCGGTTGGGAAAGCAGGCAATGAGCAGAGGGGAGCGAGGTGGACAAGGGCCAAATGAAAGACTTAAAGGGCCGGTTTGCTGGCCTTCGTTGGCCATGGGCTGGTCTTATCACAATTGTCACACATGTACCAATCATCACCCAATATGGGAAGTGAAAACACAAAGGATTGCTGAAAGCTGGATGTGATAATACAGTTCGCACGATATACCAAATTGTGTATTATTACTCTGGAAGGTTGTGATAGCTGGTGGTAATAAGTAAAATGCTCAGCTAGTTTAGCAGGGCTCTGATATTGGGAAGTTAGTAAGTGTTATTACATTATAAGTGCGAATGATCATATAATAGGATGATAAAGGAGCTACACGTGTCAGTAATACCCATCATCATGCTGTCATTGAGGTAATGCACGTACCTCCAGGTACCACTTCTTATAACCTACATTACTACACATTGTGGAGAACACTGCAGTATACACACGTCCTTAAATGAAATGATTGTAGTCATGATTCTAGTTATAAGGGACATCACCATATATGTGGGTGTGGAGCCATTTCCTTGTCAATATGGACGTGACTGACCAGAAACTTGTTTCACAGAACCGGTCTTCGCTGCGCCTCTCGATTTCTCCGATATTCTTTAATCAGCTGAGCCTTCTTCTCAGATTCCCCAGACTTTGATCAATGGCTGAGATTCACCCTCCACGAAGGACCTTTCGCGCCGCCCACATACATTCTTGTTAAGCCACATGAAAGCTGGTTCCTCTCCTTCGTTAGACAGATCCTCTCCGCAATTTCTGTAACAGCATTCATGGGGCTGCCATATCGTCGTGATCGTTTCTGCTTGCTCGGCCAGCTTGGGCATTATGGATCATTTCGGTTTATCGAGAATGGCTTGGGGCTGGGGGGGACTTGTAGTGGTTTGGTACACAGGTTGAAGGGGAGAAAGAATTAGGTGATGGGGAGGTTGTGATAGGGTTAAAGTAAGGTGTGTAGCGCAGGCAGAACCTTGTGAGGATAAAGATCGGTAAGCTTCATGAGGGAAACGCCAATCAATGAACTCATTTAATGAATTATATAAAAGAATCAACATATCATTCAAAAAACCCGCCAGCACTATGGCCAAAGAACCAACCGTGGCCCCTATAAAGGGACCATGAGCAGCGTTACTCACACCTATAGAATATTAGAGACACAATCGGTACTCATGACGGAATAAAACAGTGAACCCGTCCAGGAAAAGATATTGTCTCCTCGCTGTGCGGAGTGTGAGTAACAAACGGAGGAGCTGGGAAATGAAAATCAAACTAGAGGAGGGAGCAGAATGATCAAGCCGTGCCCTGCCTTTTGTCTCCAGGCTCCCTGAATCATCCCCCCCCTGGCCCGCCCTCGTCCTCCATCACTTCCCACCCCTCGGGGGACGCAACGGCTGCCCAAAACGCATGTACAGGGACCCACGCCAGCCTTGTGCCCATCCCCCTTCCACAATCTATATAATTATTCCCTCATTCCAGATTCTGCAGGAGACATTGTTACCATGATGGGTAAATTAGAGGGATCATTGTGGGATTCGATGAAATGCCGCATCTCCACACCTACGCATAGCCGGGATAACTAAAGCTATAGATTAGACACGGCTCTGAGGAGCTCTTTCTCCGCTATAGTCTGCTGTGTGATTCTATCGCTCAGCTTTCACCAGCAAATGATGGCACAAGGACATCCTCCATAATGTATCGCAGGTCCGAATAACAAGGCAGAGAAGAGATGGAATATTCTAGTGTAGAATGGAGAATGCTACATCTCCTGACATCGCCCACCTTACCCCATGGAGGAGGCAAGCACAGATCAGCACAGGACTGCCTGCAGAACCACCCCATCTACCATAGGAAATGCACTGCTCACCCCTGAGAGGGGGATGGGGAGGGCTATTCCAATGACAAGATGGGCCCCAAGTCACATCACAAAATAAACAAGATGGACACCAAAACGCAAGAAGGTACAAGAACTCAACACCGGACAGGCTCCCCGGGCAACACCAGCCCCCACAGGACTCCCAGGGCGACGCCAAAACCGTCCCAAAGGGGATCCAGGCCGACGCTCAAAACCGGCCCAAACGGGGTCCAAGTGGTGGGGACGCCAAAACCGTCCCCAAAACAGGGCTCCAGGGCGACGCCACCCCAAAACCCGTCCCAAACAGGGCTCCCCGGGCGACCCCAAAACCGTCCCAGCAGCAGCCCCCCAACGAGGGATCCCAGGGGTGACGCCAGTCACCCCAACGGGGCCTCCCAGGGCGACGCGAAAACCGTCCCAACAGGGCTCCCAGGGCGACAGCGCCCCCCCAACAGGGCTCCCAGGGTGGACACAAGCCCCAACCGGGGCTCCAGGGTGACGCCAGCCCCTCCAAACGGGCTCCAGCGGTGACGACAGCCCCCCTACCCCCGACAGGGCTCCAAGGGGTGACGTTCAACACCGCCCCAACAGGGCTGCAGTGGGACACAGCCACCCTCCCCCGGACAGGGGTCCCCTCCAGAAGGGTTAGAAAAATAAATGGGGGGGGGGGGGAACGTTTCGACTTGTCACCCCCCTCCCCCCCCATGAGATTTCCCTTCACTTCCGGTTCTGAAGACCCTAACAGGAAATCACTCCAGCTCACAGAATCCCCACCTTAGGGGGTTGTCATAGGAAACATCTTGCCCCAGTGGGATTGGATTCTCCATCGTTTAGACGTCTCGGGGGCTATGGGTCACCATCACACAGATGGAGGAGGGAAGCGTGGGATTTCCACCACCTATGGATGGAATCCCAGCCCGTCATGATGGGATGAAATTGCCTTCACACACGTATCAGGAGCCATTGTCTGCCGTTGATCCGGCCGCGGGGAGGATTGTGGTAAGAGCACCTTCGTGTCAGACATATCAGAGGGGCGACGTATCCTCACAGACAGACCCTGCTGGTGATCACAGCGCTGGGCCCCAGTGCAAGCCATATCACTGGCAGAGGCCCCGATACAAGTGGCTTTGGGCCCCTTGGCCTGGGGCCACAGCAGAGGGAATATATCAGATTGGCCCCATCCAGGATCCGTACCCACCATAGCAGCCAGTGATAGAAGGATCCAGTCAAACGCAAGGCCTCAGCCATTACAATGACACCTGTCCGCTCCAGCCACAACACACAGAGCGCAGCCTACAGACGCGTCAGGAGAACAGCTGGTTTAAGGCGCCCGGCGCTCCGAGCGATGGAAGGCGCGGCACCTGCACTGCGGGACAAGGGCAGCGCTGACATCACCTGGCGGGCGCTGGGCCGGTGAGCCCTGGCCGGCGCTGTGATAAAGGGACGGAGATAAGAAGATTCCCCCACACTGAGGGAGGCGTCAGTCGTCAAGAAATCCTCCTGGCTCTCTACCTAAACCGATTACCAGGCGTTGGCAAAAGGGGGTGGGTAGGTAAGAGTAACTCCGCCAATCACCACCGGGAATGGACACCGCCAATTCCGTGTTCCTTCTGCTCCGTAAGCCACTAGCATTTAGGCGGGAGCTGAAGTTGGGATGGGGAAGCGAAGCGGGCTGGGTTAGGTTGAAGGGACAGAATAACGGCTTGGTCCACGGAGGTTTCTCCAATGAGGCGCAGGGTGACATGACGTCATTGGTTGTGTGGAACAGAGTTGCATGCTTTAGTTATGTCTCCTCATGCTCAGAATAGTTAGTCAGGGCTATGATGGTGCGCGGTTCCTGCGCGGAGGGGGCGCACAGAGGCTAGGGAGGCTCCTCAATCACCTGAGTGTGACATCACACGAAGGTTGTACATACAGGGCGTTTGTCCTCACCCGCGCCCAGGCTCATTCCCGGCATTGCATTGTTAATCGCTGTTATCTGTGAGGAGGGCGATGTCCAGGCGCTTGCAGGAAGAAGCGGACAGTGATTGCTAGTGGTTTGAATCATCCTGCTATGGCTTGGCCCAGGGCCAGAGGTGTTGATTAAAACATTTGCCAATGGGCACACGGATATGTACTACAGACAATCGAATGCCCGTCACACATCCGCCGAAGGGCCATGGAGAAGTGTTCTAATGTGTCTCCTTGATGTGTGATGTTAGGGTTCTAGCCACATGTACTAAGGGCATAATCATGTGATCTAAGGTACTGCCACTATGTACTACGGGCAAAGCAACGTGTGATCTAAGGGTACTGCCACATGTACTATGGGCAAATCACTGATATAAGGGGCACTGCCACATGTACTAAGGGGCATGAGCCCTATGTGATCTAAGGGTACGACCACATGTAATAAGGGCATAGCCAGGTGATCTAGGGTGTACTTGCCACATGTTACTAAGGCCAGAATCATGTGTTTCTAAGGGTACTGCCCAAATGTACAAGGGCTACATATCATGTGATCTAAGGGTACTGCCACATGTAACTAAGGCCATAGTCATGTGATCTACAGGGTACTGCCATGTACTAAGGGGCATTAATATGTGATCTAAGGGTACTGGCCACATGTACTAGGGCACAGGCCGGTGTGATTCTAAGGTGTTACTGCCACATGTACTAAAGGGCACAGCCGTGTAATTAAAGGGTTCTCCCACATGTACTATGCGCCGGCTGCCATACTCATGTGCATCTAAGGTTACTGCCACAGTACTAAGGGTATAGTCATTGATGATATAAGGGTATGTCTACATGTCCACAATT
>CM070035.1:20903478-20916761 GCA_036250615.1 Ptychadena robeensis | reverse complement strand
GTCCATATATCTCTCTCAGTACAACACATTTTTGACACCCCCCAATCTCATACCTCATAGTTAAACCCTGAAATGTTCTGACTTTGTACGCTTTCCGCTGAGACTCCTCTGTCCAAATGGCAACCTGGCCTAGGCCTATTTCCCTGTCACACAGTGCTTTTCCCTCGTGTTAGAAGTTGATCCTTACATTCCTTCCTACCGTTCATCACCCCCCACCCCCCCCCCCAGAGCTCCCTGCAGTTATCCCAGTGACATAATTGGTATACCTGTAACTTTAGCTGCGGCCCGCACCAGACACGAGCGACTCAATTTCGGTAGACACAGTATGGGGGACTTTACCCAGCTAATAGGAGGTAGGGGAAGTAAACCTTTCCGATACTGGGAGGTCACTTTGTGTATTTGTTTCCCGTGTTTAATAAGGGAAAAGTTACCCAATGATGCTCTTTAACAAATAGAGACATTTCAGACTCGGCACGCTGCAGCTGCGGTGCAGTACAGTACCCCAATGCAACACGGCCAGCATTAACCCACATTGCTTTTACATTAAGACGCAAAGCTGCTCGCTACTGTAAATACCCTACATTTTGTGCTTGCAGTGCAAGCGAAACGCTATGTAGTAACTCAAGGTTTTGCCAGTAACAGACATGGTAGCGTTAACACAAGCGCGTTTGTTGCCGACCAAAAATCGCACAGTAGCCAAAGTGCTGTATATGTGAAATGGCCCTTACCTGTGTCATTGTATGAACCATAAAAATGAACTGATGGCAGAAATAACCAGTAACCCTGTTATTATTATTATTATTAACATTTATTTATATAGCGCCAGCATATTACGCAGCGCTGTACAATACATTAGAGTGGAGATACAACACAGTATAAAACACAGGTACAGGTAATGACACAGGAGGGGTAGAGGACCCTGCCCGGATGGGCTTACAATCTAATAGGTTGGGGAACAAGGTATACAATAGGTGGGGGGATGGGACTGGCATGGTGGTGATGTTAGGTATTATTATTAACATTTATTGGGGGACTGCATTATATAGGAGCAGTGTTGGGTGAAGCTCATAGCCACATTAAAGTAGGGTACAGGCGGCTCGATATTCAAGCAGTCCAATGTACCCTGCAGCAGCGTGATGACGTCATCACGCTGCTGTCAGATATCGGCGTGGCTGGGGAGGCAGCTCTGCTCTCTCCCCGGCTCAGCTGAAGCTTTGCCTGGAGACCAGCGTTCTCTATGCAAAGCATTGGACATCGGCCGTATAGATGGCTGTGAGAGCGCACGGTGCTGGAAGTGGCCATCGATCTGGCCCATATCTTAGCGTATGTACCCTGCTTAACACTTCAGAGTCAAATATTGTAAGGTGAGTGAAGTGGAATGGCCTTTGCTTTACCCTTCCGAACCTGTTTTTTTCTCTTACCGTCTGCAGTCCAGACAGACAGAATGTGACTAAGGAATGTGTTTCCATAGCTCTCTAGTGTGGAAGATTGAAGAATGATGACTCATAACCAATTATTGACTGTACAAAGTTCAGGTACAACTCTTGCTTTAGACTTAAGTAATGTTCTACACATTTTACACCAAATCCATACTACACTTTAATTGCTGGGTACATTGAATGTAAAGCATGTACACTTGTCCTGACGCACTTACATGGGAGGAAGGAATCAAGGACACAATGCTACCCTCCCAATCCTACTTTAATGCTCCATTCACATGGTTAGTTTTAGGGCATTTGTTGCTCGGTAACCCCAACTGCAGCGGTTGCACACACTGTGCAGGTAGTTGGCAGACGCTGACAACTACCCCCATTGTTATGCCTATGAGTAAAGGTGGCCATACACAGTTGAATTTTTTAATCTATTCATGGTGATTAAGGGTAGGAATACACGGGTTGATTTTTCCCAGATTTCTGCACAGCCAAGCGACGTGCACGATGGTCACTGTGCTGTGCAGAAATCTGCTTATACTTTGAATAGGGACCCGCTGGACCCGCGGTTCCCCATTCAAAGTATAGGACGGGCTGACAGCTGGATCCCGATATCGGGGAAGCTGGGCAGTAGCGAGATCTCTCTGTCGGCTCAAAATTCAAGCTGTGTATTCCAGCCTAAAGGCCCCCACACACGTACAGAGTGGGGGCCGACAGAGCAGCACAGATCAGTGATGGAGTGCAGCGTGATGACGTCATCACACTGCACTCCTTCGCTCACAGCATCGGTGGGCACCTTTTGTGTGCCGGCCGTTTGCTTCAAGGAGACGCCGGTCTCCATTGAAACTAACGACATCGGGCAGAGATTATCGGACATGTCCGTTCTCTGGCTGACCGAGCTGTGGGGCGACAGGGATCTGTTGCCCCATGTGGGCACCCCCGGAGCACGCAGATTGGTCGGCGTGTGTGGCAGCCTTTAATTGTTCTCAAATCTTTTGCATTCTCCCTTTCTTCGAGCAGGATCAACCTATCCCGCTCAAAGAAAGCTCGATCGAACAGGGAACTAATATGTTGGTAAACCCTGTTCGATTGGCATTACTTTGGATGGGAGCCGAGGGTCCCCATTTAAAGTATCGAATGGGATTTATTGTGCAAAGTGGTGTGCCTAGATTCTCTGTTCAAACGAGGCGCTAGAGGGTTCATCGATTGAAGAACAATCAACCTGTGTATGCCCACCTTAAGCCCTCCATACACAGGTCAGTCTTAAGTTTGATTCCCGCACCATCGATCACCGCATGGGTTCACAGTGATCGATTGTTTGGGAGTCAAATGTGGCCACCTTCGATCAAACAGAAAACCAACATGTTGGTAAATCCCTGTTCGTTTGCCATCAATTGCTAATCAAGTGTGCAAAAGTTGTGCCCATCGATTCGCTGTTTAATTGAGGAACACTTGAGCGCAGCAAGGTGATGGCTCTGGATCAATTGCACAAAATCATGGATGGATCGACACATGCATAGGGGGCTTTAACCTCCCAGAAAGTGTCAGGGTTCCCAGGCGGTTGGAATAACGTGTTCCTGACCAGCCGTGTGAATAGGACCTCATACTCACACATTGGACACATTAGAAGTAACAATTCTACATACGCTAACTAAAAACTTTTTTTTATTGTTTTTGTCAAGAACACTTTAGATTATTTTGTGTTTTCATTACTGCATTGCATAAGCTTCCTAAACTAAGTTGCTGAACGTTTGGTCCATTCTTCCATACAGAACTGGGATAAGTTTTCTACGTGCGTGCTTTTTCAGTTCTGTCCATTTTTCATTCGACTGAGAGGCTTAGTAAAAGCCACTCCAACATCTTGACCTTGTCCTTATGTTTTTTGCAACACCCTTGGAGGAATGCTTGGGGGATTTCCCCCATTGACAATTGAGCCGCGAGGACTTTGCTGAGCTCTTCAGGTGTGTATTTGAATGAATGTCCTTGAAATGCCATATATTCCTTCATACAACAAAGCACCCTCAACACATTATGTTCAAACCCCCATGACGGTTGGGATGGCATTGTTTGTCCTTTTAGCCTCAAAGCCATTGCAATAGTAGAGTGTTGTGTTAAGCCGGCCATAGACACCTCGATCCATGGCCGGCTTGTAGCAGACTCATTACTCATACACCTTAAGATCGATCCATACAATTTCCATTAGATCTACCAACAACTGTGTAGTATAGTGACCTCCCTGATAGAATTCATAGTGATTGGAAGGTATATATCACTGCTATGTAGTGCCGGGTCCTCCCTGATAGAATACATAGTGATTGGAATGTATATATCACTGCCACCAACACAGGCGATTCCTGTCAGATTGTAGCCAATTAACTTGGAGGGGGAGGAGACTCTCCCCCAAATTAACTGCCTACAACAGGATTGGCCACAAAAAGTACCAGCAGGATGGATCATCGTGTGATCCGACCTGCCGCCTTTTTGTGTTGAAACCTCAAGGTGGGCACCCCTGTAGTTGTGGGCCGATCATTATGCGTTCTGTGGGTGCACGCACGGCGGTCGATCGCCCGCAACTATGTCCGGGAATCGGTCCATCTATGGCCGGCTTTAGCCATCGATAACTACAGAAAGATGGAGTTCAAGTGATCCTCTTTTATTGGCTTAGTTCATTGAAGAAGCAGGTTTTGGGGATGTCTCAGATGCTTCTTCAGGCTTGATACCAGTTAGCCACTGATGAGAATACCAGTTGAACTCCAATCTTTCTGTATTCTTAAACACATTTGTAACAGTGGCTTCTTCCTTGCTGAAAATCCTTTAGGTTAGGTGAATATAGGACTTTTTTATGGCTTTTCCCTTTTTTTCATTATGAAGGCTATGCAACCCAATGGTGTTTACTTTTGCAAATTATTGTTGTACAAATGAACGTGCACTAGCAAATTGTTTTGGATAAAGCAGATTTGTGGTGGTCCACATTTTACCCATTATGTCAAGTAAAGACTCTGTGAGCTTGGTGGCCTTAGCATACATCTACAATTCCAGTTAGACCTAACCATTCTAATTATATGAAGACATGGTTCAGTTGACTCAAACCCATTGGAATATTTATGACTATGATTCACTTCAGAATTTAACATTTTATGGAATTTACATTATATTTCAGAAATTTACTACGAATAAAACATCAAGTTAAAGCTGGACTAGGAAAAGCTATATACTTCTAGGGTCAATGGGCAAGAGTATGTATGGATCCCTATTAAATACACTATTGGTTTGCTATCTCATTTGCATGAGGTTGTTGACCAATCCACCCATATGTATTGTTGTTGACATTTTGTTTTAATGTAACTGTTACATTGCAAATAAAATATTGTTCTGTGAATTTTATATTTTGAGTCCAGTGCCTTAAAAGCCTGGTATTTTGTGCTCTTTTGTTTATTATGTCTCACAGACGCCAATGTCCTTTCCCATTCAGTAGAAGAATCAGATAAGTTGGATTTTCCAGTTGTTATGATTCTCAACCAAAATTAGCTGGGGGTTTACTAGTGCCCTTGCTACCTTCTTCAAAAGCATAAACATACTCTGATCTGGATATGTACTTTTATGGATTTGTTTGGGGTTCCTTATGCTTACATGTCCTCCCTCCTTCTGTAGGCCTTTTACATTTCTGTTCCAAGTATAGCTAGGTGAATGAAAGTTAACTTTTGGTGATTGGTTATTGGTATTTGACACCTTGTTTGTGAAAACCAAAATGAGCTGGGGTTTACTTGTTCCTTGGCTACCTTCTCCAAAAGCATAAACATACTCTGATCAGGACATGTACTTTGATTGATTTGTTGGGGGTTCCTTATGCTTACATGTCCTCCCTCCCTCTGTAGGTCTTTCACATCTCTGTTCCAAGCATAGCTAGGTGAAAGAAAGTTAACTTCTGGTGATTGGTTATTGGTATTTGACACCTTGTTTGTGATATATGTTTTTATCAGGTCCTGTATGTTCTTTGCCAAAAAGGGATACAAATAAGCCACCTCTTGCTGGCTGTGAGTTAAAGGCTGGTGGCTGCGAAGCATGAGTCAGCTCCACTGAGAATGGGATCAGGTCATGCTGGTGTTCATATCTTAGGGCGTTTCTTGGGAATAAGGGAGATGTTTCCCAGCCATACCCAGTGAAGGCTCTACAGGCAGCTACAGATCCAGACATAGATGTTGACATAGGTGTGTTATGGCACGCCCCATTTTTTACATTCTTCCTGGCTCTCTAACTTTCTGTCATGGTTGAAAATCATTTCTAGCGTATAGGCCTGAAGGCACAGGGGAATGTAGCAGTCCCCACCCTGATGATGTGTCAGGTTACTTTACAGAGACGTCCAGCTTTTTGATGGGACGCAGTCAGCTTCATTAAAGGTAAAATATTGGACATCAATCCAATGTCTCTGATTTTTTCCAGTGTCACTAAACAAACCCAATTTCTTCAGTAATGCTGGACATACACAACTTGGTAAAGGAAGAGTTGTTTCTGAAGTTGTAGGTCAACTGTTAATATTGTCCTTTTCTATGGTTGGGGAGGCATTTATTCATTTGTGAATGGTGATACATTGGGACTACTGAGTAATATTATCTTGGTAAGTTCTAAAGCCCCCCCATACACCACATACAATTACCATGCAACTTCTGTACAACCAACTTTTCTTCTACCAAAACCATGTAATAGGAGGACCTTTCTACACCTTCCAATCACTATGTATTCTATCAGGGAGGTCACTATACTACACAGTTGTTGGTAGGTCTCATGAAAGTTGTATGGAGGAATCTGAAGGTGTATGGGGGGCTTTAGGCTAAGTTTCCACAGCGTTTGACGTCTGTCAAGGTCCCTCCATCAAAGCAACCATGTTAAGTATCCGTCAGGGCATCCATCAACCTTTATTTTGAGGGAAAACAGTCTATTACCAACGGATACACATTCTTCGGTAATGGATTCAATGCATTGTCTACGGGTGCTTCAGCACACCAAAACATGCATTGGTCTCCGTTGCATCAAGGTCAATGTGGTGCTATACGTACAAGCACAACGTATTAGACCAACGTATGTGGATACAGCCTCATTCAATATAATGGGATGTGTCAACATCCTTCTGTTTGACGTACGTCAAAAGGAGGGATTTTGATGCTGTGGAAACTTAGCCTAAGGCTCACGCAAGAATTCTTATTCTATATTATCTTGTATTTATATACAAATGCGCTTTGCATATCACATTGTTATATAACTGTCTTTTAGAGAGCTCTCCATCTATCACCCCTACCATAGTCGTATAAATGTAACTTACAAAAACGAAGAAAAATTTTTGAGAAATTAACCCACCAGTATGTGTCTGGAATACGGGAAAAAAAACCCATGCAGACATAGGGAAAACATTCAAACTCTTTGCAGGCCAAAATTCGAACCCGGAGCTGTATGGTCAGAAGGGTTAGCACTGCATAGTTATCTTACTGCCCTTTGTTTCTGGGGATCTGTATTCATGTTTGTAGCCATTTTAAAATATAAGGTGTCCCTTAATATATATGTATATATATATATATATATATATATACATATATATATCGGTGTCCCTAAGTATCAAACAAATGTATGAAGATATAAACATTTGAAAGTGTTTGGATGAAAAAATATTTTTCCGGACAATGGAAATTAGCCAATATCTTTCTAGACATCAGTTGGTTTGTCAAAAGCTTCTAGACCAGACCTGTCACCTTTGGCTCCCCTCCACTCATTCCCTGCAATAAGTGGAGATAATGCCTAGAGCAGTGGTTCTCAAACTGGGGGGGGGGGGCACGAAGGTTAGGGGTGTGCTGGGCCTCAATTTTTTCAATTTTAACCTGTGGTTGAAAGGGGGGGGGGGTCGATAATGTCCCCAAATAGAAAAGGTGGACATTATGCAAGCAAAGTTTGGGAACCACTAGCCTAGAGGATGATTGTCATGGTCTCCTTCTAGAAGCAATAATTTGCCCTTGTCTGCAATACAATGTTTAATATTACTATTCAAACCCTTTTATACATGTATTGATTTAAAAAAAATTCTTTGTATGACCTCCCTGGCTGTATGATTATTTCCGTATATTAAAGTGGAATGGAAAGTTTAGAATGTAATCTGTTTAAATTTCACACCCAGGCTGGAAGGACTTCAGACCGGACCCTTACAGGTTCGTTAACCAGCCTCTCTGCCAAATTTAAAGCTGCCCACGAGTCAATGTTTGCCCAACCCTATTCTAGACTGAGCCTTTATATGCACTCTCTCCAAATCTTTACAAAGTTGGACTCCACTGAAGCAAAAAGTATTAAATTCAGTCTTTCCATAAGACTAAAAAGTGCATGAACGATTATGACATGCTTGTTGTCAATGCACAGCTGTAGGCCGCCTATCATAATACACAAGATCTATTTTTAGGATAATCCTATATCCTGCTTCATCAGACAATGAATCTGCTGCAGAACATATACATTTAATCAACCTGGAAAAAAAACTCTTTGGGGACATAGGGTAGGGCTACACTATGCACTTGGGTGTACTGACCTCAGCCGATAACTTGGGCCTTGTAAATCGATGTGCAGACGTCCGTCATACGTCATTATGATGTGTCCATTGACTGTCCATGGATGTGTCATACGTTAAGCCTCCGTTGCGTATATGTTGATCTGGAGCTCCGACATTAACACGACAGATGCTTGTCAATTGCAACGCAGGGAGTTTAGCGCAAGTGTAGCCAAAGCCTTAAGTCCCCCATACATGCTTAGATTTCCGCCAGATTTTTTAGCCGTCGTCAATGGTCGTGTCATACGTCAAGCCTCCATTGCATTCATGTTGACCTGGAGCTCCGACATTAACAAGACAGATGCTCGTCAGTGGCTATGCGTTATAACGCAGGGATTTTAGCGTGAGTGTAGCCAAAGCTTTAAGCCCCCCATACATGCTTAGATTTCCACCAGATTTTTCAGCCGTCATGCGCCGTGGGGACCAGCACCCCCGTCCAAAGTAATGGTATGTCTTCTCTGTGTTCTACCAGTCTGCAGCAGCAGCTGTTCTTGTTCTGCAGATCCACCGGCCAAAAGGTAGTGCAGTACACCAATCTCCGGCTCTGGATCAGCAGAACGAGAACAGCCGCTGCTGCAGACAGGTATGTGGATGGGCTCCAGCATGTCTCCACTGTGTTCTCGCTTAAGCTAGCCATACACGTGTCGGATTCCATGGCCAATTGATCACTCACCCAATTGATTCCGGCGATCTCAGCGGGAATGGGAGCTGCAATCAATCAGCCAATTAAGAGGATCCGATCGCTGCATACCACCTTGTCCGAGTGATCGCGTCCAATTGATGATCAACACATGTTGGTTCTCTGTCGGATCCAATTCTGAGCCCCCGATCAATTGGACGCGATCACTCGGACAAGGGTGTATGCAGCGATCGGATACTCTTAATTGGCTGATTGCAGCTCCCATTCCCGCTGAGATCGCCGGAATCAATTGGGTGAGTGATCAATTGGCCATGGAATCCGACACGTGTATGGCTAGCTTTAGTGCAGGTGGGCTGATGGAACCGGGAACACAGTGGAGACATGCTGGCACACAAACGGTGCACGGAAGATTTTTACCCAATTTTTCGGCCAATTGACCATGCATGATAATGTCATCACGCATGTCGATTGGCCATAAAATCGGGTAAAAATCTTAACTTGTATGGGGGGCTTTAGTCGTGTGCACCTTTCAGGGTAAACTATAAAGGGTACTGGAGGAACTGCTCTATAGATAATGGTGTGGTGAGAATTAAATGTGTTGGGTCTAAAGGACCATTTTTTTCTCCAGTGGCCCTTTAACATAGAAGTTTACAGATGGATGGAGAGGGCTGGTGTCCCTTTACTTCATGGCATATGTGACTGGATGTACGGAGCACTTTTTGCAGTGTCTGTTACTTTACATATAATGCACGGTGTCAGGTCTGCAGTAAACAGAAAGTCCTCCCTGTGGAAGAGGTGATGCGTTATATTGTGCACAAGATGGGGAAAATTAGGAAATGTAAGATGGACAGCATACCAGTGGGAGCCTAGATGATGGCATGGAGGAAGATCAGGCCCCTCTCCAGTCTCTTGGTGAACGTCTTTTTAGATTTTGGATCAGGGACTGCTTGACCTTTATATTTGTGTATAGGTGTACTAATTAATTAATTAAATTGCTCTCATTGAGTAGTTTGTGTTGCCATTTTTGGGGATTTTGTATATTTGTATATATTTATTTATATATACCAAAAACTCTTGTGTGTTCTAGCCCATTACCTGGAAAAGGGATTTCCCACCAGATCTTTTATGGACATTTGGAAAAACATAACCAGGCCTATAGTCTCATTAGATAGAAACAACTATTTCTATGACCTTTGCCATACTTCCAATCACTGTGTACAACTGCCTCTTGCACCTGTTACAACAATGGACGTTAGAAAGTTTGTTCAGTATGATACGGAGATAATTTACTGTGTACAATATACATTTTATTAGAGATGAATCTAGGCTCTGATCCCAGAGCAGTTACCTGCTTTGGTTACACTTCTGAGGTCAGAAGGTAAAACGAACAGTAAACTACAGTAAACAGTAAAATAAAAAACACAAATCAGTTTATTCTTTGGAAATGTGTAATTTATATATATATTGAATATATATATTGCAGACCACAGCCATAACATTTTAAACAACATTGAAAACATTAATCCCCCCCGACAGTGCCAGCACACACACAATAACCTTTCCAAACAGTGCCAGCCACCAGCCCTTCCATAACTAGCTCAATGGGTACCCTGTTAGCATGAAACCATAACTAAAGAGGGTGGGTCTTAACCCCGTCATACCATAGAACCAAATGTAATGTAATTTTCTCAAAATTAAGATAACTCCCAGTTCGAGCTCCATTACTTTGAATGGGGACTCTTGATCCCTATCAAAAGTACCGGCCAGGGATCGATCACCCAAAGTGGTGCGCATCGATTCGCCAAATGACCATTGAATGATCGTTGTCATTGTGTAGATGAAGATGGAGCGATCCATCTTACACCGATCGTTCGGGAGGGGATGCGTGTATGCCTAGCTTAAGGGTGGAGTGATCTAAAGGTGTTAAGTCAGTAGCCTAGAGGAGTGCTAAGTAGAACATTTGGGCAGCTTGAGTTACTTGATATCCTTTATCATCAGTGGTGATTTCAGGCCTTCGAGATGAACCTCTCACTGCTAGTACAATATATGGAATAAAAAGTACTACATGCTGCTTAACTGAGATCTAAGAAAGTGAGAGGGAACAGTTTTTAAAGATCTACTGAGCATCTCTAATCTACTAAAGGCCCCCATACACGTCTAGATTTTTCATTCAATCAGCTTAATTCAATCAATTTTTTTGGTTGATTGATTGAAAATCTATGGCAGCCCACATGGTTATATCAACCTAAAACGATTAAAATTAAGAAAATTTTCGATCGAAAAATGATCGGACATGCTGGAAAATTTTAATTGGTTGTAATGAATTTCAATAACACTTTTCGATCCAAAAAAGTTTGATAAAAAATCTGTTACTACAGTTGGCAAACATACAATCAATCACCAATTCCCCTGACCCCAAAAAAAAATATTTTTCTAAGTTGATTGAAAGGAAAATCTAGGAAGGAAGGGTGCCGGGCCCGGGCCGGGGGTCTGCTTGTTCCTCTCGCAAGCTGTATCATCTGGGATGTTGGTGTTCACGTTGATAATGTCGATATCTCTACCCTTTAGGTTTGATCTATCTTTAGTGGGTTGTTATTTATTATTGACTTATTAGTGATATATGTTATTTATAAATTTTTTGGACAGGCAGCACACATTAATATTATTTTTTCTTATTTATTTATTTATTTCTCACTGATCTTATTTGTATCATTGTTGCATTGCTTACCAGTCTTTATCCTATCTGGATTTTTTGTTTCTTTTTGTATTTGTAACAAAAAAAATTTCTTTAAAAAATATACAGTTTAACCAAAAAAGAAAGGAAAATCTAGACGTGTATAGGGGCCTTAAGCCCCCCCATACACGTCTAGATTTTCTGTTCAATCAACTTAAAAAGATACATTTTTGGGGGTCAGGGAAATCGGTGATTGATTGTATGTTTGCCAACTGTAGTAACAGATTTTTTATCAACTTTTTTAGGATCGACTGAAAGTGTTATGAATTTCAATACAACCAACTAATATTTACCAGCATGTCCAATCATTTTTCAATCTCTTTTTTTCCCAATTTTAATTGTTTTAGGTTGATCTAACCATGTGGGCTCGATCCAAAAAATTTGATAAAAAATCTGTTACTACAGTTGGCATAGATTACAACCAATTACTGATTTCCCTGACCCCAAATTGATCTAGCCACACACGGTTCGATGCTCGATTAGATTTATTTTTTCATCGATTGAACGAAAATTGAGAAATGCCCACATGGTACGATCGACAATAATTGTTCGATGAAGGCAGAAAAATTGATCGAATTTTGATCGGACATGTTGGAAAATCGATTGAACCAAAATTTAATCGTGTGTGGCTAGCTTAAGGGGGCCTTAAGTATATACCAATAAGCTCTGGGCAGCATGGTCTGAAAAGTGCAGCAACACAACCACTCAGAGCCCAACAAGATCACAGATAAGAGCCATTCAATAGTGATGAGCAGATCACACATTTGTCACCTAATATTTGCAATAAATTTGTACATTTGAGAATTTGTGATACTCATTCATTATTACTTTCATCACCACTTGTACATGCGAATATTGCGAACACAGTTCCGGGTTCTGATTAAAAAAATCTAGAATATTCATGATTATGAAGATATAGCACTATATTCAAGATTTTCGCGAATTGCTGATATTCGCAATAAAAATGTGCGATTAGCATAATCACGATCAACACTACTATTCAAGAGAACACAGAACTCATACATACAAATCATTATTATTTATTTACATACACAGCTTAACAACTTACCTGCTCACCCCACACTGGTCCGTAACTATAACTTTTCTTGCTGGCTGTAATTGAATTAGGACAGCTGACATTTGTTGCCTTTGGTGCAGATGCACCCTGTGGAATTTCAGCTGCCTTGAGCTTAAGCTTGTGGCATTTTACTGTACAATTAAGGAGATTGGGTTACTTCCAAGGCGTGGCTGCTGTTAGTTTATATCTTGTAAATTGCAATTTGGGGCCTATATATACAGTATTAGATTTATTTTTCCCCAAGAACCCAGGTACACGGAACAATCCAGAAACTGATTCATCAGACTAGACTGCCGCATGTCATTGTTCTTGTTAATGCCTGGCATACACATGCCTATAAGCGGCCGATTTTTCACCTGACCGACGGGCGTGCGCACTCGGCCAGCCATGTCGGCCGGACATGTGCGATCTTCTCTGGCCAAAGCAAGCCTACGCCATTAGCTTCAATGAAGACCGGCGTCTGAAGACCGGCGTCTGAAGACCGGCGACTGAAGCAGCCCCATAATGCACCAGGATGCAAACGTGATCACGTTTGCATTCTGGTGCATATCGGAGCATGTCTGTCGGCACCCATCTGTGGGTGTATGGCAGGCATTAGCGTGGCTACTGAAAGCAGTGGTGGCAAACATAGCTACTCTGATATGAAGCTAAACTATTGTATATTTCAAGACACATGTCAACAGCATTTTTTACAGCAATTTACTCTACATTACATGGATAGATTTCTGTGTGATCGACTCACAATTGCGGGTCAATTGAACAGGAATCGCCTTTCCTTTGTCCTGACTAGTGATGGCCGAACTTTGGCCGTGTCCGTCCGC
>CM070035.1:20838892-20884682 GCA_036250615.1 Ptychadena robeensis | reverse complement strand
GTGCTCCTCTTTACAGCAGGCAATGGCCCCCAAGAGGAAGAGGAGGCCTACACTGGAAATTACCCCTGACCAGCTGACAGCGTTCATTGAGCAGTATCGCCAACTGCCATGCCTGTGGAATGTCAAGAGCCCTGACTATTCCAACAAGCACGTCAAGCACCAGGCGTATCAAGAACCGCTGACCTTCTGCAGGGGCTTTAAGCCCACCGCTACCATGACTGACCTCAAGAATAAGATCAACAACCTGCGGTCGGTCTACAAGAAGGCTCATAAAAAGGTGGTGGAAAGCAGGCGGTCGGGGGCAGGTGTGGTTGAGGAGTAGCAAACAATGCCAAAGGGCCACAGGTTGGGCACTTAGGTCTCAGATCAATTAGTGTGTGCAGGGACATCATGAACAACCCATGTAGGCAGCTGCACTGTAATATATGAAGTGACTGCATGGGGTTGGTCATTGGGCTTCAATGGGAAGACCACCAACCCAGCTCTCTTCTGGAATGTGATCACATTACCTATGTAGTCTACACAACTACAAAGGAGAGTAGAAGTGACTGGGGAACAGACAGGAAATGCCTGTGGAAGTGTCTCTAACAACAGGAAGTAAAGCAAACCACGGAAGTCTGAGAGACTTTCAGAAAAGGGAAGTTTTCTAAACGCCTGCCCAATGTAGTATTTCCCAATGACATCGTCATTTATGTTTGGATGTCACTGTTCAGAGAAGTATTCGGTTCCCTATCAGTTCTGTACACTCTTTTTAAAGTGGACCTACCACCAGAAATCTATGTTTTCACGAATGGCACTAGAAGAAGTGCCAATAATAGGGAGGAATGCAGTAAAAAAAACTCAAAAACTTTCCTGTAATGAGCAATTTAACAAGATTACCACACAGCTCCCCTCACTTCCTGGTTTGTGGAGCCAACACATGAAACACATGGGGGTGCAATATCGCGGGTGGCCACTGGGGGCGTTCAGTGATCTTCTATGGGAATTTTCAAAGCAGTTCACTGAAAAATCAAAGCTTCCTGTGACGTCCTGCCGATTTCTGCAGACCATGAATCAGGAAGTGAGGAGAACTGCCGGATTATATTCCTAAATTGCTCATTACAGGTACGTTTTTGGGTTTTTTCACTGCATCCCTCCCTATTATTGGCACTTCTAGTGCCATTCATGAAAACATAGATTCCTGGTGGTAGGTCCGCTTTAAGTTACCCCACTCCCCAGTTTATAAATGAGAATCCAATTATTTTTTTGGTAAGTAATGCAATATATACAGATGGAGAGGGGTGAGGGGGAACTAGACCCCAAGGGTGGCCAGCCCTAGATGGACTTTAACGGTGAGTAGGTATAAAGCGAGTTCCAGTCCAGAGATTGATGTTTACCATTTATTGACACATCTTTTTACAATCACCATACACAACATTGGAAAACCTGAATGCCTCAATACACAGATGGGTATGGTCACCCTAGGGATACATAACATTCAAGGGCATTTAGTTCTCCGCACATTAATACATTATAGTTTTAAAATTTGTCATACATTCTGGTGATCCAGAGATTGAAAAATCCTATATGATCAACTCCAAGTGCTCCACGTTTCTTCCCATTATTGGGACTTCATCAGGGATTTTTGAAGGTTATATCAGTTATTTCCTCTATTTTACTCTGTGGATAGATGGGCTGGTCGTAGCTGCTCCCAAGTCTCTGCTCAAAGGACCCCAGGCTGCGCCAATGAGTCTCCTGCACCTGGCCGGTGGTTTTGTCAGGAAAACATTTTCTTGTCAATAGTCCGTATTGTCTTTTATGAGTCTGGTCCCAGTTTGTGCAAGCAAAGCAAAAGTTTGTCCAATTTAGTAGCGCTTACAATGGTCAGAAAAATCAGATCCTGTCCTCCATTAGCCGGTGTTTGTCCTAATGTGAGAGGGGTCCTTAGGTCATGTCCACCATACCAGTGTTGATACAATATATACAGAATCCATACAGTCTTTTTTCCATCACTTATTGTTCTACCCTGATCAGTTACTCAGATTCACATTTCCAATGCACATATGGGCAAAATAAAAATATATGTAAAGATAAAGGGTGGTTGTCTCTAGCAGAATGGTTAACAAGAGTTAAAGTGGTTTTAAACACAAAAAACATAAAAAAAACACATCCAATAAATAGACACAATACTCACCTGTCAGCAGTTCAGATGCTGGAAAACTGCTACACAAAAAAATATACTTAACAGTTGCAAGGGGAACATGGGAGAGATGTCCCAAATTCCATTGCGGCTGCCTTGGAGGGACAAGAGGCAGTGGGAGGGGCCCGTGTGGAAAAAGCGCACCTCCTGCTGTCCCAAAAAAGGTTTTTTTTATTTACAATTGTACTGGCTGAGCTGCAGCCAACACTGCTGGTTTTTCCCAGATTTTTGCACAGCCGAGCGCTGTGCGCGCTCACGGCACTTAGCTGTGCAGAAATCTGGGAGAAAACTACCGGTGTATGCCGTTTTCCAAGCGAGATCAATAGATCTCGCTTGGCCGACATGTTGGTAAACCTTGTTCAATATCCTATACTTGGAATAGGGAACCGCGGTTCCCCATTCATAGTATAGGACTGGCTGACAGCTGGCTCTTGATATTGGGGGAGCCGGGCAGTAGCATGATGACATCATCACACTTCCTCCGTCGGCCTTGCCCCAAGTCATGTGAATTACACTATTTTCAATTTTTTAATAAAATAAAACATTTTATTGGAAAAAAAATCTAAGATCAATGGTGCTTAAGTATTCATGTATGGCTAGCTTTAGGCTTAGTTAGTTTCCCATAACCATTCAAAACCATTCAACACCAACCTCTCTAAAGTCAATTCTGCTGTTTTTTGGTTCAGTTATTTTTATATTTCCTATTAGTGGCTGAGATAAGATTTCTTTATGTCAGGATTTCTGTAAAGCCCCCCATAGACAGGCAGACTCCTCCATACAACTTTCATGAGACCTACCAACAACTATGTAGTATAGTGACCTCCCTGATAGAATACATAGTGATTGGAAGGTGTAGAAAGGTCCTCCTATTACATGGTTTTGGTAGAAGAAAAGTTGGTTGTACAGAAGTTGCATGGAGGAGTCTGCCTGTCTATGGGGGGCTTAAGAGACAACCAGGAGCCTAAAGTATTTTTGGAATAACTCACCTGCATTACAGATAATCCAACGGGGTTCTGAGATCATCTTAGTAAAGGTGGATGGGAGAATAACAGCAATGGTTGGGCCAAATCCAAATCCTGAGAAGATAGACTGTGCTCTCACTGAGCATCTCAAAGTCTGGTTTTCACTGAAACATATTTTTTATTCATAACTGTGATCTCCATTGTCTGTTGCAGTTCCTAAATGCCATTTTACACAAAGAATGAAGGAGATTAATGAAAAATTAATAAAAAGGGAATGATTTGTGCCGAAAAAAAAGTGACTGCAGCCAGCACTGGGAACTAGTCATCACACACAGCAGTGTTATCATAGAAGGGTTTGCCGTGGTGTCTGTCAATAAGGCACTTCTCTAGGAGGATTAAAAGGGAAGCAGGTGGATGATAGCTGTGCAGCCATCTGCTGCTCCATCTACAAACATACTGCCATGTCTCTGATATATGGCCATACTGCTGGCTGTAACAGTAGAGGAGCACAATACACTCATTAACCTCAACTGAACAGTTAAGTGCTTATCAATGATCATATTATTACAATGGCACCTACTAAAGCTGGGAACACATGTGTAGATATGGGCCAGATCGATGGCCGCTTCGAGCACTGTGCGCAATCAATCCTACTCAAAAACAGGCATATGGGACATGAATGTAAACTATGGTTGATGTTCATTGCTTTGCATGGAGACTGCAGGGTTTCTTAATATAAGGTACATTGTTTACCTTGCCCTTTGTTAGTCAAGTCCGGTTCATAAAATTCCCAAAATCTTACCTACAAGACCACCTCTGCTACTAGAATTATGATCTAACATACCAGAAGTCTCAAAGTCTATATTTTAATTGGTCAATATTTTGTTTGATAGCACAGGAGGGGAGCTGCTGTGTTAATGTTATGTGTGGTGAACGGTGTATTTGGAGCATTAAGGTTGGAATACACGGGTCGTTTTTTCCCCAGATTTTTGCACAGCCGTGCGCCGTGCGCGCTGAGCTGTGCAGAAATCTGGGAAAAAACGACCGGTGTATGCCGTTTTCGGCCGACATGTTGGTAAACCTTGTTCAATATCCTATACTTTGAATAGGGAACCACAGTTCCCCATTTATAGTAAAGGACTGGCTGACAGCTGGCTCTTGATATCGGGGGAGCCGGGCAGTAGCATGATGACATCATCACACTACTGCCGTGATCTCTCTGTCGGCTCAAAAATCGAGCCGTGTATTCCAGCCTTTATTCATTCAACAACTTTTTAAGGGATTTTCCCCATGCTGTATTCAAATTTGATTTAAATTTCCTCCACTGTAGAAAAAATGTCTACAGTGGAGGAAGTTTCTCCTTCTTATCAGATATAACGTTGAACCTTTTTATACGGAAACAAACTTAAGATTGCTTAACCTCCTGGGCATTTAACTTGATACCCTGGGATAACATCGGCCATAACCACCTTTCCAGTGAAAGCCCTCGGTGGTCCTCTGTATCAGCGGACCTGCTGATCTTTCCAGGTCGGTCCAATGACGTCATTTATGCTGAAGGGGCAACGGGTGGGCTGCACCACTGACTCACATATAATGGAGGTGGTGTTGCTTTTTTTACAGCACATCCCAAGCGTTAATGATGACTAGAGAAAGAAAAAAGAGACTAGTCAGCACGATCAACATAATTGACAACTATGTCACAGGGTGAACTACTCTACTCATACTGCAGTCAGGATTTTAACTGTGCATTTAGTTCAACTTTCATAATTACTGTCGGGGCCCAAAGGTGAAGCACCGGCTAATGAACGTCTCATTGAACTTTACCATCTGTTGCTGAGTTTTGTGAACTACAGATCTGTGAATATTTAGGGCAAAAAAGTAATTCACATGTGTGGAGATATGCAGGAAACTTTTATTAATTAGCATGTCTTTGTATGAGTTATGATTAGCTGGGTGTAGACTCTGTTCTCATCATTCTGCACCCAGACTTGGCTTGACTGGGTCCGGCGAAATGCGCAGCAAGTCAGGACAGATCTTGTACTTGTTGTGTCATCCTGAGCAGATCAAATGTTTCACAAGAGAAAGTCACACTTCAACTCACTTTCTATAACATTTGCTTTCCTTATCCCCACCATTAATAAGTTCCAGACCTGTCAAGCCTCCCGTTTTGGCCGGGAAAGTCACGTTTTTATGTGGCTTTCCCGGCCAAATCCCGATTTCAAGAAATCCCGGATTTTTCCCGGATTCTTCGGGCTGCTCTAGCAGGGAGAGGGCGTTAAAGGAGAGGGCGTTACTCTCTTTGCTAATGTCCAACCTCGTACTTTATCAGCACAAGCAGGTGGGACATTAGCAGGGAGAGTAACGCCCTCTCCCTGCTAGATCAGCCGAGAAGTGCGCCTGGCGCTGGAAGTGGCGTTAGTGACGTCACTTCCTGTATGTGGAATGCCGAAGAACCCAGATCCATCTACCGGAAGTGACATCACTTCCTGTACGTCCCCTGGTTTTACCATTTCAAAACTTGACATGTATGATGTTGCCTAATGATAAGTGTTATCCCTTGCCATAGGTAATTAAAGTATGACCAGCACCTAATATTGGTATGTTAGTGGTTGTTGGTGGGTATGTATTTCTGAGCAGGTTCACAGTGATATACTATTATTATTATTATCATAATTTATTTATATAGCGCCAACATTTTATGCAGCGCTGTACAATACATTAGAATGGAGATACAACACAAGATAACACACAGGTACAGGTTATGACACAGGAGAAGTAGAGGACCCTGCCCGGACGGGCTTACAATCTAAAAGATACTACGGATATTGTGCCTCTTAGGCAAATCACATACACAACCATGGAGTTCGAGGGTGGGGCCTTTGTGAGATTACCCACCCCTGAGTAAATGCAATCTTTGTGAATAGCTAGGAAATGTCTATAAGAGGTTAAATATAATAACCTCTTCCTGCACTTCAGTTCCACTGTATCAAGTAAGTTGATGATCATTTTTTGGCTTTTCTGGATTTTCCCAGCTTGTTGCTATGATTCCTCAAGGTAGAACTGGCACCTGGGTGTCTGATCAGTTTATAAACATGGACATTCATCCACAAGGACTATGCTGATCAATGAAAATGTTACAAACATGTCCGTCATTAGGGTCTGGCTCCCATCCAATGCCTGTCCATTAGGATCTGTGCTCATAGCTATATGTTCTTTTTTATTCATAGGGATCGCCAAATCTTAAATGTCTCAAGTTGGTTGTTCTATAATTATACATTTCTTGGTTTTTTTTGGGGGGGAGGGGTTTATATAATATCTAAATTAATACATCAGCCAATCAATGATCTTTTCAATGCCTGACCATCTAGTTTGTTTGTTATGTGTAATGTCACTGCAGGAATATTATCAGTATACTTATGCATTAGTTGTCATGTGTGTATATTGTATAGTAAGAAAAATGTTCACACCCATGTGTTTTTACTCATGTTGGGCAATGCATATAAATGTATGAAAAATGCAGACACGTTCTATTAAACATTAGGTGGGTTTCCTCCTTTATTCAAAGGCTCCTATTGTATAGTTCCTCTGCAATCTGTGCCCAATGAACTATCGCTCTTTCCCTAAAGCATAATGACATTGATTGGTAGTGGGCCCTCAATTCATCCCACTTTTTTTTAATGCCCATGATGCCATGTATGCCGTGCTGCGCATCCTGCAAAACAGCACGGTGGGGGCAGATATCTGGAGGGCTCATTATTAAAGGGTCTCCTAGATCCAGCAGACCTCACAACCCCCTATCATAGCTTGTGGACAAGACGTCCATTACCTTAATGAGGGTTGTCCCCCTCAATGAAGTATGACATGGGGAAGTATGGCATGGGGCCTGGACATACTTGGGCAATGCTAATTGCTTTCCCTGGTCAAGGCCTGGTATCAGCAGTACTCACTCGCCGAACCCCCCACCAGCACGTACATATATGCATCCGGTCTTCACTTCAAAAAGTGTACATGTGTAGATATTTCTTCAATCAACTGCCAATTAGATTTTTTGTTTGATGTTGTTGTTGAACATCATTCGTTCATTTATGGAATGTAACATTAAGCCCCCCATACACCACATACAATTACCATGCAATTTCTGTACAATCAACTTTTCTTCTACCAAAACCATGTAATATGAGGAGCTTTCTACACCTTGCAATCACTATGTATTCTATCAGGGAGGTCACTATACTACATGGTTGTTGGTAGATCTGATGGAAATTGCATGGAGGAATATAAAGGTGTATGGGGGGCTTTAGACATTTTGTTCATTCATCTGCAATACCGAATAAAAATACATTAGAAATCACAACGACAGATAAAAATTTACCAACATGTTCGATGACCTTTCTAAAAAAATTTTGTTCGAGGTCGAACGCAATGTATCCATCGAACAAATTGCCCATTCTAGATTTGTTCAATCAACCAAAAAATCGTTCTTTGATGATCAAATGAAAAAATCTACACGTGTAAACCCACCTTTAACAAAGTTCTGAGAAGTTAGGTAAGATATATTTTATATTTTAGATAAGCAATTACCTCTCTGGCTTTAATGGACGCTCTTCCCTCTCTCTGGTGTTACACATTAGTGTTGAGTGGCATATGGTATTTTCAAATTTGCATAATTTCGCGAATATACAAAGTAATATGCTAAATTCATAAAATTCGATCCAACTGTATTCTGTTGCCTTGCATCGCGCGCCTGTTCGCAATGATTCGCAATGCAGCTTTATAGCTTCTCTTCTTCATTCTGTGATCTTAGCCAGTACGAGCACTGTGCGTATTGCGCATATACATTCGCAATGCGCACACATATGCGTTATGTATGCCGGTAAACAATAATGAAGCATAATATGACGAATATCCGCCATTGTGAATATCCAAGCGCACATTTGCGTAATATTGTGAATTCTTGAATGTCGGATATTTGTTGGATATATTCGAATTTCAAATATTCTTGTTCAACACTATTACACATGACACGGATGAACATTTGGTCTGGGAGTCCAGGCGCTGAGGCATAGTACGTTGTGTCACCTGGCACAGGGCTACTGTGTGTTGTCACCTGGCAGTGGTTACACCCTGCAGGAAGATGAACTCATTTCGGGTATTTATAACACAAGAGGCAAAGTCCAGCTTGTTAGATAACGTATTTGTGTCAATCCAAGATTTATCTGTGTTGTGTTGCTAGGAGATCCCGCCGTGCGTGTGTCTCTCCCCCTGAACAGGTCACCTCGCCTGTGTGATTTCCCAGGAAACAGTAGCATGTTACATGTGAGTCATCGACAAACCGACTCGACAACGCCACACCCGCCAGCCGAGCAGAGAATATGGGATTGTGTGTGCCAGTCCGGGGTACAGGAAGACTTCACACATAACAGCCTTATTTATCACGGTGTCTGAAAGTTGAACTGTCTGAGTTAACCCATGGCCAACTGATACAACAATAGCTAGCCATACACGGGTGGCTTTGTGCATGTTCGATCGTCAGTCTGAAATCAATTGATTATATTGTTTTGTATTGATTGGATTGGATTCCTTTACTCAGATTGGTGCATATGCTTCATGGTACGTTCCCATACAAGTAGATCAAAATACCTAGAAAACCTATCAGATAATTGTACATGTCTGATCACTGCTCAAAAGTTTTTTTGTTCAATTTAGATCACTTTTGGTCAATAGTACCAGGTGGGCAGGAATCAATTTCCATATGATTGACTTCAAAATCGATTGCTTTAAGACGATTGAATGGAAATATTGAATCTTGTATGGCCACCTTAAAAAATATATGCGAAGGGCCAGTCTGATAGATCAGACAACGTACCTGGCCTATACATTAGAAGGGTATTTGTAATAATAGAATAGTTTAGTGATATATGTACAACAGGGCCGTCGTCAAATGGGGACAGGGGGCGGTGTGTTCCCCATACTGCGCGTTGTATCCTTAAGACGCCGTAAGACATGCTGCCGACGGCTTAGAACAGAGCAGGTAAGCATCCTTAGATAGGGGGATGGCTGGGGGTTTGGCAGTAAGCATCCTCAGCAGCCCTCATGGGAGGCGGTGGTGGATACTGGTTGATTGGGGTTTACTAGTGTGCATCTCAGGAGCCTTCAGTGGGGTGGGCGGGTGATATTTGGGCCCGAGGGGGTGAAAAATGACCAAGTATGGGGCCCTGAAATTAAAGATGAGGGATTTGATGCAATGGAGATTGGGTCTGACTCTGATTTCACTGCACATCCTGAGCTTCCCACAATTTGTACTCAAATTGTCTCATGGACATAACAACATAAGGCAGATGTATTGTCCATGGCCCCTTTATTTGTTCATTTCAACATTTCAACATGTGTTACCTTGTATAGCTTGCAGGTAAAGTAACGTTCCTTAGGACTGTCCACTTCTCCAGGTAAGGATATTGGCATGACTTCTCCAGGTAAGGATATTGGCACCCTTCCAGCCCAACCCGTGACCTGGGCAGGGATGACTGTTGAAGATAAGTGTTAACCACAAACCAAAATGTACCAACCTTTCCGGAAACGGCCAGCCCTTCCAAATTAATGCCGACACCATTTCAACTTTAAACTGTGCGTATAACTGGCCACAGCTTTTATTAAATAACATCAGAAATAACAATAAACACAAAAGGTCCCCCAGACAGTGTCCCCCCACCACGTGCTATACAATATGGCTCCGCCCACCAGCCTTCGACATTCCAGCCAGGTGGGTACTTCTCCCAGAATTGACTCCCTCTGTTCACCTTCCGAGTCCCCCAAACCGGATAGGTCATTGACCCCTGGAAGAGCTCTGTTCTACTTTTTTCTTCCTGGCGACCGCCTTGGAACCAGCACGTCACCCCCGAACTGCCATTTCACCCCAAAGAGTCTTCTGGACACTGCCCGGACCCGTCTGCTGTGACAAAGAAATTGGCCACTAGCACAGCCCCCCAACCTGTAGGGAAACAAAAGAGAAAGACAGGGAGTGTGGGACATGTCGGTGGCTTGACTCAAAGAGAGGCTCTTTCGGTTCCGCCGCCGGGTTTTATGCCAGCGCGGCTCCGCCTCCTTTGACGTCAATTCCTTCCTGACGTCGCGATCCTGCGCTCCCATCCGATCTTCGGGCATCCCGCCCCCATCATGGACCCCTACGCCATGGTGCCCTGGCTGGGCTATGGCTACATTACGTTACACAACCGCAGATTGCCAGCAGATTTCCTACAGTTTGACGCTTTCGCAGCTTAAGTGGAACATTGGGGTTAACCTGCCTACCAATGTTGCCGCAACACAACGTCGCAGGCAATGACGCGCCTGTGTAGACAAGCACGTCATAGCCCATAGTGGAGAAGGGGCAGTGTCTTCACTACACCTTTTTCCCTGTACTCTGCGCACAGCGAATGTGGGGAAAACCGTGTAGACAAGTCCTAACTCTACAATTTAGATTCCCTGTTTAAATCGTAAATCACTGGAAATCACAATGACGTAGATTTTTAAATAAATGTTTTATTTATTCTTATTGGGTAGACTAGTGTTTCCACCCAACATATTTCTATTACAGGTATCCTTGATGTACAGTGTTAGGGAAATAACTTGCTGCTACTCATCTATTAAGTAATGTTAGATATGAGTCACTTGGGACGGATTACAAGCGAGAACATGTTAGAAGAAGAAAACGTCTGCAGGAAGCAGCAGCTCCATGAACTCGCACATCAGACTTCTGGTCAGATACACAGCAATAATCTATCACTAATACTGCACTGAGCCTATGGCATGAAGCTCACCTGGCCGCATGCCAGTAAAGCACTCAGTGGATTTCTCATTCAGCACATTTACAATACAATATCCTGGGAGGTTCTTCATACATTCTCTAATTGCACTGGATTTCCACCACTCGGTGCATAGCAGGGTGTATATGTTGTTTTTGCTGCTGATTAGAGGACCCGAGACACAAAGGAAGCGTGGAGAGAACCAAAGGTGACACACGGGCATGGACTATGGAATAGGTCCTTCCTTTACATTGTTACATCACTTCATGAACCTGGCAGTTTTTAAATGATTTATGGTTCTCTAATTTTTCTTTAAATAGACTTTTCCTATGTACTATAGGTGAATTGCCTGTGTTAACCCCCTGATGGTCCCATTCCTCCAGCATTTCCGTGCCAAAAATGGTACCTGTTAAAATTTGTGGCCACTTTGGCCTGCACGTCCCTAGCAGCATCAATGACACCGGGGATGTGAGGACTAGGGACAAGGGAGTGTGAGCGCACTGCCCGCGTTTTAGAGTGTGCCATCACCGCATTAGCATTAACACACCGTAATCATTTTCATTGACAAAATACTTTGCACATCATTGACAATGTGTTGCTGCAATGACAACTCTGCTATGGCAATGCTATTACAACAAAGTGGCACGGATGCAAAATAACAGAGCGGTTGTGGTTGTGTCTTTATCGAAAACAGTGCAGTGGACACTAGAGACACAAATAGTTTTTGCATAAATTAAGTTCTAAGTCAAGTCAAAAATTCAAAAGTAAAAATTTGAAAAACTACATGTGCTAGAGCAAAACTTTTTTTCCAATGTTCCCACAGCCCTTCTGTACATCTCCAGCAATTTTGGTGATTATACCATGTTCAGGGGCTTTGCAATCAGGTCACAAAGTCAGCTAGTTTAAAAATGTTACCATCTCTAGCACTGGACACAAGCCCTTAGGCCCCAAGGTGCACCACGGGACACCCCCGCCCAGCTGGGTAAACACCTGGGGACCCGTACCTGCCGTCACCGTTAGGCGCTACTGGAAGGTCAGTGGTAACCCTAAAACATATATAAGTAATGATCACCCATATAGTACATGACAGTAGGTCTGAGGGGGCATAACAAGTGAATAAGCATGGACTTACCACTGAATGTAAAAGAAGTCTCCTAAATGGTATGGCAGGCAGTGTTTACCCAGCCGGGCAGGGGTGTCCCGTGGTGTGGGTGTCCTGGATCCTTCACTTCGGGGGGTCTGGCTGATCCTTGTGCCCTTTCTGACCACTACTGGCGGTGGAGATTTGTATCTGGATCCTCTATAGAGGGTCATCCATGGCCGATTGACTGCAATGAATATATGATGCATGTATTTTCTGTTACTATAGTGTTGTTCCTGAAGTATCCCTGATGAAGCCTGTTTTATGCGAAACGCGTTGGAACTGTTGGAACACACCAATCGACTCCTGTTATATTCGAATATTGTAATGTAATGCATGCTTTTGTTTTGTGGATGCTTACACATAAGCTCCTACATGAGCAATTTGCTTATACTTTCACCTTGATAGGTGCATTTGTGGTCCTTATTTTTTTTGTATCTAATAAAGACCTTTTAACTGATTACTGACTATGCCTTTAAAACCCATGTTGTGCTATTTTCCTTATATCTCCGCATGCACAATGTGATCAATCGATCGATTTGACCCTAAAGATTCTGTAATTGGAATCGATTCTGGAATAGCATGCACGATCAATCGCTAAGAAATCTAAACGGGTATGCCCAGCTTTAGCCCTAGTGTAGCTCGGGGTGGATTTATTTACCAATAACACAGGCTATACTTGGGAATGCTTACCTGCTCTAGACAAGCATGCACCATCCTCAATCATCCTGCATGCTTGTCACTGGACCACCTTCCTGACATCAGTGATGATGGTGGGGAGGTGGGGGCTGCCCTCACCATATGCCTGTATTGGGTCCTGGGTCCTCACATGCTCAGCAACATTGATGACAATGGGGATGTACAGGGGGAAGAAGTGGGTGGGTAATATGAACAGATTACATTGTAATATATTTCTATTTCCCATACTGTTGGGGTCTACCGGGGGGTCTCCATGCAAAGCATCGGCTGAGCTGGACACATAGCAGAGCTGTCTCTCCAGATTCTTCGATATCTGACAGCAGCGTGATGATGTCATCATGCTGCTGCAGGGAACATTGGACGGCTCCAATATCGAACCATGTGTTCCCTGCTTTAGTCACAAACAATATGTATATACCCCTAGTTATTTAACCATGCAGCAAAAGGGCTAAGCTCAATGCAAGGTGAGGTCTGGAATTCTGGACATTTCTGGGCCAAAGTACAAAAAGGTGAGAACCCCGTCCTAACATTCTGTACATGGCACCAACATCTTATGGATCTATAACAATACAAATCATGTTAGTATATCACACCCTTGGCCTACATATTCGAGGATGCTAAGCTGCACCCATACTCGTCTCCTCCACTTCTATATACATGATAATCATATGTCTGTTGTAATTAGAGATTTTAATTATAAAGGAGCTCATAATTAAGAGCAGCTCTAATGCTTCTATTCAGTCTGTAATTGGTGAGTACAAATGTACAAGGATACAGCTACCACCAAAAAATCATTTGCAGAAACTTTTTAACCATTGCATGATATTGTAACACTGAAGGTAGCCATAGATGGGTCGATTTGATCATCAATCTTGCGTGATTTAAAATCGATTGTCAGTCAAACATCGATCTCTGTGTGAATGATTCCCAATCATAGTCATAGTAAAATCGATTGAAATAGCTAGAAAACCCATCAGATACTTGTACAAACGAAAGAAACATTTCTGTCACTTTTGTATAATTGTAGTAGATGGGCAGGAATCAATTCCTGTACGATCAACAGAAACCTATACATTTTTTGGTCAATTGAACGGAAATATACCTTACCTTAAGGCTCAGGCCTAGTCTCCACGCATCAGGATACATTAAGCAAAGGTGTGTGTGTGTGGGGGGGGGGGGGGGGGGGGGGGGGGGGGGGGGGGGGGGGGGCGGTTAGCAACGTTGATGTTATTTTAACATTTTCTTCATAAAGCATTAATTGACATAATGCTTGTCCACATATGTCACCTTAGTTACCCACAGCAACACTGAGGCGTCTGTGGGAATGAGTCTATTTGATGAATGTCAAAATGAGATTGTAAGAGTGTTAAAAGTAGAAGCCAGTCTAATATGACAAGGGAGAAAGTTCCAGAAAATAGGAGCGACCCTAGAGAAGCCCTAGAGAAGTTGATTCTTCCTTGACAGGTGAGGGACAGACTGCAATGTGATGACTCAGAGGATCAGCAGGCACCTTTTGTGCCATCCCCATCAAAAGTAATGGGAGCGCCCAGAGAAATGCGGACATGTCCGTTCTCTGGCCGATCAAGTTGTTTGCGAACATGGATCAGCTGCTCCATGTGGGCAAAGATTAGCGTGAGCGCACACACCGGTTGATCAGCCACGGATCGCAGCATGTATGGGGACCTTAATGATCTTAATATGTGGGGATGTCATGTAAAGAGATGTAAAGGGAATAAAGGACTGGGCCAAGCACTGAGCCGTGTGGGATGCTGATGGGGGAAGCAAGTGGGAGAAGAAGAGTTGAAACTGAAAAAGATGAGTGAAATGGAGATGAGCATAATAGCATTATTGACAATAAATTTTCAGTATTCATAGCTTAAGCCCTCCATACACCTTGAGATCACTCCATACAATTTCCATTAGATCTATCAACAACTATGTAGTGCCGGGTCCGATAGAATACATAGGTTGATGTGAAGGTACTATATCACTGCATAGTCAGTGCCGGGTCCTCCCTTGATAACATACATAGTGTCTGTGGAAGGTACTATATCACTGCTATGTAGTGCCGGCCCCCTGATAGAATACATAGTGATTGGAAGGTCATATCACTGCTATGTAGTGCCGGGTCCCTCCCTTGATAGAATACATAGTTGATTGAAGTATATATCACTGCTATGTAGTGCCAGTCCTCCCTGATAGAATACATAGTGATTGGAGGTATAATATCACTGCTATGTGATGCCGGTCCATCCCTGATGAGATAAATAGTGATTGGAAGGTATATATCACTGCTAGTGAGTGCCGGGTGCCTCCCTGATAGAATACATAGTGATTGGAAGGTACTAATCACTGCTATGTAGTGCCGGTCCTCCCTGATAGAATACATAGTGATTGGAAGGTATATATCACTGCTATTAGTGCCAGGTCCCGCCCTGATAGAATACATAGTGATTGGAAGGTATATATCACTGCTATGTAGTGGCCGGGTCCTCCTGATAGAATACTAGTGATTGGAAGGTATATAACACTGCTATGTAGTGCCGGTCCTCCCTGATAGAAGACATAGTGATTGGAAGGTATATATCCTGCTATGTAGTGCCAGGTCCCTCCCTGAATAGACGCTAGTGATTGGAGGATATATCACTGCTATGGTGCTGGGTCCTCCCTGATAGAATACATAGTGATTGGGAAGTGTATATATCACTGCTATGTAGTGCCGGGTCCTCCCTGATAGAATGCATAGTAATGGAAGGTTTAGAAAGGTCCTCATATTACATGGTTTTGGGAGAAGAAATATTGATTGTACAGAAATTGTATGGTGAGATTGGAAGGTGTATGGGGATCTTTAGTCATTAAGATAACGCTTAGCTTTTTACCTTTTATGTACAGTATCGGAGGTATGGCTGGCAATGACAGACATATTTTACATTTCTGGGCTGCATTTTTACAGGTAGTTATGTTCTGCGTATTGCCATACAGGCAAAGTATGCAAACAATAGCAATACAGGATTTTCCCTCATTTTTTTTTCAATAATGTCTCAGACTCAAATACCAAAGGTGAAAAGTGAAAACAACATGATGTCATCTGAAATTCCTGTTTTCTCTTGAACATAGGAGATAGGGCATGGTACCCCTGATCAATCACAGTGTGGTGACATCACTACGCTGTGATTGATCGGGGATCAATTGAACGGAAATCAATGTGCACGACATGGGCACATCGATTCCCGTTCAATGGGGACCTCTCGGACCAGTTCTCCCCAGCTGGCAGCCCATGTGAATCACACAGCTTCCGAGTCAGGAGTTTAATCGAGTTTCTTCGAGCGGGCTCTATTGATCCCGCTCGAAGGAAAGCATACACGGGCAGCTTTGATTGATTGTACTCGAATCTGTTTACAGATCTACTCGTGTGTGCCTAGCTTAAATCTTTTACTAAATCAGCTCCCTTGAGGGACTAGGGTAACATAAGAGGGGGTACCTAATATTGTAAACCTGAATCTCCTGTTTTAAAATCTGTTTAAAGATAATTATGATGGCCATATACATATACTACCTTGATATACATATACCATATTTATCAGACTATAAGACAATTGAAAAAATCCAAACAAATAATATATATATTTTTTTGGATTAAATATTCTGAGAGTGATAGCTCTGCGTGCCAAGAGACTGGAATTTGTTCCAATCCCTCCAGCTAAGCCAAAAGGCCACTGCCAACAGGGAGATTTTAGCTGTATTAGCATTAGCAGTACCCATTCTCTTTCTCACACTGACCCACCAGCCGGGTGAATTGAGGATATTTATATACATAAATTGTGTATTTACATTAACATTTTGCATTGCAATTAAAAAAAAAATATGTGACACAGACTCCTCTTTCCTCCCATATGTAAATAGGTGCTCACCGGAAAGTTGTTAGTGCCAAATTGTAAAATGTGTCTCTCCAGAAGTTGGTCAGTGGGTTCAGAGAATGGGTACTGCTAGTGTATAGAAAAATATTAAAGTTTCAGCCCTGAACATTCTGCAGGAACTATGCTCTGCCTCCTGACACTGGCCTATTGACTGGAGGAATATAGAGTGAATACTGCATGGCCCAGGCCTACCTACTTTGCTGGAACATTCTGTACATTCACTTCATATGTGAATGGCTGCATCTGTGACTCTTTATTTTTTTTTCTTATTTTCTCTTCAAAACTATGGGGTGCGTCTTATAGTTAAAAAAAGATGTTAATTGTATTTGAAAAGAATAAAAAATAAGAAGGGATATGTCTGTAGGAACTGCACCAACAAGTATCTCACCAGAAGGCTGAGAGATGCCAGTGGTGACTAGGTAAATATTCCCAAAGCTGTGGTCTAAGATAAAAATCTCTTCTTTTTTTGGTATTTTTAATTAATTTGTGTCTACTTCTAATAGCAGCATTTTGGTGACAATCCTGATTAAAAGAACTACTTTAAGCCTCTAAATCCAACAACATAAAACTCTCAATTTAACAGAATGGAAGTCAGAGGTCTCCAGTTAGTATTGTAAGGTCACTGTCCCCATAAATTCTAAGAGTTTAAGAAAACATAACTACATACTCCTTTGGCAATCATTAGAAGTAGTTGGGGTGGCCCTCCCCCAACAAAAAGGGGATTTGATGTGACCTTGAGCCGTAGATATACAACCAAAAGGATGAACAACAAGAGGGTTTAAGTAGGAAAAAATATATATACAACTTTATTCAATTTACATATATATGTGTAAAGCTGGACACTTTAAAAGAATCTCATTGAGAGAGTTTGGAGTTCAAGTGATACCGTTTATTGGCTAACTGAAGTCATTAGAGAAGCAAGCTTTCGGGATATCGCAGATCCCTTCTTCAGGCTAACCTGAAAACCGGGCAAAGTTCATGGTGGTGCCTTCCGGGTACTTTTTGTTACTTCTAATGATTGCCAAAGGAGTATGTAGTTATGTTTTCTTAAACATAAAACTCTCCATTATGCAAATATATAACACCTACCCTTACCCAAAATGGGCCCCTACATAACCCTCCTAACCCTTAACCTTCCATTCAACAACTTACACCTAAAAGCAAGTTATTATTGCGTTGCACCACAGACTGTCCAGGAGTTGGGGGATGCTTTAGTCCAGGTGTGAGAGGAGATCCCTCAGGAGACCATCCACCACCTCATCAGGAGCATGCCCATGCATTGAAGGGAGGTCATACAGGCATGTGGAGGTCACACACACATTACTGAGCCTCATTTTGTCTTGTTTTAAGGATATTACATCAAATTTGGATCAACCTGGTTTTTTCGACTTGAATTTTGAGTGTAACTCCAAATCCAGACCTCCATGGGTTGATAAATTTGATATCTGTTGAAAGAAATTTAGATTTTCTTGTCTGCACATTCAGCTATGTAAAGAACAAAGTATTTAATAAGAATATTTTATTCATTCAGATCTAAGATGAGGTCTTATTTTTGTGTTCCCTTTATTTTTTTATTATACAGCCAACATTTACATAGCGCTGTACAATAAATAAGAGTGGATATGTAAGACACGCCAAATCACAGTCACAAACTACGACACAGTAGGAGAAGAGGGTCCTGCCCAAATGGACTTACAATCTTATACATCTACACTAAACAATATCACTTATTATAAGTCTGTGAAAGTTCTCTTTACATCATGGTATATCTGAAGTAAAAGAAAATCAAAGCAACTACTCCTGAAGAAGTTTTCGGAAGACAAATAGGAGTGTTAAAGAATGAACCCTTGGAATTCCATTGTGCATGCTGTTACCTTTATGGTAATTATTTACTTTATCTACTTAGAATTAAGCAGGCTTGTCTAATGGGTGTTGGGTCGGGATGGTCAATGCCATAAATTTAATATTACGGCATTTCAACAACTGGCATGTCAAAAGGTAATTCATTAACCATTTGGGGGGTACACTGGGGGAAATATTGGGTAATCAAGCCCAGTGTACATTTATATATCACCCCTTTAGTTCATACATCATAGCCTGTTTTTTTATATTCTGGCACCAGGGATGTGAGGCTTCAGGCGAATGGGATGGGTACCCCCCCCCGAACTTCTTTGTGCCATCACTGATGTGGAGGAAGTGGAACCAAGAAGAAGAGCCAAGAACACCGACACAGCAGGATGGTGCAGGCTCGCCTGGAGTAGGAGTGTTGCCTTGATTGATAAACAAATCTAACCTGAGCTACACTAGGGTCAACCGCTTAGGGAGTTAATGTAAGGAAGTCTGCCTTTCTGTATGTAAAATCTGTCCGCCCAGTAACATCATAGGCCGCATTTTAAAATGTTGTATTGTCATTCTCTTAACAATGTCCCTGTCCATATGCCACAACAACATGTAGCCTCCGCAACCAAAAAGTCTGAACATTTTCATTGTCACCATCTGTCTGTGCAAGAAACCTCAGGAGCTCACCACCACCTGCTGCAGACTGCGGCATCTTCTTAATGCACTGCGCTGAAGATACAATAATAATAATAATTTAGTTTCCCAACAGCCAATATATATTTTCATCTTGTTATCCGAAGGCAGAATGAAACATGCTGGAAATATAGGGGCCCTTTCACACTGCAGCGGCTCATAAATAAGAGTGTGGCTGGATGGTTGTGATGCTTAAGGTTGTATCTTCTAGTTTGTTGTTTTTCTGGTTCATATGAGGCTTTGATTCTAAATAATAAGGATCCGGATTTAGATACATCTAAGGTTTTGTTTGTAACACATGGCAGAAAAAGAACTTAATATTTTCACAGCACTTTCCCAGCCATTTATCCCCCCCCCCTCCGTAGTCCACAGCCTACATGGATAATATAATTGCTTCCAGGATGTAGCTGGTGGTACCCACAGATCAACCCCATCCAGTCATTGGCATCAACCACACAACATGTCTAGTAACCTGTGAGCTTGACAATTTTGCATCGAAATCAGATTGTTTTCCAAAAATGTGTTTCATTCATTCAACTGGTTGGTGAATTCCCTTTAGACCACTTTATTTGAATAAAATCCGATCAGAAATGTACATCATCCAACCTAAAGACATCTTTAACCTCCTGATGTTATCATTCATTCTGTTTGGGCATTAAGTGGTACTTGGTAAACTCTTTAACCCTCAGAGCATTTTACATGTTTACATGTCACAGGCGATCGCGGTGGAATACAATGCGATTCTCTGTTCCCCTTCCCATCCCAACGTCATTGATGTGCTGAAAAAAAGCTGGCGCCACCTCAATAACATAGATAAGATGGAGGTCAATAGTGTTTTGCATCATCAATGAGGTGGACCCAGAAGAGATGGGGGAATCCATTGATACTCTCCATTGTCACAGGCTTGTGGGAGATAGGTGAGTATCCCCAAGGGTAACTCAGGGTGAGTTTGAGGTGCTAGCAAGTTTACCAAGAGCTATATCCGGGTTTAATGCTCAGGAGGTTACATTTTGTGTCCATTTTGCCCCCCACGTCCCCATTGTCTTCAATGACACCGGGAATGTGAGGACTTGGGATGCCTGTCAGTTAATTCAGTAATGATGCCAGGAACAGTCGGCGCTGTTGGCCTGTATTATGCGACAGGCATAGGCCTCCCAAGAAATAAACTCAAAAGCAGTGGTGAAGGACACAACTAGATCAATTAGAACAGATAAGCCATCCCGACCAGGGAGGTCAACCTTTGTTATAGGCTTGTCTCAATTTTATTATAGTCAGGCTGCTAAATATCATCTAGGTGACGATCATGGCGTCTACAGATGTATCAGTATCTCTGAATAAAATGCCATATCTTTCTTTATTTCATACTTTCTGTAAAGGGAAAAATAAAATAAATCTGTTAGTTGGAGCCTAAAGCTCGTCTCCTTGAAGCGTGCAGACGCGGTAGATTTTCTGCTCTCATGTTCTCCCTGACAGGCCTGTAATTATTCATGTGTAATACTTCTTAGTTTCCATGGTAACCGAGGTACCATGCTGTTCCTCTTGCCAACACCCATCACCACACCCTGCACAGAAGCTTTTTGTCTGCGTTGCAGGCCCGGCTCCCAGACACTTTCTTCTCGCTGTAACTTTATGTGGGCGTCTCGCAGCCCGCAGTGAAATCATCTAGGAATTCACAGGTAGAGCCGCAGTGAGTCACACCAATGTACATTCCCTGGGAGATACGAGAAGAAAAACGTCACCTTCCAGAAAAATGGATATATACCAGACAATATATTTTTTATTTTATCGTAATAAACCAAATAATAAAAATGTAATAAAATAAATTAAATGACCCGCCTGTTCTGGTATTCTGCCATGGAAATCTGAGTGAAGGAGGGAGGGTGTTCTGTAGTCTGTCTTGTATCAAGAATTACTTGATGTCTAATTTAATGTACATTTAACTGGCGAATTGCTTTCAAATCAAACTTAGGGTCCCCATACACCTTTAGATTTCTCTGTCAGATTTCCTTTAGATCTCATTTTGTTTTACCAAAACCATGTGATATGAGGGACTTTCTAAACCATTAAAGCCTGGCAGCATACACACTCCGATTAGCGACCGTTTTTGCCGCTGATCGACGGGCGTGCGCACGCCAACGGTCGGTGGCAAAATTGGCCACCAATCGGCGTGTGCCCACATGGGGCAACAGATCCCTGTCGCCCCATAGCTCGGCTGGCCAGAGAATGGACATGTCCGATGTTCTCTGGCTGATACCATTAACTTCAATGAAGACCAGCGTTATCATTGAAGGTAATGGTTGGCACACAAAGGGTGCCTGGCCGATGAAGACAGCCCGGGGATGCAGCGTGATGACGTCATCACTTTGCATTCCAGAGCTCATCGGAGCTAGTCTGTCGGCACCCGTCTGTGGGTGTATGGCAGGCTTAAGTCTACCTGTGTTCAATCGTAGAGGACCCTATACTACATAGTTGTTAGATCTAAAGGATATCTGACAGAGAGATCTAAAGGTGTATGGCCAGCTTAAACCAAATCAATATTGAGCTGCCATTGATGACCTGCATGATCGGGTTCTGATCCTGGACCTTTAATATTTATTGAATCATTGACCAAAAATTAGTAAGCAACTCGGGTACCTGTGTGTTATCTTGTGTTGCATCTCCAATTTCATTTATTGTACAGCACATCGTAATATGTTGGCGCTATATATTTAAAAAAAATTATAATAGTTTATCAGCTTATTGGGAGTTTATTGTTTCAAGTATTAGACTAAAACTAATGAAAAGATAAGGTTTACATACAAGCAATAACCATTCTTAAGAAAAAAAATAGCAGCAATAACAGCTATCAAAAACTGTAAGCTTAGGTGCACAGAAACGTTGTTACCTGTCCCATGTGGGACAAGGGACCATCCCTTGATCTTGCAGCCAATTAGGACCCAGCAGCAGAGAGAATCTGGAATTTCCAGGTATTAAACATCACATTGATCCTCTGTGACTACTGTTGGCACCTGTCTAGTATCACAATCTGTGATGGTACTTGAGCCTCATAGGTAGATCCCGACACATGATCTCTACGATGTAGCTCAGTGGTGGGCAACTGAGTTGATATGATGGACCACACGTGCGGCTCTCTGCATCACTACAGGGCCGCACATAACATTTTCAATCTATACTGACTTGTATTAGCATTTTATAATGATAAATGACAGCAGGCAGAGCTAGAAGACATTATTCATTTAAAACTAGAAATAATACTTCAACCATTAGGGAACACTGTAGTGCGGAAAACACATTTTGTGTCATATATATCGTCAAAGGTCATGTGCCTCATAGATATCATCTAAGCCTCTGATGATATCTATGGAGCACATAACCTTTGATTTAAACGTTACATGCCCCTATTCTCAGGTTATGTGCCTCAATATATATTATACAATCATCCCCCTTCATTGGTGGAATAGTAGGAGCATGGGCACTCACCAGTCTGTTGATCCCCCGCCAACACTAGAGGAGAGAGATGCTCAGGTGCCATCTGGGTTGTATATATTTATATCTAGCTTCCCATTTTCCAGTACAAGTATGTAATGTGCCACATCCCATAGTAATATTGAACAAGAAAGCAAAGTTAACAAGAAAGCAATGCCATCTGGGTTGCTGATTGGCTTTTATGTATGCCTATCATGTACGTTTATTGCCTCTCCTCCTCATTCCATACTAACAAGTTCCCGGGTGACAAGTGAGTTCCTATGCCCTATGCAATAACTGTTTGGTTTCAGGGGAGTGTAGGTTGAGGGGGGCCGCCAAAGAATGACCAAAGGGCAGCATGCGGCAGCCGGGCCGTAGGTTGGGCACCTGGGATGTAGCTCTTACTGCCATGTAGTGCTCCTCCAACCATAGCAGTTACAATTGAGGGTGTTTAATGTTTCCATTTCTGCATTCCATATATTGAAATATAAAAGAATATATAGTCATGGCTAAATGAGATTTACATAATCCTATTATTGCGGCTGCGAATTGTTGGCTAATTGGTACCCAAAGGAATCAGGGAAGGGATAGTTTAAAGGTAAGAATGTACAAACTTTGCAAAAGGCGAAACCACTGCACAACCCCCAAGTGGACTCCTGTCTTTGAATAGAATATAGGGTTTCTAGGTGTTGACAATACCAAAAAATAAAAGGATGCTGGTCTAGTTTTTTCTTTTTTTAATGCTCATTGGGCCCCATCAAAGAACCCCATCAGATCTACTCATAAATTCCCCAACAAGTAACACATCCAGCACCAGATATCTTCAACATTTAATTGTTGGACTAAATAGATGTCTCATATGAAAATTGTGCATCCATCCTGTTACTTGGTTGTGTGTGTACATATCTGTAACTGCCCCTTCTCCTGCCTGTTAGCTACCAGAAAGGCACACGTTGATTAAATAAAAGTAGTGACCACACAAACCTTACAAAGCTGCAAATCATTAGGTGAATACAGCAAGAGATTCAATCACTGGGTTTGGTTGGGACAGGTTAACATACACTGACCAAAAATATAAACGCAACACTTTCAGTTTTGCTCCCATTTTGCATGAGCTGAACCCATTACTCTCAGTTACTCTTCTCAAATCTGTCTATATCTGTGTTAAGGCTGCCATACACACCCTGATAAGCAGCCGTTTTTTCACCTGACCGCCAGGTGTGCGCGCTCGCGCGGTCAGCGGAAAGATCGGCCGCTAATTGGCATGTGCCCACATGGGGTGACAGATCCCTGTCGCCCCACAGCTTGGCCGGCCAGAGAACGGACATGTCCGATATTCTCTGGCCGATGCAAGCCGATGGCATTAGCTTCAATGAAGACCAGCATCTTCATTGAAGCTAATGGCCGGCACACAAAGGGTGCCGGCCGACTGAAGGGGCCCCATAATGCACCAGGGTGCAAACGTGATGACGTCATCACATTTGCATTCCGGTGCATATCGGAGTAGGTCTGTCTGCACCCATCGGGGTCTGTATGGCAGCCTTTAGGCTAGGCTCAATTTTAGCACCATCGATTTTCAATCCGATTTTGATCTTTTCATCGGACACCAATCGTAATCGAATCCAAAGTAGTACCAACTGAAGGGTTTGATCGTAATACGGCTACAATTGACAATTTTAGTTTCAATCGAAAACACAGGAAAGAGCCATATATAAATGTGTTATCGAATACAACCCGACCAACACACAAAATGCTACGATTTAAGTTTGATCATCGTACAATCAACTAAAAATTTACAACATGTCCGATCACTTTTTGATGTTTAGATCGGTATCGAACAATTTTTGTCGATGAAACCATGTGTGCAATATACGATTTAAGCTCGACCGATGTAAACTTTGATTGTTTTAGGTCGATCGAACGCTAAAATCGAACCTTGTATGCCTATAGCTTTAGTGAGCACTTTCCTGGGATAATCCATCCCACCTCACAGGTGTGGCATAGAAAGGTGCTTATTAGACAGCATTAATTATTGCACAGGTTTTACCTTAGACTGCCCACAATAAAAGGCCACTCTGAAATGTTAAGTTTGATCCCACAGCACAATGCCACAGATGTCATAACCTTTGAGGGAGCATGTTATTGGCAGCAATGTCTACCAGAGCTGTTGCCCGTGAAATGAATGTGCAGCAACTGAACCTGTCTGATCCGGTGCCCTCACCATAATATTGTGTATGTCTACACTGTGCATAGTGCCATGCAATGCCACGCAGAATAACCACACCTGTGGGTAACACCTGCAGAATTGAACGTGCACATCGCATGTGGCTGTAGCTACAGGACAATTATTTTGCAAAGTGGACTGAATCATTATAATAACTAATTCATTTGTGAGGTACTTGTGCTCTACCTTTTTGTAAGTAAATCAACCCAAATGTTACGGGAAAGTTCTTAAGTTCTTTATTCTAGCGTCACTTATTAAAATATAATCTGTAGTTCTGTGGAGTAAATGAAGACCTCCGGTAACACAGTTTTGCAAATACAAAACAGTAATAAGCAGAAACAATAAAACTCTATTGAGTAATAAACTCTCATGTTAGGTTTTGACATGTTAAAGTAAAAGTAAAGCCTCCCATAGGACAGTGTTTGCCAACCTAGGGCCCAGAGATTGCAGAGGGGGTCACACAATTAGCGGCGTTGGAGAGGACTTGCCACAGAGAGGTTGCAAGCTCAGCTACATGCTCCCTCTCTCCCTCTGTAAACTGAAAAGTGGTAATCCTGAGTTGGACTCGGCCTGGTAAAATGTAAACAAGTAGCAGAAGGGTTGTGTGTGTGCAAGTTAGGAGGGAGGAGATGTTACCCCAGGGCTTGAACTTTGTGATATCACTTCTGAGACAATTGTGTGTATACGGGTAGGAGTCAAGGGGCTTGTCTTGGACACAGGCAAGGTGGGGTGGAGCCTTAGGGCTAGTTTCCACTTATGCGGCCGCCCGTGGTTGCCCATATGGCGGATCTAACCGCGCTCATGTTGTTCAATGGGCTAGTCCCCTGCCTGCGGTCAGGGGACGGCTGCGGCGCGGTCCACCGCCTAAAAACTTGGTTTACTGCGTTTTTGACTGTGGCCCGTACTCTTCAGAGGCTGCCTTACCGTGGCCATAGAGGTGAATGGCCACATATAAAAACCGCATGAGATGCGGTTCTTAGCGGCCACATACGTGCCGTCGGCGGCCGCATAAGTGGAAACAACCCCTTAGGCTATGTTTCCAGAATAGAGTTATGGGATGCGCTGATACCACATGCCTTGACAGGGATGTTGGCGCATCCCATACATATGAATGGCTTACTGCCCCGCCTGTTCCTACGGCATTCAGTGGGTCAGCCAGCCGAACAGACAGCGGAGGTTGATGTACTGCCCTGCGTTGAACTCTGGGTGGGAGGACCCGATGAACGCCGTGGGAATACGTGGGGCTGTAAGTCATGCATATAAATTGGAATGCACCGACAAGGCATTCAATTTATGGCAGGGGGTATCAGCGCATCCCTAAACGCCATGGAAACATATTCTAATAATGTAAAAAATATTTTTACTTTTCCTCCAAGATACTTAAGCTTCTAGACAGGAGTGAGCAAGACTAGCTGGGGTCAGTTTAGTACATACACGTAAAGGCCCCCATACACGGGTCGGATTCCCATCTGATTCCGGTACGATCGATTCCGGGCGCGTGCACGCGAAACGATCGTGCCGGAATCGCATGCAGCCCACCTTGTCCGATCGATCGTGTCCGATTGATCAGGGGCCCAGAATCGGATCAGACAGAGAACCAACATGTTGGTCTTTCTGATCCGATTCTGCACACATCAGGGGGAGTTGCCATTCGGGGAGTAAGCGATCGGACACGGAATTGTCCAGGAATCCGTGGGATAAGGTGGTATGCAGCGATCAGATACTCTTAATTGGCTGATTGATCGGACCTCCGATTCCCGCTGAGAACGCCGGAATCGATCGGATGAGTGATCGATCGGCCATGGAATCCGACACGTGTATGGCTAGCTTTACAGTCTTAAAAAGCTGCAAAAACAATACTATTAGGTACATAAGTATAAATATATATATATACATATAGGTTGGCCAGAGCTACTATAACTCCTATTACTAAATATAAAAAACAATATCTTAATGATTCTGTATGATCTCCTTTTCATTAATGTCAATGGAAAAATAGCAATATCTGTTATTGTATTTTACAGGTTTCATTAAAATTACAGCTGTTGATCTTTTGTTTTTGTTCTTTTGTGTTTTTATGCTTTTGTTCACTTTGTGTTATGTGGTCACTGTGATCACTTGAGCTCCTACATTGTTAGCCTGCCTACTGATGACAACAAATCGCTATTTCTTTTTATTATATAAAATGTTTTAATAGTTATATAGGCAGTGTAGCTTGGAAATTGTGTTATTAACATAATAACATAGAATGTACCACAAATATCATAAATTGTTGGTAATGGAACAGGAAAACAAGGACGAAATCTTAGACACAGTGTTTCCTATTGAAAACACAATCTCGGGGCTGCCAAAAAAGCATGGTGGCATGCCAGATACATTTATATATTCTAGATAAATGGAGGGGAGATAGGCATGAGGGTAAGGGGGTGTGAAGGGCTGGGTGGTCAATCAGAGGAGATTTTACTTTAGGCTCCAGGGAATGGTTGGCTTGGATTCATAAATAACTCCGGTTGGATAGATTCAATGTGGGTGGTATGTACCATGTCCAGGCTTCCAGCTTAGTAATTGGAAAAAGTCGTTACAGGTCATTTCTGGTTTACTAAAATCATGTTTATTTGAACTCTCGCTTCTTGTAGGTTTTTCCAGATTCAGTGTACAGTTTGTTTCATGGCACAAAAAGAACTGTGGCCAATTTATTGGGTGGTACTCAATGCGCTTATTGTGTGCTTAAAAAATACTATTCAAGTTTGGAATGATCCCATGAAATACTTGTCATAGCAGGCTGAGGATTCTCCACCCTAATGGCTCCAATTTAAAGATGGTCCAATGTTTTGCTCTTTGTATACTACATCTATAGCATCTATTGCTTTATGTTGGGTTGGCTACCTCAATCCTCATTGAAACCCACTACCATTGCTATACTTTATCCTCTCATTTTGTTATTTTGAGCCAGATACCCCCTCTGGCATTCTGGGGTTTAGTTAAGCTAGCCACACATGGTTCAATTGACTGTACAATCAATGTAATTCGATCAATTAGTCGTTTCGCGATTGAAATTGAAGGGAGGTCGCACATGGTACGATCTGTAGGAGATTCGTTTTATTGTAATTGGTCATTTTTGCTCGCTCAAAAAATTTGCTTCGGAAATTGGAAAATTTTTATTGATTGTCCCCACATTGGTCTCATTTTTTGGTACTGTTGTTTGAACCGTCCAATTGAGATCGATTCAATCAATGACATAGTGTAACTACTTCCGGAGGGGGAAATGCAATACAGTCATTTAAACGCATGCAAGCAAGCATTGTAATGTTTGTGTGTCCTGTTCACCTGACACAAAGCATGCAAATGCGATCTCTGTGAATACATCTCCTAATGTAATGTGTGTCCCTCAGGTCCTTTGGCCAACGATTAATAATGTACTGGATTAAAATGCACAGATAGGCCCTATGGGTTTTTGATCACTCTGTGAACATCAATGGTCCCTTTTTGATCACTCTGTGACAATTCTTTTTATTACTCTACCTTTAAAAACAAAACTATTAAATTCAATCGCATCAGGCTTTGATTGCAACTCAATGTGGTGTGTACTGCGATTCAATTACATCGACATACCATTTAAATGAGCGAAAACTTCGATCGAATTGATGATCGATTTGATGTCATATTGAACCATGTATGGGGGTGGATAGGCTAATGTTTTAGGCCACATTTACACTTATCTTTAACTGAAAACACCGGGACTCTTGTCTGGTGAGCTTGTGGGTTTGTATAATCACATTCGTTACGAGTAAGAGTGGAAAGTATGGTATGCTTGGTTAAAAGATTTGTACATTCCACAACATATCACCAAAGTTTAGTGCACCCTGACATTGTGGCATTTGTGGCAGTTAGTTTCAAATAAACTTTTTATCAATGGGACCACCTTGATGTAGAAAGTGATGGTGGAGGGGATTGGTGGGGGGGGGGGGGGAATGCTGGGGGTGGGGTATGTATGGGGGGTAGGAGGAGGTAGGGGGGAGGTGGAGTAGGCGTGGCGGTGGAGAGGAGACGGGGGTGTGGGGGTGGGGAAAGGTGAGGTTTGAGGGGGGGGAGGGGGAAAGTGGGGGATGGAAGTGAGGGGGGGGGAGGGGGAATGAGTGAGGGAAAAGGGAGAGTGTGGGGGGGAGGATATGGGTGTGGTAGATTGGGGAATGGGGGGTGGAGAGAGGGCGTGGGGGGGAGTGGATGAAGGGGTGGATGGGGAGTGAGCGGGAAGAGGGTGGGGAGGGGTTGGTGGAGGCGGGGGGGTTAGTGGGGGGAGAGGTGGGGGGGGGGGGAGGGGGTTGGGTGGAGGAGTATGTGGGGTGGGGGGGGGTGAGTGGGGGTGGGGGGGTGGGATCGGGAAGAAGGAGGAGAGGTGAATGGGGGTGTGGTGAGAGGGGAGGGGTGGGGCTGGGATGGGGTTGGGGTGGGCTTTGTCCCTGAATATTTCCTTTTCCCCTTCCGTGCGCTTCTTAAGAGGGTTTCAAGTTGACACAATTATTTTGCAGCATGTCCTTAACTTCATTGGCATGGAGGTCGCTAGAGCTTTACAGGTCACCACTGGAATCCTCTTCACTCCTCCATGATGACATCACAGAGCTGGTGATGTTAGAGACCTCGTGCTCTACAAACTTCCATTTCAGGGCGCCCCACAGATGCTCAATTTGTGTTTAGACTCTAAAGACATGCTTGTCAGTCATCACCTTAAGCCTCCTTAACATTAGATCCCTCCATCCAATTTCCTTTAGATATACCAACAACTATGTAGTGCCAGGTCCTCCCTTATAGAATACATAGTGATTGGAAGGTATATCACTGCTATGTAGTGCGGGGTCCTCCCTGATAGAATACATAGTGATTGGAAGGTATATATCACTGCTATGTAGTGCCGGGGTCCTCCCTGATAGGAATACATAGTGATTGGAAGATATATATCACTGCTATGTAGTGCGGGTCCTCCCTGATGGAATACATAGTGATTAGAAGGTATATTCACTGCTATGTAGTAGACCGGGTCCTCCCTGATAGAATACATATTGATTGGAAAGGTATATATCACTCTATGTAGTGCCGGGGTCCTCCCTGATAGAATACATAGTGATTGGAAGGTAAATATCACTGCTATGTAGTGCCGGATCCTTCCTGATAGATCAATAGTGATTGAGAAGGTATAAGCACTGGCTATGTATTGGCGGGTCTCCCTGATAAATACCATAGTGATTGGAAGGTATATGTCACTGCTATGTAGTGCTGGGTCCTCCCTGATAAATACATAGTGATTGGAAGGTATATACACTGGGTATGTAGTGCTGGGTCCTCCCTGAACAGAATACATAATGATTGGAAGTGTATCATATCACTCTATGTAGTTCCAGGTCCTCCCTGATAGACTACATAGTGATTGGAAGGTATATATCACTCTATGTAGTGCCGGAGTCCTCCCTGATAGAATACATAGCTTGGATTGGGAAGATATATATCACTGCTATGTAGTGCCGGGTCCTCCCTTATAATACATAGTGATTGGAAAGTATATATCACGCTAGTAGTGTCCGGATCCTTCTGATAGAATACATAGTGATAGTGTAAGGAATATATATCACTGCTATGTAGTGTGGGTCCTCCCTGACGAGATAATAATGATTGGAAGGTATATAGTCACTGCTATTATTGGCGGGTCCCGCCTATAGAATACATAGTGATTGGAAGTATATATCACTGCTATGTAGTGCGGGTCCTCCATGACAGAATACATAGTGATTGGAATGTATATCACTGCTATGTAGTGCCGGGTCCTCCCTGATAGAATACATAGTGATTGGAAGGTTATATATCACTGCTATGTAGTGCCGCCTCCCCTGATAGAATAATAGTGATTGGAAGGTAATATCACTGCTATGTATGGCCTGGTCCGCCTGATAGATACATAGAGTGTTGGAAGGTATAATATCATATCACTGTTGTAGTGCCTGCCCTCCCTGATAGAATACATAGTGATTGGATTTAGAAATGTCCTCATATTAGATGGTTTTGGTAGAACAAATGTTGATTGTACAGCAATCAGCAATTGTATGGTAAGATTGTAAGGTGTAGGGGGATCTTTACTCTCTGTTTGGGGTCATTAGCATGTCGGAATTCTGCCCTGCAGCCCAGTTTTACTCGAAGGGGATCATTTTCTGCCTCAGTATGTCACAGTTTATTTTAAGGGACAGCAAATTTTTAATTTTCTGTACACTGACTATTTTACATTGTATCAAAACGTTAGTGTTGTCCCATGAAAAGATATCATAAACTATTTACTACAATGCCACGGCTGTACTCACTTTTGTAAGATAACGCTGAAGTGGATAAAGCAGAGTACAGACATGAAGGTATAGGCCAGATCGATGGCCGTTTCGAGCGCCGTGGCCTATATAATATGGGGCTATCGCTGATTTCGAGCGGGATCACGCAATCCCGCTGGAAAACAGCCATATCGGACATGACCGTTAATACGGCCGATGTCCGTTGCTTTACATGGAAACTCATGGCAAAGCTTCAGCTAAGCCGGGGAGAGAGCAGAGCCGTCTCTCCCCAGCTCGGCCAATATCTGACAGCAGCGTGATGACGTCATCACGCTGCTGCAGGGAACATCGGACGGCTCAAATATCGAGCCATCTGTACCCTGCTTTAGAGTTCAAATGAATGGGATATGTTAGATTTTACTGCAGTGGAGACAAACCCACCAGCATATCTCTCTGCAATCTTTAGCTTTATCCAACTATATATAATCGCTTTGTTTGGAAAGTTGGTTGACAAAGAGCTGCCGCTCAAAACGTGTCCCATTGATCCTACTGAGCCCTTCAGCATCTGCAACCAGGAAGTGATGTCATCCTGGTATCCACATGGCCTCCACTCTACCTCCTTTAGGCTAAATTTATTGGGAAACGACCTGCAAGTGCCTGCAAACTTGTAAAGGCTCTCGCAGGTTGTCTATTGGGCGTAAAAGCCTGAAAATCGCCTGGCGGGCGTCCAATGTTGTGTCTGCCAGTCGGTTGCTATTATTGGGCGGTTTTTAATGGTGTAAATTAGCCCCTCATGTAGTGGGTCCCATTAGGGGGGGGGCCCTCGTTCTAAAAATGTGTTTGAATAGGGAGGGGGAGGGGTGGCTCGATAATGTTCCTTAACAGAAAAAGGGGGCCCTGCAAGAAAAGTTTGGGAACCACTGCCTTAAAGTGAGTTTTTTATTTTTTATTTTCTCATTAACAGCACTTTACTTTGTTGCACTAGGTTGTGTCGTGTCCTTGTTCCCATGCCTTGTGGTCCCATGTCACCAACACATGTTTGAATTCCACCATGCAAATCCAACAAATGATCCAATTAAAAAAATAATTTTCAATTACCAGCCACCCCGCCATCTTGAGATGTGTCTGTCCTTTCTGGTTATTGTGACTGCACCGTATATGTCACTGTGCTGTGTCCTCCCGAATGTCATCAGTAGGATGAAATATTATAATAAATCTTTCTATAAAGCACAGCATGGCGTCTTTGAGAGCCGCCCGTGTCTCCATATCAGAATTTTATCCTTCTGCCGGATTTGACAGTGAAGTGTATGATTTGGATAAAAAGAAAAGAAAGTCGTAATTTCTAAAAGAAATATATTTGAACTCTCTCTGTGGCGCATAGGGCATTAAGTTTAGACCCGCACACACAGAACTTTGATCACTTTCTCAGCTACGTTCGCTTGAAGATTCCTTTCAAAACCCTTTTTGTGGGAAGATACATGGACACAGAGGGGGGCCACGCTACCTGTTGAGTGAAGCAGCTGCTTGTAGGACATAGTAAACACAGAAATATGACATAGTTATCACAGAATGGGAGATAAGGTCTGACAATAGCCTATACTTTCGTGCTTTGTAATTAAAGGACGGATATCAAAGCCGCGATCCGCAATGTTAATGATGTATTTTATCTCTTCATACAGAATACAAAACTCCTTTTCTTTTTCCTGTCAGCCCTTCTGACCTGGACAGGCTTTTTTTATTCTCTGTTCTGTCAGATCTGGAAAAGGTCTTCTGGACTGACGAGGAAGCTTCTAACATTTCTTAACAAAAACATCCAAGATGGACCCCAGCCATTTTTTTTTTAGTTTGGAAAGATTTGGAAACTATTTTTTTATTTCTGTCTTTCTATGGCTCATGTGGGGGTTCAGCTCCAAACGGTTGCTCTCAAAGCATCAATCCACACGATAATTTATCATTTAAGGGCTCTTGCCCAGGTTTATTTGCACACAAACAGTCCAAAGCAAAGTTACCCTCACAGGGGTTAATATCCAAACAGAACGAATGTCCTGAAAATGCCAAGCCTCCTGGCTTGGCACCGATCAAACAATGTTTCCTTTCTCTAGGAAACCTTAATGGTCTGCCTCCTGGAAGCCATCAGCATGGGGCCACACACACTCTGTGTGCCCTGCACCCAGCAGCACTGTCTACCACTTCCTTGGGAGCCCTAACGCACTGGACTCTGCAGCAATTTGGAGTCACACCTAGCTCCAATCACCTGCAACCCAGGTGTTAACCCTTACAGTGTACCTGGTGGAATAGGAAGGCCCACCCAGTTCCATCCCTCCTATCCCAGAGTTCAGGAGCCTTTTAAGGAAAACAAAAACAAAACCACTCAGCACCCTAATGGCGCTGGGTAAATTATTCCCGAACTCCTTCCAGGACACCACCTAACGGTCCATTCACACAGTGACAGATGACCAGTCTGTCACACTCCCCATTGCTCTCTGTTTATAAGATGATATAAAGCACCTTGGTGTCACAGGGAGGCATTATCAGTAATGAAATATTGGCTTTACCTAAACTCCAGCACAGACAGGTTCACCTTCAGTGGCACTGCAAGACACTTATTCAAGAACACTTTCATCTTAACAGCCTATAGCCCAGTGATGGCGAACCTTTTAGAGACAGAGTGCCCAAACTAAAATCCAAATCCCACTTATTTATCTTAAAGTGGCGGCATAGCAATTTAACCTGAATAAAGCTAGGCACACACAGGTAGATTCCGGTGCAATCAACTCCCGATCAATCACAGCATGGTGACGTCACCACGCTGTGTTTGATCGGGGATCGATTGAACGGAAATCAATGTGCACCACATGGGCACATCGATTCCCGTTGAATGGAGACCCCGGGGACACATTCTCCCCAGCTTGTAGCACGTGTGAATCACACGTTACAAGCTAGGGAGAAATCCAGCCAGGCAGCCTCACAGCTTCCGAGTGAGGAGTGCTGGCTCCTCCCTTCACACTGACAGGGGACGGCTGAGCAGGAAGGAGACAGGAGCCAGTGACATCCAATACTTTGCATGAAGACTCATGTCTCCATGACGGAGCTTGAATGGGGTTTTCCAACATGTTAGAGCCCCATTTAATCGAGTTTCATTGAGTGGGCTCTATTGATCCTGCTCGAAGAAAGGCACACACGGGTAGCTTTGTAAACAGATTAGAGAACAATCACGCACGTTGATTGATTGTACTCAAATCTTTTTACAGATCTACCCGTTTGTGCCTAGCTTTATACACACACATCACATACACACACAAACATGTAATCACACACACTCTACTTTCTCATAAGATAGAACAGGGAGGGTATGGGGCACTGTGTGCAATCAGAAGAGAGGGGGAAGAGAACTGACAGCATTGAGAGCCAATAGGCTGCAGTTCTTTCCTCTGTGCTGGCTGACAACTCGCATGCCCACAGAGAGAGCGCTGAGTGCCATAGGTTCACCATCACTGTTAAAGGTGGTCAAGATTGGACTGAACATCTGAAGTGCACTATACACAAGTGGCACCAACCTCTTTAGAAGACACTAACTGCCTATTAATGCATCTTCAATTGTGACCTTATAATTAAGTGCAGAACTTTGACCAGTAACAGAATACCCCCGTCTACTAGAAGAGCATGAAGGTTACAGCTGACCACATGGACATTTCCTGGTACTACAGCTCTTGTCTAGGTTGACTAGGATGAGATTTGAATGTTTAGACATTCGAGGTCATCTATTGTTCTCGAATCAACTGATCAACTGGTGATGATGATTTTTTAACATGTCTGATCCCTGTTCGACATTTGCAAAAAACACTCCATTCATTTCCTATCATTACAAACCCTTTAGTCCTCTGTAGACGGCATCCGGAGCCTTCCACCATACCCGTAGAGGTTTTAATAATTAAAGGTGATAGTTGTAAGTACATGTTCAGAGTTTAATGGTTTGTTGCAACCCTAAAGCATCCCTTTGGTCTCAGTATAGAAGCTAAAAAAGATAAGGTTCTCCATGGTTCTACTTTACCTAAAATGTACAACTGACTGAACAACTTATATTTCATATTACATGCACCCTGTGACTATGTAAACATAAATCTATCCTGAGTTTAAAGCTAGCCACACATGGTACAATTTTAGCGTTCAATCGACGATTTTCGATGGAAAAAAAGATCGATTGAACATTAATCGATGTACTGCCACATAGTGCAATCGATGATCGTTGAACGATTTTTGGTACAATCGTCGATTGAAAAGTGATCGGACAAGTTGAAAAATTTTGGTCGATTGCTCGATTTTTTTTTTGGCTCCATTTTGTGGCTCGATTTTTTGGCTCCATTTTTTAGGCTACTTCCCTTTAACTTCCAATTGAAACTAAAATCGTAAGAGGAATTCAATCAACGATTTTGGATTACTTCGATTTAATTTCAGTCGAAATTGTTCAATTATCGTGCTTCCCATGTGGAGAACTTCGATTAAATGACAATCGATGTTCGATTTTTTAAATCGAAGTACAAAATCTAATCGAATCTCGATTGAATGATAAATTGTACCATGTGTGGCTAGCTTAATAATTCAACTTTAAAATATTTATGTACTGAGCCGCGTCAGAGCTCTCTGCATGCAGCAAATGAATGCGCTGTATGTATATTACACATCATTGCACCATTCTTTACCACAAGCCTTACAAACAACGATGATGTCGCCCTCTGGCCTCTGACCCCTCTAATGGATTATGTAGCTGTCCTGGAATTACAAACATTTGCACAGGCTGGTGTGGTGAGGGTCTCAGGGATGTGGAAAAAGCTGGGCTGTCACATCCTGTGCACTTTGAAACTTCTGCCGCCCATCTAAATGATCTTTAACTCTGAAATACTCTAAAATATGATGAATCATTAAAAAAACCTTTTTTTTTATTTATCAGATACGAGCCCTGATAATACGGTTGCTTAGCAGCTGATGGTTTATGCTTAGCAACAGTAGATGACATTTTTGGTACCTGAAAGGCTCGCATGTTACTCTGAGGCTTGTGATGCTAATTGGAGGGGGGCACGTCCTAAATGAAATGAATTGGCTTTTAAAAGAACTTAGGCTGCGTCTACACTATGGAAAACTGCACGGTTTTCCTGCGCGTAGACCGGCGGCGCTGTAGCGGATTCACAACGCCCACACGGGCACTGGGGATCCGGGGGCATCCCACAACCACACTGGGGAAATGTGCCGCGCCCATTGTTTACCAATGTATGACACTTGTAAAACGTGCTCTAATAGATGTGTATAGGATGCGGTATTGCCGCCGGCACAGCAACACCCTAAACAGCGCCCTAACAGCAGCGGGAGCTATAGGCATGCACTAGCTGGCGTGCCCTTAATTCCACCCCGCAGTTATTTTTTATTATCACAAAGGAAAGTAAAAACAATGTTTTCCGTGAAGAGGGCAAAGGGACTTCAACAGCAAGAGTATTATGTTACATACAATTTTATTAAAAACAACTGTAGGATTTATATATAAAAATGATTCCACCATACAAGTTGATAAATTATTACAGATCATAGACATCATATAAGCATTACGATTATATAACACTGAACACTCCTGACGCGTTTCGCGGACAAACCGCTTCCTCAGGGGCTAGTCCTGCAAAATGAAATCTCTTTATAGAATAGAGGGGATGGACAACAGTCAAAAGTCATCCTAATACATCACAATCAACTTAACTAAAATGGGTACAAGCTTAAGTTCACTCATCCACTAAAGGTGAGTTGTGCCTACGGTTCTACCAATGTTTTTTTTATATTTGGATATATTTGGGAAGGGTAAAACCCCTGTTAGGTTCTACTGCAGAGCTCTTTGGGTGTTCACCTTCTCAAAGTAAAAAGGTCAAATAGGTTTTATTTTCTCTTTCTTATTGCAGTGGTGGTCACTTAATTTGGTGCCAGAAAACAATAGCAACAACCCATAGTGAGTCATATGGTGTGCCATGAGTAATATGAGATGTGACATCCTCACACACGGCTGTTTGTACAGAGAATCGTCCGTGCACCCTTTGTGAGCCGGCACTTACTTTGGACGGGGACACTGGTCTAAAGTTTACAGACATGTGCATTAGTTGTTAGATCAATTTTGCTTTTGTGCATTAGGTTTGTTGCCAATTTCGCGGCAGATCGACCTTCATGAGCGTGCACGGCAGTCCATCGGCAGCAAAATAAGCCGCAAATCTAAACGTCTATGCCCAGCTTAAGTCACTCCTGTTGTTAGCATCAGCTGGCTGTAAGGCGCTGTGACATATTGGTGTTTAACTGGCCATTCATCTTTAGATCTCTCCAATATCCAACAACTATGTAGTGCCGGGTCCTCTGCGATTGAACACAGGTAGACTTGATTGTTTAGAAAGTCCCTCATATTACATGGTTTGGGTAAAACAAAAATCTGACAGAAGAATCTAAAGGTGTATGGGGACCTCTGGTTACACTCTAGAGCTAAGCATACACGGCTCGATTTTTTAATCAATTGAACAAAAGATTTCCGTGCATGTTCATGGTGATTTATTGTGCTTGATCTACTGCGGCCACCCTGTCTTCGAGTGGGATCGATGGGTGTTAAATCCCCATCCGATTGCCATTAGAATCGATAGATTGCTCAGAAGTGCTGCACAGCGAGTCTCCGATCAATCGAGGAAAGTCGAGTGCATCATGGTGATGTCATCACTCTGCACTCGAGGGTTCATCGATTGCACGGGTATCAATCCTTGTATGGCCAGCTTAGAAGACCTTTACAACAGATTACATCAGGGGTGTCAAACTCAAACACACAGTGGGGCCAGATTTCAAATCTTGGACAAAGTCATGGGCTAACCATGATATTCATTGATGACTTCGAGTTTTCCTTAAAGATTGAATCTAGAAAAATGTGTATTATAACATGTGACATCAAATGTAAAAAAAAAGACTCTTGTGGGTGAAATATAATGACACTATGCACCAGATTCATGTTTCATTTTCATGTAATTTGAGGGGAATAGACACCAATCTCAATGGTGAGGTGATAAGAGGTGATTTTCTTAGATAGTCCTCCAGATAGCCATTGGCTCATGAATTATGGGCTTCTATTATAATCTACAGGGGTGTCAAACTCAAACACACAGTGGGCCAAAAAACTTGGACAAAGTCGCAGGCCAACCTTGATATTTATTTGAAAATAACATTTTTGGCCAAATGGCTGGAGTTTGACACCCTGGACAACACACGCATATTGCGTCCATCCACAAAAACTGTTTTATTTAGGGGTTCCTGCCCATATTTATTGTCCAAACATAAGTAAATGGAACACACTGCTGAGCAGCCTGGACTCGTAGTTCTCTACAGCCAGTGTGGGAGGACAGAGGGGTGGTGAGTGCAGCTGGTAGGGGTGCTACCAGAAAGGCATGCTCCATAATACAACTGGATACATAAGAACACCCAAAAAACATCAGTTTCTTGTACAATTGACTTGATATTTTCCAATCTAACCAATTACAGCACTTAATGAAAAGGATGCTGATAATGTAATTGTTTTTCAAAACATGAAGATAATATTTTTGTTTTAGTAAACTAAGGATTTCAATTGAAAAGTCAGAACAGTAACTAGGTCCTATTAAGTCTGCTTTTTCTTAGTAAATGTTATAATGTTTTGGAAAAAGTTGCTTCTGATTGTGATATGTCATACTTGGAAATTTTAAGTGTACTTTCCATCAAAAATTATATGTTTTCTCACAGGCGCTCCCTAAGTCTTCCCTATATCACCTACTACATGTGCTACTATACTATAAGTACCTGTAAAAGTAGGATTCAGATGTTACCTCCATCTTCAGAAGGAATTTATATGACGTGGAAGGCAGAAGAAACTTGGAAATCTATGGAGAAGACACAGCTCTCTGGAACATGTTTTCATTATATTTAATTTAGCTCTGCACAGGAGGAGGATGTCATGAGGGTGCCATAGGTTGGTTATCACTGCTGAGGTTGTGTGTCTTGTGTCGCTGTTCCTATAACCAGGGGTACACATAACTTTTTTAGTGAGCTCCTCAGATGAGTACCAGGAGATGGTGTTTGGTACTCACCACATATGTAGGGTGGTCTATGTCACTGTCTCCCTCACTGTCCTCTGCGTCAGCCTCCTGCTGGTAGAGTCTGCTGCAGATGGACCTCCTTGTTCCTGATTGAGCCTCCGTTTAACTGCCTCCATCCACAAGTCACCAGCTGGCTTTGGTTCAAATGTTACTCTCACAGTACAACACGTTTGAACCCCCAGATCTCAGTATATATCTCAGTATCATATCAGTTGTGCAACTTTTCTCTTGTCAGATTTTACCCTACATGTGCCTACTTTGAAAGTCCAATCTTTTTTTTTTATGAGTAATTTACATTTCCAACTTGACACCCCTAACTGCAACCTTTTATAGAGTTTAAAACTTCCCTGCGGTTATCCAAGTGACATAAATTGTATAAGTTGAAACAATAAAAATTGTCAAAGAATTTTGGCAATAAAAAAAAACATTTTACAGTTTTGTATGAATGATAATGAAGTTGTGTGGGACTGTAATCTCAACTCAATCTGCAATTTAAGCTTCAGCCACCGGATGTCACTAGAGAGCACTTGCTGTCAAAGCACAACACAAGCACTGCTTCTCATACATCAGGGAGGAGGGGGGAGGGTGGAGGAAGCTCCGTGCATCTCTCCCCTGTCTGTGAAGTACGCGGATGGGCTTAGGAAAGATAATATAGGTACGTATAGCTAGGTTTTTGACCATTTTGCATACCAGCGTACTGCTTATGTGAATTCCTGGCCATGACTAAAGCTAGGCATACACGACTCGATTTTCAGTTCAAACGACTTTAAAAAATTATCATATTAAGTTGATTTAAATTTTTCAATTGATTCCTTTTTAGCTGATCCAAATCAAACAAAAATTGATCTAGCAGTGATCAGACATGTTGGTAAATAGCAGTGGATCTGTGGATCTTAAGCAGGGAACACATGCATAGATATGGGCTAGATCGATGACCGTTTCAAGCACCGTGCGCGCTTATGGCCATTGATCTGGCCCATATCTAATGCAGCCATCCCTGTTTGGGATATCGGACATGACCATAGATCACAGTCGATGTCCATTGCTTTGCATGGGGCCTGTGGGGTCTCCCTGCAAAGCATCGTCAGAGCTGGAGACACAGCAATGCTGCGCCTCCAGCTCCTTCGACGTCATCGCGCTGCTGCCAGTGACTTTGAATGACTCGTATATCGGCTTTAGTGTTTGGATGGATTTAAATCCATTGGTAATTTGGACCATGTACACAGAACTCAGAAAAGGAATCAATTGGTGTTGAATTGATTTCAATATGTTTTCCAAAACTATCATTTTTTAAGTCGATCAAATGGTAAATCCGTGTATGATAAGCTTAAGGAGGAGAAAGATGGAGGGAAAAGTATTTTTCTTATTCGCACTGCATGCAAATTTTTCGCATTATAAAGCACATTATGATGATGAAGTGTGTATCTTCCTACCAGAGAAGCCTTGAAAAAAAAAAGTAAAAGTGAATCAGTTTGGAGATCTGCTGCTGCATGTCAACCATATTTATGGGCAGCACTGTGGCTCAGGTGGTTAGCACTCTGACCATGCAGCACTAGAGTCCTAGGTTCAAATTCCCGCCTAGGCACTATCTGCAAGGAGTTTGCATTTTCTCCCTCTGTCTGCGTGGGTTTCCTCCCACACTCCAAAGACATGCAGGAGGTTCATTGGCTTCCCCAAATAAAGATTCTCCTATGTGACCTATGACTGTGTTATTTACAAATACATGAGTACGGTAGGGACATTAGATTGTAAACTCCTCTTAGAGACAGTGATATGACTATGTATACTCTGTAAAGCGCTGCGTAATATGTCGGCGCTATATAAATACCAGACAATAATAATTTATTGTATAAGAAATAAGTACAGCTTTAGGGAATCCTCTAAATTTGCTGAATGAAGCAGGTTCCCATGTCCCTTCTTTTCACATGTTGTGCATTTGAGAATGGCCTCCCCACAAAACATGATTCACTATATATATACCTGGAGATTTCTGGTGTTCCAACATGTGTGATGATATTGCCATTACAACTGTAAGAATTCCAGTATAGGGAAACAAAGAATGCTGGGAAAGTTCTCCTAATTATAAATTCCAACACAATTACTCATCTCCTAATACAAAGACATTCTTTACACCAAGGAAAACCTCAAAACTCTACTTGTTAAGCCCCCAGCACTTTTGCTAATTACAGCTGTTCCTATGAGAACCTGAAAAGAATTAGGTGTCCGGATCCATGTGACTGACATATCTGCATGAGACATGGACATATCCACCTGAACACTACGGTCAACTGATAAAACCTCATCAGATATCAGTAAATCAGAGTCACAAGGTGTTGGCAGAGGTGAGCTAGACATACTCACATCCACTTTTCCTGGATCTATTCTTCCAACAGTGATGGTGAACCTTTTAGAGACCAAACGCCCAAATTCATACTTAACCCTCTGAGCGTTTGCCACGTGGCACGTTTTTTTTATAACCGTGCCACGGGCAATCGCGGCGGAGCACAATGTGCTCCGCCGTGATTGCCAGCTCAGCTGAGGGATGTAAACAAAAGTCCGGCGTCGCTGGAGACGCCGGACTTCTGCTGACAGAAAGCGCCGCCCCTCCAGTTTGACGGAGGTCTATGGCGCCGCCTACCCCCACCCCCTTCGTGTCACCGGTGATGCGATCGGGGGCGGACCCGGAAGCATCGGCATACATGCCGATGCTCCAGACCGCCGTCAGAAGACGGCGAGACCTCGGGCGTTCCTCCGGCTAACTTGGGCTGAGTTTCATGATGCATGAAACTCAGCCCGAGTTAGTTCGGGGAGAACGCTCAGAAGGTTAAACCCAAATATTTATCTTGAATATAGTAACAGAAACTGAATTACAGATACACAACTCATATACACAAAACACATAATCACTTTCTTATAAGATATAAAACCACCCCTTTTTTTATTAATATATATATATAAAAAATCATATCTGGGTCAGATATGATTTGCTTTAGAGATTTGTATATGAAACGTTTATTTCAACAAGCACTGTTTCTTCTCATTTTATCCCTTATGTACCTCTGTGCTGCTGATGTCTCTAGGCGAGGGTATGGGACGCTGTGTGCAATCAGAGCTTTGAGAGCCAATAGACTGCAGTTCTTCAGAGTGGGCTCCAAGTGCCACCTCTGGCACACGTGCCATAGGTTTGCCATCACAGTTCTATAAGATCTACCTATACAAGTGAACCTCCCTAGCAGGTAAGGTTATTTACAAACCAAACTCCCCCAATAAACGTACTTACCTGTCCTCGGTGAGCCTGCAGCGATGCTCTACAATCGATCGATTTTTCTTCAGTGAATTGAGAGGAAATATCATACCGCATATGGCTTGCTGTGGTTGTAGAATCTCTTTAAAACATAAGTTTGGCAAACACGACTTGGTTCTTTAATGCTCGTTCATCTCGTTCATGGCGCTTGATTGCGCTTCAATCTATTGGCTAACTTAAGCCTGCATATCCCCGGAAAGTAGTGGTGCAGAATTTCCGGGGTTGCGGCATTGCCCCGATCGCATCACGGTGACCCGGAAGGGGGGAAGGGGTGCACCATAGACCTCCATGTTAATAGAGGGGCTTCGGCTTCCCAGTCCCCACCACGTTGACGTAGACAGGGATGGGAGGAGGGTGAGAATTTCAAGCAGTGTATAGTGTACACTGCCGCGATCACCCATACCACGCAGTTTTAAACAGAACGCTAGGGAGGTTAAAGTATCAGACGAGTTCGATAATGCAGAAATGCTGCCGCCGGGCAATTGGCGCTAACGCTCACACGGTCAGAAAAATTGTGCGGGAATCTGCCCGTGTATGGCTACATTTACACATGACCCATGGCTAACTGAGACCCTGTCCCTTGTACATAAACCTAGTCATAGCCTAAAATAACGACAGAGACGGGATTATCTTTGGAAAATAAACTTTATGTAAGAAATGTGCAAAATTACAAGTAACTTGGCCCCAGCCAATCAACAACATTTATTTAAATATTATTTTAATACAGGAATGCTTTGACAGTGCCACCCATTCGACCTTCTTTCCCAACTGTATCGACCACCAGTCCTTCTATACCAGCTCGATGGGTACCTTTGAATTTCCACTCCAGAGAGTGGCATAACTGGGGCATAAGCCCCGCCCAACTTTTAACCATATAAGTGGTTGCTCTTCAGTAACAATACACCACCAGGAATTCTCCAACTTCCACTTTACTCCTGCGGCACTGCCGAGCTTCCACCCTGCTGTGACAAAAAAAATATACATATACAGGAAGCATCAACATACGAATACATCAATCCAAAAACAAAGGAAGGGTGGGTGGGTGATGATCCCGGTCCAAAGAGGAAGTAATTCCTGTTTGGCCGGGTTAAATAAACTCCCTAGACACCTCCCCCTAACCTAAACCACACCCACTTACCTCAAACTGACGTCCCAGGCCAGTCCCCCTGGGTCAAGCTGCCCTCCTCTAAACATCACCACAATGCCACCCAGGTCAATCTGGCTCTGCTGGTGGCAATGTCGAAGGGCAGACAATCCAATGGACACTGCTTACTGCTGGGTTCCATGGATGCAGACCAAGGAGGACGCCACTTCTCCAGATAAAACACACAAATTTGTTATAGGATCCCTTATCCTGACTAATTTCCTGAAACTATATTTACCACCTACAATCACCAATATATGCTTATGTACTATATGGACTTTATTTATGGAAACTGCTATATTCTAACTGTGTGATGTACCCAGGTCAGCCAACAATGTTATGCTCTTGTTTTTAACCTATCTTCGTTCATTAAATATGCTACGGACATTTTTTACTTTTATACATACTTTGTACTTTTTCCAATTTCTAATAGTGGCCGTTAAAGTCCCCGTGCCCCTGGAATTGTTCCAGGGGGAATTCTTTCTGGTCTTGGGTCTCTTATTCCCACTACCCAGTTAATCCTTAACCTTCTGAGCGTTTGGCCCGAATTAACTCGGGCTGAGTTTCATGCATCATGAAACTCAGCCCCAGTTAACTGCAGCCGCGCTCAGGGTCTCGTCGTCTTCTGACGGCGGTCGGGAGCACCAGCATGTATGCCGATGCTTCCGGGTCCGCCCCTGATCGCGTCACCGGTGACGCGAAGGGGGCAGGGGTAGGCGGCGCCATAGACCTCTGTCAAACTGGAGGGGCGTCGCCTTTCTTCAGCATAAGTCCGGTGTCTCCAGTGACACCGGGCTTATGTTTAGAACCCTGAGCTGAGCAGGCAATCGCGGCGGAGCATATTGAGCTCCGCCGCGATTGCCCGTGGCACGGTTATGAAAAAACCGTGCCACGTGGCAAACGCTCAGAGGGTTAATCTAAAACACACAAATGCTCACTTGGCCATTGCAAATGCCCATCTGGACAAAGAAGAAGATTTCTGGTCTTCTATGTTATGGTCAGATGAATAAAATGTAATTGTTTGGTCACAATGATATTTCCTTCATTTGGTGTAAAAAAGGAGAAGCCTTCAACCCAAAGAACACTATCCCCACTATGACACATGGTGGTGGGAACCTAATGCTTTGGGGTGTTTTTCAGCCAATGGACCAGGGAACCGAATCACTGTAAACGGCGCCATGAAAAAAGAGCAATACATGAGGGTTCTCAACGACAACATCAGGCAGTCTGCAGAGAAACTTGGCCTTGGGCACCAGTGGACATTTCAGCATGACAATGACCCAAAACACACAGCAAAAGTGGTGAAAAAATGGTTAGCAGACAACAACATTAACGTTTTGGAGTGGCCCAGCCAGAGTCCTGACTTGAATTTAATTGAGAACCTGTGGAGGGAGCTAAAGATCAGGGTGATGGCAAGAAGACCCTCCAACCTGAAAGATTTGGGGCTCATTGCTAAAGATGAATGGGGAGGAATCCCTGTGGAGACATGCGAGGAGCTGGTCTGTGATTATAGGAAGCACGTGATTGCTGGAATAGCCAATGAAGGCTTTTCTATTGATTATTGAGAAGGGGGTGAATAATTGTGGACATGACACTTTTTTCTAAAATGTAAATAAAAGCTGAGAAATGTTTTTTTCTACAATAATGTCTCTTGTACATCGTCTCATTATCTTTTGGGAGACACCTATGTTATTTCCTGTCACAAAATAACTTGCTGAATGAATAAAAGGAACTTTGCCAGGGTGTGAATAATTATGGCTTTGACTGTATATCAGTCATTAGTCTAATTAGATTTTTTAAAGAAACCTGCAAGGATTTTATAGCATTTGGTGATCTGAAACTTATAAATTTTAGTACAGTACAACTGTCTTAAAGCCCCCCATACACTTTAATATCACTCCATACATTTTGCTTTAGATCTACTAAAAACTATGTAGTGCCGGGTCCTCCCTGACAGAATACATAGTGATTGGAAGGTATATATCAC
>CM070035.1:20801591-20814476 GCA_036250615.1 Ptychadena robeensis | reverse complement strand
CACCTCCGAGTGGGAGGAAACAAAAAACACCCGCCAAATCTTTAAAAGAATTCCCTCTCTTCTCCCCTTGCAGTCTTTTTTGTTTCCTAATTCGAGAGGGAGACTACGGACACCTGCTCCTACGATGGAACGCTGGAGAGGGTGTCGATTCCACCACGAATGGCACCGCGAAACTAAAAAATGACATGTCTCGTTCCAGGTTGGATAGGAGATAAGGAATCTGACACATTTCTAGTTCACTGTCATTACTCAATTTTTTCTTTTTGTTACGCACACCCCTCACTCTCCGTGTTTTGTATTCACACCAACAATGTGGTTTTCGTAACCCTGCGCTCCCCTTTTTCCCCCCCCCTTATTTTTGTGAGGCATTCCGGCCGGGCCCCTTGTCCTCGCTGCCCTTGCGTTATGGCTAACTTACCCTGGAAGAGCTTGGAGTCAGCGCGGGGCTCCGAAGACGGCCAGAGCTTGGTGGAAAGTCACCGCGGGCGGTTTCACACCCCAGGGCTGCACGAGTGGGAGAAGGCTCGGAAGTGTTGGGGGCGGAGTACTCCTCAGCAGGAAGAACTGGAGAGTGCCTCGTCCAATTGGTAAGAGCGGCCCCACTGGCGTCAAGCGAGAGATGGGGGGTGATTTGACGACGAGGGAGGGAAGGGGAAGAGCGGGGCCGCTCCCTGGGACTTCCGGTTTATGGCAGGAGAGCCCGACGAAACCGACCGAGGGAAATGGCTGTTTAAAAGGGGGAGTGGAGGGCAGCGCATGATCAACGAAGTGAGCGTTGTCAGGAGGCTGTCCTGGAAAAGACTCATGGAAAGAGAGTTACCGGTAAGTCTAACTCTATATTTTCAAGGATACCAAAACGAAGATCTTGGAGTGGCCTGAGAGTCTAGACAACAATCCTGTTGAGAATCTGTGGCGGGTGCTTAAAGTGAATGTCCATGGATGAGATGTGGAGCATCTAGAACTATTTGCAATATAAGAAATGGCCAACATCCCCCAGGAGACCTGTGCCAACCTAGTAAAGAACTACTCTAAAGGTAGCCATACACAGTGTGATTTTCCACTCGATTTTTTAATGATCGATCAATGCCTGCGTTCACGAGATCGATCGGCGATCGTTTGGGTTCTGCCCGCCCTAAAGGATCGACCTAACAAAATCGGAATCGACAAAAAATAGGATCAGACATTGAACCGACATGTTTTTTATTTTTTGGTTGATCGTTTGGCAATCGGAGTACGTTGGACTCGCAGCCCTATGCAGCAGCCTGGATTTTGTGGAATCGGCCATTTTGGAGATCAGCTCATGTCCAAATCGCCCACAAATCGGATTCCCAAGGTGGTGTTGCATAGATTCCTGATCCGATCACTGATCTGATTCCCGATCGCCTGGAAAGATTGGATTGGGAATTGATCGGCAATTTATTGGTGACACAATGGCCGTGTATGGCTACCTTAAGAGATTGTTGTCAGAGCACAATTATTATACCACTTGAGGCCCCCATACATGTTTCGATTTTCCCGTTTGATTGACCTAAGTCAATCGATTTTAAAGTTGATCGACCAAAAATCGATGCTTGCCCACGTGGTTGGATCGACCTAGATTGATCAACCAAATTGATCTGACATGTCGGAAAATTTTGATCGATTGAATATACATCGAATGTCATTTTGTTGTTTTAGTTCGATCTAAATAATTAGCACACTTAAGGCCCCCATACACGTTTCAATTTCCCTTTGATCGATGCTGATGCTGGTTTAGATTGAACCAAAATCAGTCGGGCACAACAAAATAACATTCGATACATACTCGAGCAATGACAATTTTCCAACATGTCTGATCACTTTTTTTTTTTGGGGTTAATTTCGATCGATCTAGGGTGATCAAACAATAAGGACAGGCATACATTTTTGGTCAATCTACTTTAAAACCAATCGGTTTAGTTAAATTGAACAGGAAAATCGTGTACGGGGGCCTTTATACATCTGTACACAGACATTTCAGTGTGTTTACAATCGAGCCTTTTCTATTATGCTTTTGATCAATCGAACTTCGTTTGATCGAACCAACATTGATCATAACTTAGGATCAAATCTGACTTCGATCGTAGGGAAATTGAAACGTGTATGGGGGCTTTTATGTATCATCCAAAAGTATGTTATTTTTCTTTGAAGCTGTATTCACATGGCTGGTCAGAAATGAGTCGACATTGCTTGTTTTGCTGACCAGACATTTGGAGTTGGTCTCTGTGACTCCTGTGATGGAGGTACACCTGACACACACTATAGCCAAGTAATTGACCCCACTTTATTGTACTAAAGCATTACACTTTGGTTACTCACCACCCAGTAACTGCAAAATGGAGAATTGGATTTTTCTATTCTATAACCAACTGGCGTCTGACCGCATCATTAATCATAAATGAAGGCATGTCAGAGCAAAGCGTCCCTATTCCAACAGCAGTGACAATGGTAGCACAGTGTCTTTACAGATCCCAGTGTATGCTGGGAGAACATACAAGGTAGGTGGTTAGATATTGGTCACCCACATACTACATGTGGACTGGCATCTGACATCCATCAGGTTGAGCCAGACAGTATGGCTATGTCTCCACAGTGTTTTGCGATCCGCTGGGACTCCTACGTTAAGCGCGGGGGTCCTGACAGATCACATGGCTGGGGTTAACGTACTGCACCACGATAACCCCTGGATTGGCTCAGCGCTGTGAGAACAGAGCATCCGCCGAGCAGGTAAAGTGTATGTGATCTGTCGGGACCCCCCCGCCAAGCACTGCGCTTAATAAAGGAGTCCCGACGGATCGCAAAACGCTGTGGAGACATGCCTATGAGATAAAAAAGTATTCATAACCAGCTGCAGATAGACTTAAAGTAATAAAACAAAAAACTGATTAATATGTTATGAAAAATCACCTTTATGACATTTGATTGCACAACATAGGACACAATATAACAGTGACACAAGTTTGTGTACTTGTAGATTTGTATTCATAGGTGATACTGGAGATTGCTTTGCCCATGTTTTGTAGATTGGTACAAAGTGCAGGAGTTGTTTCATGCTGCTTTACTGCCCCAATGTCAGTGGCCAGAAAGACCATTAGGTAGGTGGTGTATAGAACTGGGTGAGACATACAGGGTGTAATACAGGTAAAAAAGTGGGTCAGTATGAGGGGTGGGTGCTGAAATAGCATGGAGTTGTGCAGCTCCTGAGGTGGAGAAGGTGTGTGGCCTCCCTAGAACAAAGATAGGACATGAAGTGCATGTCACTCCAACCTGGTATACACATGGCTGGAGTGACATGCACACATGGCAACTCCTGTCCCTGTAGGAGATCACTACTTCTTGCCAAACCTACATTGTATCCTTTATTTTATCTGTTCCTTTACCAATAACCATAGTTAATTTTCTCTAGGTCCGTGATGGTGAACCTTTTCATGACTGAGTACCCAAACCCCACTTTATCTCAAAGTGAATTACACACACACACACAACTCATATACACACATAAAACCTGTACACATAAAACACACACTTTACTTTCTTATAAGATAGAATAGGAGAAGGTATGGGGCGCTGTATACAATCAGAAGAGAGGGGACAAGAACTGACAGCATTACATTGACAGCATTGAGAGGCAATAGGATGCAGACCTTTCCTGTGATGGCTGACAGCTCACGTCCCCACAGAGGGGAGTCAGAGTGCCACCTCTGGCATGTGTGCCATAGGTTTGCCATCACTGCTGAGGTTGTGTGCCTTGTGTCTTTGTTCCTATAACCAGGGGTGCACATAACTTTATCAGTGAGCTCCTCAGATGTGAACCAGGAGATGGTGGTGTTTGGTACTCACCTCATATGTAGGGTGGTCTTCCTCACTGTCCTCTGCGTCAGTCTCTTGCATGGTAGATTCTGCTGCAGATGGACCTCCCTGTTCCTGATTAAGCCTTCATAGTGGTCTCCATTCACATGTAACCTGCTGGCTTTGGGTCACATAGGGTACTCTCATAGTACAACACATTTGAACCCAAAGATCTTTTACCTCAGTAGTACAACCCTGACATCTGGCTTAGTAAATAACCTCTGAGACTACCAGCAGTCAAAAAGTCATCCTTTCATAGTCATACTTTTCTCTTGGCAGATTTTACCCTTAAGCTAGCCATACACGTGTCGGATTCCATGTCCAATCGATTCATCATCCGATCGATTCCGGCGATTCTGCCGGGAATCGCAGGTGTGATCAATCGGCCAATTAAGAGTATCCATTGCAGCATACCACCTTGTCCGAGCGGATTCCGGCACGATTCCGTGTGCGATTCCACCTCCGATTCCACCTCACAAATGGCAACTCCCCCTGATCCGGGCAGAATCGGATGAGAAAGACCAACATGTTGGTTCTCCGTCGGATCAGATTCTGGGCCCCCAAACGATCGGACCTGATCGATCGGACAAGGTGGGCTGCATGCGATTCCGGCACGATCGTTTCGCGTGCACGCACCCGGAATCGATCGTGCCGGAATCCGGTTTCGAATCCGACACGTGTATGGGGGCCTTTACATACTCTGACTTTCATACTCCAGATCTCCAACACCCTTAGATGTCCAATCTTTTATTTTTAATTTACATTCCCAATGTCACCCCCCTAACTGCAACCTTTCATAGTTATTCATGTTTCCCTGCGGTTATCCAAGTGATATAAATTGTATACATGTAACATTTAGCTGCGGCCGCCCAGACACGGAGCGCCTCCAAGTTGTTAGTACACATATGAGCTGTGTAACAATAATGCCGGTACACAGAGCTAGTTTTAGCCGCTTTTGAGTACCAGAGCACCACTTATGTGCACCCCAGCCAATAACTATTCAAATGACCATACACATTGCTCTCGTACTTTAACATTTGTCTGGCTCTGCTGACTTTGAAGGAACTTTGTTGTATACATATCATCTCTGGAAAAGTGGAATACGATTTCTGGAGAAGAAGAATTGATATTTAGAAAACACCTTTGCAGGCTTACTGGGAGATTGGCGACTATAACAACGGACCAAAGGAAGTAACTCACTTTTCATCTCAGATTAAAATCGCGTCAGCTTTATGGTGTCGTTTAGCGGTACATCAAGGATACATAAAGTGAGCAGACGTGGTCTACTGATTTTATGGAACCCTGTGTCCTTTTGAAGTGTCCTATAAAGCTGCTGTGATTTTATTATAAGATAAACTGTGAGTTACTGCCTTTGGCTGGCGCTTGTTCTTACATGCCGGTGGGTGGTACTGCCCCGTGTCACCGGTATGAGTCCAGGGCTGGGAAGGATCATGCGATCGTTTGTTTTTACTTTATTAGCTGCAGGTTTAGTATTCTCTGGGTGACCGCATTAGTAAGCAAGGTTGACCATCATGAGATTTATTTGCCTATAGGAACAATGTTGAGGAGTTAAGGGCTTTCTAGATTTAAGGGAATATTTACAGGTAACGCAAAAGAGAAAAAAACATTGAGAAATGTAGATCTATTGCAGACCCCCCCCCCCCCCCCCCCCCCTGTTTTTTCACCCTGGTTTATAATCTCAAGCTGATCTGTATAGTATATCTGTGTAATTGTAGAAGGGATCTGAGCATTTGAATGGTTACCTAGGTACCCTGTTTCCCCCATGATAAGCCATTCACATCAAATAAGCCACCCCCGGCCGTACCGTAGAGCCCAAAAAAACTAAGTCAGTGAAGGGAACAATGATTGGCACAGAGTGATCAGAAGGGGACAATGATTGGCACAGAGTGATCAGAAGGGGACAATGATTGGCACAGAGCGATCAGAAGGGGACAATGATTGGCACAGAGTGATCAAAGGGGACAATGATTGGCACAGAGTGATCAAAGGGGACAATGATTGGCACAGAGCGATCAGAAGGGGACAATGATTGGCAGAGAGTGATCAGAAGGGGACAATGATTGGCACAGAGTGATCAAAGGGGACAATGAATGGCACAGAGTGATTAGAATAAGACATTCTCCTGAAAATAAGACATTGCCTTATCAGGGAAACAGGGTAAGAGGTCTTTAATTATATATTTTTTTCTATTTTGGTATTGTTTCCCATAATTTTAGACCTAGTTTCAGTACAAATAGTATAGCAAAATCTTATAGCAAGACCAGACCGAGCAGTTTAAAGCAAACCGCTTTTGAACTGGTTGTGATCAGCTCTTGAAGTGCTGATTAACCTCCCTAGCGTTCAGCCTGTACGCCGCGGTACAGTCCATGGCAACAGAGTACACAGTACTTTGTTTGTTTTTCCCTCCTCTAATCCCGCCCCTTCGTTGTCATTAATGGCGCAGAAGGGGAGGTGCCAGAGTCGATCAGAGGGTGCGTCAGGATAGAGAATGGCCATCAGTTTCAGGATCATCAAAATTAAGATGTGGTCCTGGGATCATGAAAATTTAGATGTGGTCCTGACACCGAGCTGGGTTTGTCTGAAATGCTAGAGGAGTTAATAAGGTAGAATGCAGCTGCCAAAAATAAAATGTTGAATGTCCCTTGCAGCCCCTCCTTTCTCTGTCATGATGTAAAAATAAATCTAAGATGTTTTCTCCCTTGAAAACCATTATATAGCGCCCTAAGTGGCTACTTGTTGTACTGAGTTAACCCCCTAAAGCCTGATCGATATTTTACAAATATTTGTCGATAGGACGTATCCCTGATAGCCGGGTGCAAATGATTTCTGTTGTATTTAATAATAAAGACTTTTATAAATAGAAACTTACTTTCATGTTTGAACATAAGAATTGCTTTGAAAACCCATCCTGTAATAACAATAAACCTGAGTTCTTTAACTTTTATTGAGGGTGTGGCACTAACATTCACCTGTTTGATTCATTTCTAGGGGCAATGGTGTATTTAATGTTCCATATGGGATTATAGCGTAAATAGGAATACATTAATTGATTACCAATTGGGCAACCTTCTTTTCGAAGTCTTGTTATGGAATGGAAACCTTTTTTCCATTAGTAACACTAGTAACCGACCACCAGATGACAGTGTGGCCTTGTTTGTTTTTACTTGGTGTTGGAAATAAGGAGTTTCACAGAGGCTGTGATCTGATGAATGGACTCTGACCCTGACTCAAGTATAAACCGAGGGGAGCTTTTTCAGCATGAATTTTTTGGGCTGAAAAAGTTGGCTTATGCACAAGTATATACTCATATATACTGAATTTGTAAATAAAGCTGGCCATACACCTTTAGATCTTTCTGTCAAATATCCTTTAGATCTACCAACAACTATGTAGTGCCGGGTCCTCTGCGATTGAACACAGGTAGACTTGATTGTTTAGAAAGTCCCTCGTATTACATGATTTTGGTAAAAAAAAAAAGGAGATCTAAAGGAAATCTGCCAGAGAAATCTAAAGGTGTATGGGGACCCTAAAGCTAGCCACACATGGCTCGATAAAGTAACAGATTAGAGGAACATCGGGTGGCGTGCGCGCTCACGGCTCCCGATTCTCCTCTCATCTGTCACTTCATCTGAGCCATCCACGGTCCCTTTCGAGCAGGATCAATGGATTCTGCTCGAAAAACATCGTCCAACAGGTTTCCAACTGTTGGTCGAAATCCATTGCATTGAATAGGGAAGCCGCTATCCCCATTCAATGCAATGGATGACAGCTGGAGCCGGTGTAAGCAACGAAGACGGAGAAGGTAAACACAGGCTGTGACAGGCTGTGTGTTCAGCTACGCTGTCTGTGTGAAGGGGGCGTGGCCAACACAGATCCAGATAGCTGGCCAGAGGAGGAGAGGAGAGAGGGGGGGGCTGGCTGGGTCAGTGCCTGTGCGTGTCTCCAGCTCAGGTACAGCGCTGCCAGCCATGGACCGGTTTCCATCCTCCAGTAATTGATGTGCCCATGTGGTGCACATTGATTACTGTACGATTGACCCGCAATCAATTACAGCATGGTGACGTCACCACGCTGTAATTGATTGCCAGTCGATTGCACGGGAATCTACCCGTGTGTGGCCAGCTTAAGAATTGTCCTTAGGCTTTTCCTTTTGTTTTTCTTTGAGCCGTCCGTGAACTTAAGTTTACATGCTGGAATCTCACCAGCTCCGTAACCAAGCAATGTTTCACTATATCATAGTTACCCATCTTTGGTACCTGTTATTCATTTTGTTTCTTTTGGCAGAACATTGTGCATCTCAGTATTCCCACAGACTGTACAGCAAGAGAACGTAATACATTTATTATCCGTGTTGAAGCCCGTGCTGCAAATGTTCTTTTTGTGTTTTCTTTTGGATGGCCTGATGACACAATGACTTTACACATTCCACTTTCAGTGCCATATGCTGGACAAATCTGGTACTGATGTGCTACCCAAGGAAACTTAAGAATACAAGTTATCACATCCTAAAACTCAAATTATCAAACAATAGTAAATGCTGTGGGGTTCATTAAAAAAGTTAATCTACACGTGTAGATTTTTGGACAATCGCGTATAAATTCGATAAGGGTGTTCGATTATTTGATTGAATATCATTAGCGCATATATCCAATGCATACCCTTGATTTTTTTGTTTTTGACCAGCGGTCTCTAGGCAAAGCATCGGACATCGGCCATATTTACGGTTATGTCCAATCTGGCTGTTTTCGAGTGGGATTGTTTTGTCCCACTTGAAAACAGCGATTGCCGCATATTATATGGGCCAGATAGATGGCGGTAAGCACGCACAGTGCTGGAAGCGGCCATTGATCTGGCCCATATCTTCATGTGTGTACCCTGGTTTAGAGTTTTGGTTTGAATAGACACATCAATCTGTCTGTCTGCTGGTTGCTAATTGTTATTGTCTTTTATATCCTAGAGGGATTACAGAGAGCCATGTGCTGTGTGTGCTGACATTAACTGGGGTATAAGTGACGAAGGCAAATTCTACTGTAGATCCTGCCACACTGTCATAGAGGTAAGAAATCTGTATATCTGTATGTCATCAATTCTCTTCTTTTCCTGTAGTGCCAGTCAGTTAAAAGGGTGCGTACAAAAGCTAGCCATACACACATCCATCTTTGATACGACCAGCTTGTGCAATTGAAATATAATCATTTAGTCTATTGTCAATTGATAGTACCAGCACACAGTGTTATCTATGCAAAACCTATTGATTCCTTTCCTAATGCTAGCCATACACAGCACGATAAATAGCCCGATCAACCAAGCCCGATCGAAGTTTGCCGATAAAAAAATCGGCGTTTTCTCGGATGATCTAACAAAAAATCCCCACGTAGGAAAAATGGTTTTTGAACGATGTAACAGTTTTGATCGTACATCATAGTCGGAGTTTATCGTCATTTTTATCGTCCAATTTTTCATTCAATGGGAAGTAATAGTAATATCTGGGATGATCGGTGTTCATTTAGTCGGGCGCTACAAGAAAAGTAGAACGATGTAACCGGACCGATTAAAATTTTCCAACATGTCCGATCATGTGATGCCCGATTTTCTGCTAAATTTTCATCGGGAAAGCTCTGTTGGACCATGTGGGTAAAACCCGATTTATGCCCGATTAACGAAAAACTTCGATCAGGCTTGGTTGATCGGGCTATTTATCGGGCTGTGTATGGCTAGCATAAGCCCTGTGCGCATGCTCCATGGTATCATGGGATAGAAATCCATCCAATTTTTCAAACAAGTGAATTGAAAAATGTAACTGTGTATAGCCCCCCATACACCTTAAAATCGATTAATACAATTTCCATTAGATCTACCAACAACTGTGTAGTATAGTGGCCTCCCTGATAGAATACATAGTGATTGGAAGGTATATATCACTGCTATGTAGTGCCGGGTCCTCCCTGATAGAATACATAGTGATTGGAAGGTATATATCACTGCTATGTAGTATAGTGGCCTCCCTGATAGAATACATAGGGATTGGAAGGTATATATCACTGCTATGTAGTGCCGGGTCCTCCCTGATAGAATACATAGTGATTGGAAGGTATATATCACTGCTATATAGTGCCGGGTCCTCTTTGATACGTTACATAGGGATTGGAAGGTTTAGAAAGGTCCTCATATTACATGGTTTTGGTAGAACAAAAGTTGATTGTACAGAAATTGTATGGTAAGATTGTAAGGTGTATGGGGGCAGTAGTTCTCAACCTTTTTGAAACCGTGACTGCGGAAGTAACATTGCAAAGTGTCACTTGTATTTGGAACGCAGAAGTGTGGGAGTCACTCGCACCGCATCATCACTACTGGCATGCTCATGTTAGTGTAATGTCCCCTCCAATATTTTCCAACCCTGCTTGTGCAAGTAATGCTTGGTGGTAAGTGAGCATCAGTGCTGCTGCTTTTTAGGAGCAGCTTGAAAGGAATGGGTCGCTCTACTAGTCAGCTGGTCAGTAGTCCACCTTAACCATCATCATGCACCTGGAGACAATTCTGTGATGCCTCAGGCTATGTTCCCACTTAGGCGATTAATCGCCTGTGCTCGCGATTTTAGATCGCCGGCAGAATCGCCTGCCAATCGCCTACACTACTTTCATTGGGCTTGTCTCCATTGATAGGATCACACTTGTCTCCATTGATCGGGGCCGTGATCAAACTGCTGCTCCCTGTGTTCTGGCGATACCTGGCCACAATTATCCATAGCAATGAAGGGAGGCGATGTGTGAGTGTGTGTGCAGGCGATCATCAATTGCCTCCATTAATTTTCCATAGAGGAGATTTTTGTTTACAATGGTGGCGTTTAAAAAAAATAAATAAAAAAAATTGCCTGGTCAATCGCCTGGTGATTCTGCAAGCAATTGAAAATCGCCAGCACAGGCAATTAACGGCCAGCACAGGCGATTAATCGCCCAAGTGAGGAACATAGCCTCACTCTGTGTATGTCATTGTTGTCTTCACATGCTGATGCTTACAAAGAACTCGGTGACCCCTAAAAATGGTCGTTAAATCCCCAAGGGGGTCCCGACAAACAGGTTGAGAACCACTGGTGTATGGCCAACATTAGAGTACAAGAGTAGTGATTGTTATCCCAGATTTTACTGACTCTGCGCTATTTGGACCACAAGCTAATGGTCACATCCTGATAGCTTAATAACTAAATGAATAATTCTGCTGTACAGGATTGCTTCTTCTATTTCTTGATCATTTCTGTAATTGCAGAAAACAGTAGAAGTGGAGGAATCCGAATTGTTTGTTGAAAATGCAAGAAAGCAGTCTGTGTCCAGAGGACTTAAGAAAAAGAAAATAGGTGAGAACCAAGCCATTGATCCCAGCATCTGGAGAAGAAATGAGTGATGTACAAACATATATTATATTACAGGAAAATGCCCGCGTTCGCCACACTTCGAACTCAGGGATTTCAATGTTTTTGGAAGGCAGGGATTTCCATTGTTGACAGTGAGCTCTGATGTGTATGTTGCGTGCCCCCCCCCCTACTATTATTTATGTGACCATTGACACTTCCATTTAAAAACTCACTGTTTGAGAATTCATTAATCAGAATTATTTATTGCCAATGCGAAGACCCACTCTGTGTCCAGAGGACTAAAGAAAGAGGAAATAGGTGACAACTATCCATTTCAAGCCATTGATCCCAGCAACAAATGTAACACAGAAATGCAATGCAGAATGGCTAGGGTTAATGCAAGGTTTCCTATGAAGACCTGTGCACCTTTTTAAAGGTGGCCATACACAAATCAACATTCTCATTCAATTAATTGGGAGTGAAAGATTTTTTTATTCAAAGGATACCGAACAACAAATCGATCTCAAGTTACTGGACATGTTGGCAAATTTTACAAATCGAAAATGTTAAAAAAAATTTATTTGATCATTTTTGTTCGATCTTATAAAATCAAACAATATCTTGTTTGAGTACATGAACGAAATTTCATTCGGTCGAACAAAAATAGAGTGTATTTCATGAGAATATTTCATTTATCTATATACGGTATTTTTCGGAGTATAAGACGCACTTATCCACCCCAAAAATTGGGGGGAAAAAGTGCCTGCGTCTTATGGTCCGAATGCGCTTTGGCTCTTCCCCCCCCCCCCCCCCCCCCCCCCCCCCCCCCCCCCCCAGCTCATCCGGCAAGGACATTAGCCGGGGAGCTGGAGGAGCTGTCAAGATGAGAGATGCCAGTCAGTGTCTGGATCTCCCATCTGAACTTTATAATTGCTTATGGAAACAGAGCCCAATGTCCTGCTGGCAAAGGCAATGAAGAGAGGCATAGATGAACTGGCATCTATCTCTCTCTCTCCTGTCCATGTAAACTGCAATCACTCTGCAGCTCCCATGGACGCAGGAACAGCAAGATTGGCAGAGGGAGAGCAAAAGACTGGGCAGCATCCTGCCCCCCTCCTCCTGATCAGTGGTGACATCATGTGCTGTGTGTGTTTTCTGCTGCTAGTGACACCTACTGGCTAAATCTGATATTGTATTCATTAAATCCATTGCATTAACCCAATTCATGTAAAAACGTATAAAAAATTTTTTTTCTTGTTTTTCTCCTCTAAAAACTGTGTGCGTCTTATGGTCCGGTGCGTCTTATAGTCCAAAAAATATGGTATATATATATATTAGTAAGAGGTAGGTCCCTTTATCAGAACAGCCTGAACCTTTTCTGTGACTTCGGTAAGGTCCTGGAAAAGTTTCCTCCAGTTCATGGCTGCTCTATGGTATAACATTGTTTCTTCAGATATATCACCATGAAATTAATAAAAAAGACTGAATTAAATATGTTGGCCATGAAACCTGCAATACCACCACAGTGTTCTCCCCAGAAATTTTTTTTCAGCCGGGTGGCATAAAAAAGTAGCCGGGTGGTGAGGGAAGGGGAAATTTCGCGATCGGGAAAAATAAATTTTTAATTTCTAAGGAAATAAATCATACAA
>CM070035.1:20773373-20784562 GCA_036250615.1 Ptychadena robeensis | reverse complement strand
GGTGCCGGCCGACTGAAGGGGCCCCATAATGCACCAGGGTGCAAACGTGATGACGTCATGTGAATGATAAATGTTTGTGTATGATTGGTGTGTGTATATATGATGCATGTCTTTGCATGATTGGTGTGTGTATTTTAAATAAAGTTTAAGGCCCATTTCACAATAGCCACGTCCTTTACCATACCGTGTATTTTTCTGTGTGCTGACCCTCGTTCTGAACCTTTGTAGTTTAAATGGGGGGTGGGGGATCAATAATGCTCCTATATAGAAAAGGGGGGCCCTGCAGGGAAAGTTTGAGAACCACTGCCTTAAGGAGTCTTAGTATGATTATTGCTTTGTAACGTACTTTAATATTGTAGACTCTAATGAAAATCACATATGGCCAATAAAAATGTTTTATGTCAGTAATTCTGACTGAACCACAAGCCTAATCATGTAGGCAGACTAACATGTCCTATTTTCTGACATTAAAGGGGCATTCATGATCATTGGTATCATTTTCTTTACACAAAGCTTTGTAATTAGCGTTTCTGAAGCCCCTAACCTTAGATCTTATATATAGACAAGTTTGCTCATGAAATTCCACCCGAGTTAACTCAGGAGAAACTTACCTGTCCGCTGGATTCCTTTCCGGGTCTGCCCCCGACCGTGCCACCACTGACGCAAAGGGGGCAGGGGTAGACAGGAGTTGGGTGTTGCCTTTTCCCAGCACAACTCTGGCAGCTCCGGTGATGCCGGAGTTGTGCACGGGACCTCCGGGTGGCAGGAAATCGTAGAAGAGCAAATTTGGGCTCTGCCGCGATCCCCCGTGGCATGTTTTTTTAAAAAGCACGCCACATGCGTAATGCCCAGGAGGTTAACCTCCCTAGCGCACTGCTGAGGTCCAGATTTCTGAACCAAATTGCACCATAGACTTCAATGGTAAATGTTTCTTTATGTTGTAGGCATGTAACTTCCCAAAATCTGTCCGTACAAGGGTCTAATAGACACCCTGAATATAAAAATGTTTGAAACAAAAAAAATATGTTTTAATAAAATAAATGAGAAAACACAAAAATCAGGGCACAAAGCTTTGCTGCTATGTACTAAACATCGCCCAAATAAAGTCTCTGGTGCCCCAGATGTGCCCATTTGCAGTTAACCCTCTCTAACCTGGTGTGATGGATGTGGTAAAATCACACCAGGGAAGAGAGGGTTACTGCATATGGACACATCTGGGGCACCAGAGACGTTTTATTCTGGTGAGATTTAGTACATAGAAGCACATTGAAATCAGTTTTCTACGGCCCCCCCCGATGTGATGTCATGGACGGCACCATCTCGTCCAGTGCAAGAGTGAGAGTAGCAGCGCTGGACGAGATGTTGCCGTCCCTAACACTAGGGCGGTTTAAGGAGTCCAAATTATTTTGAAGTAGGTATGTTTCGCAAAATGGCAGTGGATTGTTAAACTCCTGGGTGTTACCGGCTTTTGGCACGCAAAAGTCGCTGCCCGGGCAATCGTACACTGTACTCCTCCTGTCCTCCCAGATTTCTACACACTGTGTGTGTGGGGAAAAGCAATGCCCTCTCTATTGAAATGGAGGTCTATGGCCCAGCCCCCCGCCCCCTCGGGGCCCGAAAAGCTCTGTGAGCCTGAAGTTGGCAATTGCGCCCGATCCTGGCATGGGCGCAGTTTGATCAAAGATGAAACTACGCCCGTACTGGCTTCAGGCGTAACGCCCAGGAGGTGAAGTTGCAACTGACTTGGCTTAAGGCCAATGAAAGTCTTGACTGACAACCGGAATCGTTTCCAAGGCCAAAAACCGTTTCGAGTTACATGCGTTGCCATGTGCGTTGGCGTCGATCTATCATTTGCGATTCGAATGCTGCCCTTGATCCCCATCAAAAGTAATGGATCGGGCACCAAAAGTGATGCGCACTGATTCACGAAAGATCTGTTGTCAATTTTTGCGTCACCGCATTGCAAATGATCGTTAATTGATCACACGCGAATCAGTGCGTTTACGATTACAGCATGTTTAATGGACCATCTCGCTAATCTACAAAAGGCTACAGACTGAGAAAGCATTCCTAAATCTTATGGAAGGGGACTCACCTTCCATGTCAGCATCGGCGGATGTGTAAACAGAGCATCCGCTGAGCATGTAAGTGAAGGTGCTACGTCGGGATCCCCACCAAGCAATACACTTAGCTGGGGGTCCTGACGTATAATGGAAACATAGCCTTATCCTGCAACCATGGGGGATTGGTATAGTCAAACTAATTTTAAAAAAAACTTGTGAGACTAGCCTTTTAAAATCCCTATAAACCATACCACAGTAATGCACAGTATATATATATAAAAAATCTCAATAACAGTCAGGTCCATAGATATTGGGACATCCACACAATTCTAACATGTTTAGCTCTATACACTACCACAATGGATTTGGAATGCAACAAACACAATGTGCTATAGCTGCAGTCTGTCAGCTTTAATTTGAGGGTAATTACATCCAAATCAGGTAAACGGTGTAGGAATCACAACAGTTTGCATATGTGCCACCTACTTGTTAAGGTACCAAAAGTAATGGGACAGTTGGCTTCTCAGCTGTTTCATGGCCAGGTGTATGATATTCCCTTATTATCCCAATTACAATGTGAAGATAAAAGGTCCAAGGTATTTGCGTTTGGACTCTGTTGCTTTCAACTCTCAAGATGAGATCAAAAGAGCTATTACTATCAGTGAAGCAAGCCATCATTAGGCTGAAAAAAACTAAACAAACCCATCAGAGAGATATCAAAAACATTAGGCATGGCCAAAACAACTGTTTGGAACATCCTTAAAAAGAAGGAACGCACTGGTGAGCTCAGCAAAACCAAAAGACTCGGAAGGCTTCTGAAAACAACTGTGGTGGATGACAGAAGAATTCTTCCCCTGGTGAAGAAAACAATAGGCCAGATCAAGAACACTCTCCAGGAGGTAGGTGTATGTGTGCCAAGAGAAGACTTCACCAGAGTGTTCACCACAAGATGTAAACCATTGGTGAGCCTCAAAAACATGAAGTCCAAATTAGAGTTTGCCAAACTACATCTAAAAAGGCCTTCACAGTTCTGGAACAACATATGGACAGATAAGATGAAGATCAACTTGTTCCAGAGTGATGGGAAGAGAAGAATATGGAGAAGGAAAAGAACTGCTCATGATCTTAAGCATACCACCTCATCAGTGAAGCATGGTGGTGGTAGTGTCATGGCGTGGGCTTGTATGGCTGCCAATGGAACTGGTTCTCTTGTATTTATCGATGATGTGACTGCTGACAAATGCAGCAGGAGGAATTCTGAAGTGTTTTGGGCAATATTATCTTCTCACATTCAGCTAAACTTATTGAGCGGCGCTTCACAGTGCAGATGGAGAATGACCCAAAGCATACTGAAAAAGCAACCAAAGAGTTTATGAAGGGAAAGAAGTGGAATATTATGCAATGGCCAAATCTATCACCTGACCTGAATCTGATGCATGCATTTCACAATGCCCCAAGAGCAAGCAGGAACTGAAGACCATTTCAGTAGAGGCCTGGCAGATCATAACCAGGGATGGAACCCAATTGTGTTGCGTAGTATGAGAAGAAATCTGTAAACTACAGAATCCCTTGCCCAATTTAATGGAGATAACGTGACCGGGGATGGGTTCTTTGTTCTTTTTGGCAACAATTCATCTACTTGGATACAGGATCCTAAAATAATATACTCACCTGCTGTTTAGTGGAATCATATGAGCGATTCCATATTTATACTTTTTTCATATTCAGGCTTCCGGGGTTAACTCCAGCTGCAATATCACGGGTGGCCACTGGGGGCGTTCAGTGGTTTTCTATGGGAATTTTCCTCAATATACTTTAAAATGGAGAGCTGAGAATTTGCCAGCAAACACCCAGAGATCTCGGCGGCCGCGGCCTGCCAGGAAGTGAGGGGATGCTACGAGGTATCTTCTTAAATTACTCATTGCAGGTAAATACGTTTTGTTTTTTTATGCATTCTTCCCTATAATCGTCCCTTCTAGTGTCATTCATTTAATGATGTACTTCTGGTGGTAGGTCTGCTTTAATACTATAAGAGGAGGGAAACTTTTGGCTACAATCACACCGCTGTTTCCATATGTTACAGTGTATGACATCGGAAAGGGATTTTTTTTCCCTTTCTAATTCTTTAATGACTTTGAATGCAGAAGTGTGAGTTTGGTTTGTAGAGGTGCATTCAGTGAAATCTTTGGCACATAGTTGCAGTGATCCGCGCATTATCCCTCCACCAATTCCTTTTGTCTGGAAGTGCTCTTTATAAATCCATTTAAAAAAAAGTGAAATTCAATCCTGTGGCTGGTGGGAGTTATGTTTGATTTTGGTAATTGTACTTTTAAAATGAGGACAATAGATCCACTTTGTGATTGCCCTCCTGTGTCCCTTCCCAGAGGTTGAAATCTTCCTCTTTCACTGCTTGTAAAGACCGAGCTACGCCATTAGATTTTTATCCTTGTTAAATATTTACACTAGTATAAACAGAGGGATACTTGAGAAAACATACCGACATGTCTGATGAAACGATATGCTGGCAGGAAACAATACAGAGTATATTCCTGAGCCACTATCATTTGCTTAGTAACTACACCCCTGTGCTGTCTCCTCATCGCTAGACATGGAGTGCTGCGGACATAGAAGGTCACATGACCCCTTGCATATGACTTGTTACCTCTTACTTCTTCTTACTCCAGTAGTGTATGGATATTTTTAAGAACTATGTTAGGGCAGATTTATACATAACAATATTGGTGATTCCGGAGGTCAAAAGTCCACAGCAAGAAAACATTCATGGCTCCCATTAAAAATCTTATGAAATGCCCTATAAACTCTGTGTTTGCGTTTGTGTTCTTGTGTTTGTTTTCAGGTCGAACTTCAATTAAATGGAAAAAAAGGAGTGCATTTGTGGCATCAACATATCTTTAAGATGATGATGGTGCTGAATATTATAATTGCAATTTGTATGGGTAAAGCCCCCCCCCCCATAGACCTTTTTATATCACTCCATACAAATTCCTTTAGATCTACAACACCTATGCAGTGCCTGGTCCTCCCTGATAGAATACATAGTGATTGGAAGGTATATATCACTGCTATGTAGTGCCGGGTCCTCTCTGATAGAATACATATTGATTGGAAGGTATATATCACTGCTATGTAGTGCCGGGTCCTCCCTGATAGAATACATAGTGATTGGAAGGATTAGAAAGCTCCTCATATGACATGGTTTTGGTAGATGAAAAGTTGATTGTATAGAAATTGTATGGTAGGATTGTAAAGGTGCCCATCCACTGCTCAAAGAACACCCAAAGGTGCCCATCCACTGTTCAAAGAACACCCAAAGGGCCGCATGTGGCCCCCGGGCCTAACATAAGGGAGGTTAATATCTCACAACACCGGACCAGGGTCTCCATCGATCAGGAATGGATGTGCAAAGTGGATTGCCATTCGATTGACCCAGGATCAAGCTCAGAGTGGTGACATCACCAAACTGTGATCAATTGCGGGTCGATCGCTCGGGTATCGTCCCATGGATGGACACCTAAGGTTTTTGAGGACCTTTAAAAAGAGATAAAGTGCAAATTAAGCTAAAACTTTGCTTTTTTAAATCTTTTGTATGGGGTAAGGAAGGACTTTTTTCACATTAGAACATTACTTTCTCTTTCCTGACCAACAAATAGATGGATAAGTGGAGCAAGGCAGTACCCATAAAGAGGTGTCACCAAAACAGGTGTTGAAATTGGAAGATCTGCCCTTTTCACTTTCCCATCAGTTTCAGATAATAGTCCTCAAACAAATAGAGACAGTTTGGTTAATGACCTGACAGAGTTCCCAAGGTTTTCTTGCTCTATTCAGACTCTATTCAACCAGAAAAAAACTTTTTGGGCTGAAACATGGGTTAAAGTAAATGCAAATGGATATGCAAGTCAGGCCAAGTTAAATGTTTACTTTATGAACTCTTCCCTGTAGAATATACTAAAGTTACTTTACTACCCCACTGCATTATCCACATGGGAGGAAGACTATTACTCCTGTGTGCAATGCTTTTTACTCATTCCTCTTCCTCTGAATGACATGTTGATCATGTAATGGGGTAAAGGTTCTCTTAGGTTTGTTAGCATCAACTAGTGGACCTCACACCATGGTCATACGGCATTCAACAGTTTCAATAAATGTAATGTTGGCTTAGTTTAAACCAGTGGTTCCCAAACTTTCCCTGTAAATAGATGGATTGGTCCCTAGATGTCCCTAGGAACATTTTGATCATCCCCCCCCCCCCCCCCATTCAAATCACACAGTTTCATGTTGAGGGTTATTTCACACTGGCCATGTTTGTGTTGAAGTATCGTACTCACACAACTCACACATCTTTATACCAATCATGCAGATACATGCATCTTATATGCACACACCAATCATGCAGATACATTCATCATTCACATAGAGACACGCACTACACTCATGCTGAGACATGAATCATTCACATAGAGACAAGTGCGCAGACACAGAGACACACATATTACATGCACTCTACTTACTGTCTGCAGCTAATTCCTCCATGCTTGGCTTCCTGCTTGGCCCTCCCAGCCCCTAGCTGCATTCCCCACCCCACCCCCTGGAATACCTCCGCGCCCCCCCCGAGTTTGGGAACCACTGGAACAATTCATTTTATTAAAATGAACAATTAATTACTCTTTATCAGTTTTATAGATCTTTATACAATTTGAATATTGATAGAGAATATGCGTTTTTTGCAACCGCGTAGAAACCAGCAGCCAATTGGAGCCCTCCACACTTGTGGGGTATGTTCCTGTTGGATGATGGTTGCTAGAAATCATTACAGGCTTAAAATCTGGAATGTTAAATTCCAAATAACTTGGTGGGTTCAAAGCTGTGGGCCTGAAGCTGCACCTCAGGTTTGTTCTATGTTCCTCCAAACTGGGTCATCCATAAGGCATCCCTAGGCAGGAGCCTAATCCCCCCGAGAACTACATCTTAAGCTACAGCAGTAACCACTTAGACTTAAGCTGGCCATAGACATCCCAATCTATGGCCGACATTTAGCAGACTCTTCACAGCGTGGTGACGTCACCACACTGTGAGCAGTCTGCTACAGAACGGACAGGAATCCTGTGTGTTCCACTAACACACGGGACTCCTGTCAGACTGTAGCCAATTAACTCGGAGGGGGAAGAGACTTCCCCTCCGAGTTAACAGCCTGCAGGACGGATCCGTGTGCGATCCCACCTGCCGGCTTTTTTTCTACAAAACTCAAGGTGGGCTCCCTCATATTTGCGGCCGACCAACCTTTATGTGTTCGGCGGGAGCGAGCACGCAGGTTGGTCTGCTACAACTATGGCCGGGAATCGGCCCGTCTATGGGGGCTTTAGAGCTGTACAAGGAACATATCCGTAGACATTTGTTGTCTGATGAGTAGGGAAGGTTCCTTCTGCGCCTATTCCAATGCCTATCATTGTGAATCAGGGTTCATTAAAAAATGGGGATGGCCAAGGGTGCTACTGTACTTAGAACCCCATTCTGTCCTGATCCTATTGAGCTCCATATGCATGAAGAATGAAGATTTGAACTTTCTGGTGTGGCATTGTAGTCTCTCAGCATGAGAAGACATAAATGTACCACTGGAGGGCCTCAGCTGCACTACATTTTACAAGTTGTCAGGTAAACGCATTTCTTGATGAAAAAGTCGCAAGAAATGCAGCTTTATAATCACCTAAAGTATAAATATGTACTATGATTACATATAGGAAAGGCCTCCAGGAATTACAGTTTATTCAGACAATACTTTGAATATTCACAGAAAGATAGATTACAGCAGTTACAAACATGTAATGGCTAATATATGTAAAAAAAAACTTGGTCGGGTTTGCTTGTGTTGGGTCTCACCTTCATAAATAATATTAATACGTTGCTTTACTGTTCAGGTACACTTTACTCTAGGTACGGTAACCAGGATACTGGGATTTAGTGCATTATTCATAAGCCAACATAAACCACCTTATAGAGCAGGGGTGGGCAAACTTTGTGACTGGTAGGCCACGTTGGCTTCTTAAATTTGATAAAGGGGTCGCACCAAGAGCCTGCAATAGCCAACCGTCATAGGTGTGCCAATTCCATGCATCACAGGCATCACTAATGATGACGTGGGACGTTGTTTTTTTATTTTATGTTCCTGCACTGAAAAAAATGCTCATTCATTGCAATCAGCAGAGATAATTCCTAGAGTCTGCCTGTTGTCCCCATGAGGATGTGCCCACAGTGTCATCACATGATCACGCCACTGCATCATCCTCAAGGCAACCCTTGGACACATCTAGCTATCATGTGCACTTATTGCAGAGAAGTGTTAAAAGTGTTAAAAGATTCTCTGTTATCCTAATCCAGCCAGTTTGGCCATGGCCAAAAAGCCGGTAATGACCAGGTCTCCCACTATATCGGTAGAAAACATTTGGTAAAGCGTCCTAGAGTGAGTTTAGATCACTTGACCAGAGACCTGTGATTGGCTAATTCAAAATTTTCACAGCAATCATTTAAGCATCCTTACCGTCCATAGCCTCCAAAAGCAGATTGTTTTGGGATAAGCACAACCACCCACACCTGATTTTTGATTTGGTCTCCGTGTGCAATATAAATAGCGACTGTAAATCTATTTCAGATTGATGATTTTAGCACAGAGAGCAAATCCAATTCCTTCTCCATAATCCAATCTGATTTGAATTGGTCACAAACCCCATCCAATAATTGTACCATCGACTGAAATTTTCCAACCTCGCTGACTACAGCTCTTTTCCATCACTTTTGGTTGCTCTAGAAAAAAGGAAGTGGTTTGTTCAACAGTTTTTTTTTTTTTTAATTCTTAAATCTGTATGGAGAGCCTTAAAGGGCTATTGAACCCTAATGTAAAAGTAAAACATAATGTACATACACTGGCAGGGCTTTCATGTGATTCTTTACTTACTGCATTTGATCTTTTTTTTAAAAAAAATTGCCATAATATGTAAAACCGGGCCTTTCCTGTGTTGGGGTGGCTTTCTCGGCTATTGGGACTCTATGTAACCACTGCTGTGTGCACCCCAAATCCTTGTTTTGCTCATGCATGTGCGACACTGATCGTAATCGAATCCAAAGTTGTACCACATGGAAGGTTCAATCGTAATACGACTAAAATCAAGGTTTAAGTTTCGATCAAACAACACAGGAAAGACTCATATATAAATGTGTTCATTGTATACAATCCACCCGTCCAACAAACGCAATGTTGCGATTTTATTTAGATAATTATACAAAACGACAAAAATTTTCCAACATGTCTGTTTTGATCGTTATCGAACAGTATTCGCCGATCGAACCATGTGTACAGTATACGATTTAAGTTCGATTGATGTAAACATTGATAGTTTTAAGTCGATCGAATGTTAAAATCGAACCGCGTATGCCTAGCTTTAGTTTGGGGTGAGTTTATTTACTAACTATACTTTCCCCGTACTAACCTCAGGTATACTCACCTGTCAGGAGGGCACATGCGGTATTTCTCTGTATCGGCGGACCAGCCACCCCTCGATGGTGGTGTGTGTGTGTGTGGGGGGGGGGGGGGGCAACGCCATTGGCCTCCATTTAAAGGAGACGCCGTTGTTTTTGTTTTCAGCACATCCCTGGCATTATCGATGAAGCCAGGGATGTGAAGGGGGGAGGGCTGAGAATCGCGTCAGATTACATTGTAATGCACCACAATTGTGCGTGGCGCATGACGTAACACCCGGGATGTTAAGGGTCTTATTGAAAGAAGTGTCAATAGTAAGCACCTCCTATGCTTTCTCTGCACAACACATACTGTGAAATTAAGAGCTGCCAAAAAGTTAGAAACTTATATCGATGATATTGATGGAAACAAAAGAAAACAGAAATTCTACCCATATTTTTCTTACTTGCTACAAAGTATTTGGTACAATAATTTTCTCTGTATATGACTTTGTTTAAAAGCTTTACTCAGACTTGTTTGTCACAGTTAGATACAGCGTAGTGACCTGTTCCAGATTTTCAGGTCCTTCGTAGACTTCAATATAATAATCGGTATTGTCGTTTTGTTTCAGAGAACTGTCCGGTTTTGCAGACTTTATGAGCATTACTGGTGGAACCTGAAGAAGAGGTTCTGCCATAGATTAAAGTTGCAGCAATAAAGAGATGGAACTGGTTTGCTTGGTCAGTTTTATATACAACCCAAGCATCATCTTCACCGTACTAGTTACTCATATGTGTGTTATATCACGCAGTAACATTTGTGTTACAGAGAAGGATCATAGTGGAATCTGGAAGTTTCGCAGCCATGATAAAAATGTTGATTGGCCTGTTTTGTGCTTCTTTCAGTTGCAGTGAACTTTGAGGTATTTTTGTGCTTAAATTCCCTCCCTTGTTTAGTAGTATATTACTGTAATTGTTCCTTTCCGTCACCACTTTGTGATCTTTGAGTATACAGGGTGATTTGTGATATTCTCATGGTGGGTGTGTAGACCAAGGACACTTTATTTCTTTATGTTATATAGTTTTCTATACATCCCAGCACAGACATAAAACATTGGCTGATTTCTTATTATGTTATGTAACTTATTCTACCATGGTCACCTACCCATGCAGGGGTTCCTCTCCATATGAAAGGGTTAGCATTAAGCAATCTCTTCTTCTGCATGTGTGACCTCTACAGATGCTAGCTATATGTGCAACATACCACAGATCAATCCCACTTGAAAACCCGCCATATCGGACACCTCTTGTCTCCAGGCAAAGCTTTGGCTGAGCTGGGGAGAGCAGAGCTGTCTCCCCTGCCCTGCCGATATCTGACAGCACATGCATACATAGAGAGCAGTCTGTACCCTGCTTAAAGCCCCCCATACACCTTAAGATCGATCCATACAATTTCCATTAAATCTACCAACAACTGTATAGTATAGTGGCCTCCTTAATATTATACATAGTGATTGGAAGGATAAGAAAGTCCTCATATTACATGGTTTTGGTAGAAGAAAATTTGATTGTACAGAAATTGTACAGAAAGATTGTAAGGTTAAAGCTAGCCACACATGGTACAATTTTAGCGTTCAATCGACGATTTTCGATGGAAAA
>CM070035.1:20747514-20762912 GCA_036250615.1 Ptychadena robeensis | reverse complement strand
CCCCCCCCCCCCCCATCTTTTTTTGGGTTAAATATCTCACATCAGTAGCATTTATGTCAAGATATCGTCTTATATATTAAAAAAAAGAAAAAACACAATGAAGACTGCGAGTTTTATTACAGGTCTGCTTTAAGCATATTTAACATTCACAGATGAAGGAATGGGGAAGTTGGTTTTGTCCCGAGGCAAAATTTCACCTTTTAGTGCAGAACATATTTCAACTGAAATGTCAAGAGCCAAAAAAACACATCTGAAGCCCTAAGAAAAATGGAAATATTGAAATTCTACAGAATTAAAGCAGAGGCTTTATCTCATGAATCACACATCCTTATGTATCTAGAGAACCTTGGCATGGCTATCATGAAGCTTTCTGAAAGAGAGAATAGGAGAACATTTGTAAAGTTCAATTTTAGTATGATCGATTTCTGATCTTAGAACAGTTTAAAGGCACCCCGCTAATCTAGGAGACTTGAGCCCCCAATATTTAGCCTTTGGAATTTTCACGGTAGCAAAAATTAAAAATGTCATACACAAAGTGTAACACACACACTATGTGTGTCTGCTGTTTACCACTGGCAAAAATACTGCTCTGCGCTAGATAGTAAAAAAAAAAAAAAATAATACCTTGTGCTGCATTTACAGAAATCACCCCTGCAATGAAGGGCCAATAGCCCTACATTGTGTATGTGGACAACACAGAGACTGCCAGTCAATGACATCATCACACTGCACCCGTTGCTCAGAGTATTGACGCCGGCCCCCATTCAAACTAATGGCATCGGCCAGAGATTTATGGACATGTCCGTTCTCTGGCCAACCGATCTGTCGCCCCATGTGGACACGACCTGTGGCCACTACGTGTATGGGGGCCTTAAGAATGTTATTTACATGCCACTAAACTACAAATAAACACTATGTGCTTTTCTGTGTTAATCTGGGCAACGGTGGTTTTCACATGTTAGCACTTTAACATTTGAAACTTTTTCATCTTATGTTGAACCATTCCTTTCCAGTTAAAATTATATTTGAATCAGCCAAACATATTCCAGGTACATAAAAACTAAAGCATTTGGTAAAATAAAAATTGTATTTGAGGGAAAAAGTAGTGTAAAAAAAAAAACAGACAGATGCAACCCCTCGCATTGTCATTGGTGTGATGCTACGTGCCCTACGTGTGATGCTAGTAGGTTAATGCCAATGTGCTGACTAAACCGCAGGTTGGGCAACGTGATATGAGCTCTTTACCACTAAGCAGAAATGATGAGCTTTCCTGTTGCAGATATATAGGCTCAGCAGGGGGGCATGTCAGACCTCTGCAGAGAGACCACTCCTCGATCTGTATATCTTTGACAAAAAAGTTGTGTATTTTGGGGGCAAAAAGTAGTGTAGAAAAGAGATGCAAGACAGATGCAACCCATCAAAGCAATGCCTTGCGTTGTCATTGCTGTGATGCTACATGCCCATTGGAAGTCAATTTAATCCAAGTCAATTTAAATTAAATTTATTAGAGTGGGTTAATGCCAATGTGCTGACTTAGGGCTTGTTTCCATTTACGTCAGAACCCCTCCCCTAAGCTTGGAGGGTGGTCCCGACGTAGCACATAGACATTGCTTGCCGGTGGACCCTCTGTTTACACATCCACAGGTGCAGAGGCTTAAGGTAGTCGAGCTATGTGCTATGTCGGGACCTCCCGCCAAGCAATACGCTTAGCGGAGGGGTCCCGATATATAATGGACACATCGTGATATGAGCTCTTGATCACTAAGCAGAAATGATGAGCTTTCCTGACCTGCAGATATATAGGTCTGACTCAGCAGGGGGGCATGTCAGACCTCTGCAGAGAGACCACTCCTCTTGACAGATAGGAACATTTCCACCCTGCTAGTGCTCCAGGCAGGTTACTGCATCCCTCCAGCAGTGATAAATTATTGTGGTATTTCTTGTTAGCAGTATTTGATGTGCCAGTACGCAGATATTGCTGACAGTGTAGATGCCTAGTAATGGTGGAGCCAGAGTTTCTTGTAAAACTGGAAATGTAGGAATCGGAGGACTCTTCTTACCGCAGTGATATGTGAGAGCCCGTATGTCCCTGTGTTTACAGCACACACAGGTCAGCTCGTCTCTGTGTTGTTGTTCAGGTTGTTCAGCTTACGGCCTTCTTCTAATTATTACCTTGCAGTGTATTGTCGGCCTTTAGGGTGATGGTCAGACCTGGGGTTTCCATGGATTATGACACCCACAGGCATAAAGTGGTGTCAACACAACCACGGAAAACACTTTACTACAATCATTATTAAAAGATTAGCACCACTGCTAATTTTAATGTTTCCCTTTAAATAGTAAATGTACCTGCAGTTACAAGTAAGGTGTCTGAACTTTGTTTCATTAAGTAGAACTCAACATACTAGTATAAAAGGCTAGTTAACTGGGCGGTGAGAGGCAGTGGCCTATGTACTATCCACACTCACATTTTACTGCTTCAATGGGCGTTGTTTACTGTCCTCAAACACCCCCATTGATTGTCTATAAGGGGCGCTCTACATGTATCACCTCCATAGCAGAGGTGGTTATCCATGTTTTGGAAAGTGGGCACTGCGCCCATGAGTAAGCATGGACTAGCCCTTATATTAGCCCTAGTGATTGTAATCCTTTTAGTGTTCTCTGCTCATATTATACCACAAAATCTGATAAATAGACAGGGGTGCACATAACTTTTTAAGTAAGCTACTCAGATGAGTACCAGGAGATACTCACCCCATATGTAGCCCCATATGAAGGGAAGTCTTACTCACTGTCCTCCTGCTTCAGCTTTCTACATGGTAGATTCTCTTGATCAACAGCTGGCTTTGGGTGAAATGTTACTCCCACAGTACAACAACCCAGATCTCATACCTCAGTAGTACAACCCTGACATTTTCTGACTTCGTAACTAACCCCTGAGACAACCAGCAGTCCAAATGTCAACCTTTCATAGTCATATTCCAATTGTCACACAGCGCTTTTCTCTTGTCAGATTTTATCCTTAAGGCCCCCACACGTAGCAAGTGGAGGCTGACAGACAAGCAACGGAGTGCAGCATGCTGACGTCATCATGCTGCAACCCGTCGCCCAGAGTATCGGCGGGTGCTATTTGTGTGCCAGCCCTTAGTTTGAATGGGGACGCCGGTAATGGCATCAGCCAGAGATTTACGGACATGTCCGTTCTCGGGTCGACTGAGCTTTGGGGTGATCAGTCGCCCCATGTGGGCACCCGCGAGCATGCAGGCACGTCAGCGGCGGCAAAACGGCCGAGGCTTGCTTTGTTTATGGGGGACTTTACATATCCCTACTCTAACTTTTATCCCCTAGATTTCCGCCACCCTTAAATGTCCAGTCTTCTTTTTTTCTAATTAGTAGTTTACAACTTATTCATAAATGAGGTCTCAACCCTCAAGTCCATTTCTCTATTTCTAGTAGTTTACAACTGACAGTACCTACCTTTCAAAGAAAATCTTTACTTGCACTTAATCAAATTAAAGACATTTACCAAAAAAACGAAAGTATTTCAGTTAAATTGGGGTTAAGAATTTAAGTAGCTCTATATTGTCCTTTCCTGAAGCAATTATAGAGCCTATAATTTTTTTTATGTGTACCATGTGACACAGTTATCAGTAATGGTTACAACAAAATGCTGTGCCACTATATGAAACACTGGTGTTACCTACAATATAGTCAGCTAACCCCCATTGGTCAGACTATGGTGAATTCATCAGGATATGTTAAGCTTTTACACGCATAGGATAGATGATATAAATCATTTTACTATAAAAGTATTCTATAAAATGTACTTTTCTGCATTTTGATTTCTGCAGATGAGTTGCACAACTGGACCTACCGGGTGGCCAAGAAGAGCGGACTAGATGATGTCACTACTCTGACATATGATCCTGCGAAGAAAAAACCGAGATGTATCCCTTATGACATTCAAGCCGTGGCAATCATAATTGTTGTGCTTAAACTCTTATTTGTTCTCGACGATAAGTGGGAATGGTAAAGTTCAACACATGCAAACTGTCAGTCTTGTGGAGCATTTATATAAATACAGTTCATTATGCTGCCCTTATCAGTACTAAGCATTTATATATCTATTTAGGATTTTAGTTTACATTTTGAAGTTTTATTCTAATGTTGTCACATGTTTGCTGCTTTTTGTTTAGTTTTTTTTTTTATACAATTTTAATTCCAATTACTTCCAACAACATTTCAGCTTTTTATTGTTTAACTGAAAAGAAACATATAGCAGTATAGGCCTTCCCTTGAACTCCATCTAGTGTTTGGTACACTGCAGATAAGGGGAGCCCAACAGGTGGATCGCGATCTACCGCTAAATCACAAAAGCAATGGCAGTAGATCGGGAAGTAAAATTTTTTGTCTTGATTAACAAAAAAAAAGTGTATTGTATGGTGAATATTGTTGTTCTTATGCATATAAAGTATACTCTTGGACTTGTTCCCACTAGAGCAGTGGTGGGCAACTTAGTTGATATGGAGGGCCACAAGTGCGGCCCTTGGCATCACTAAGGGGCCACACAAAACATTTTCAATCTATACTTAAATTTTTTAAATAACAAAACTTGTTTTTAATCATACTTCAAGCATTAGGGAACACTGTAGTGCGGTAATGCACATTTTGTGTCATATCTATCATTAAAGGTTACGTGCCTCTATTCTGAGGGTAAGTGCCACATACAATAATCCCCCTTTTGTTGGTGGTATAGTGGGAGCATTGGCACACATCTTCTTAGAATGGGATGTTCTTGGAGAGGTGAGGGACTTGCTCAGGTGCTGTCTGGGTTGCTGATGTGCATTAACAGTTAAGGCCCCCATACACGGGTCGGATTCCGGGCCGATCGATTCCGGGCGCGTGCACGTGAATCGATCGTGCCGGAATCGTGTGCAGCCCACCTTGTCCGTCCGATCGTTCGGGGGCCCAGAATCGGATCCGTCAGAGAACCAACATGTTGGTCTTTTTGATCCGATTCTGCACAGATCAGGGGGAGTTGCCATTTGTGAGGTGGAATCGGAGGTGGAATCGGACACGGAATCGTCCCGGAATCGTGCCGGAATCCGTTGGACAAGGTGGTATGCAGCGATGGATACTCTTAATTGGCCGATTGATCACACCTGCGATTCCCGGCAGAATCGCCGGAATCGATCGGATGATGAATCGATTGGACATGGAATCCGACACGTGTATGGCTAGCTTTAGGTTTCTGGGGACGCAAGTGGAAAACCAAGGGGAGCCGCCAAGAAATGCCCAAAGGGCCGCAGGTTGGGCACCTGGGCACTAGAGTTATCAGCCGCGCTGCAACCTGTGTTTTCTGATCGCTAGTGGCTGCGATTGCACACGCTTGACCAGGCATTGATATAAAAAAAAAAAGGTACATTATGCAAGATTGCCCCTGATCACCCTTGATCGCGCATATAGAGAATGAATGGGTGCGATTACAAATGATCGCATGATTTTTGATCGCGGCCATTCATGTCTATAGGGCGATCTGGGGCGATTGGCCATGGCCACCTGCGATCAAAAAGGGGCGGCCGTCTGTCTATGTGGGGACAAGCCCATGCAAATGAATGGATGCGAGCACCCGCAAATGTCGTAACAAATCGTGCTAGTGCAAACAAGCCCTTTGTGTGTGTGTGTATGTATGTATGTATGTATGTATGTATGTATGTATGTATGTATGTATAGATAGATAGATAGATAGATATCAACATGACATGTAATATTTACAGTCCATAGATCACTTTGACTTTTAACATTTTAAAATGCAAGCCAAAATCTCTGGGCAGCCTCTTGTAGATCCTAGTGTGATGCTGACTTCCTCTTATTGATCACACTTTATTAAAGTTATTTGTCTTCTGGTTGCCAGAAGTTTATCATTTTAGTTTTTGTCATCATTAAACTTAATGCCTTTTTTTCTTGATTATGTACTTGTGTTGGATGTTGGTCATATGAGCTGCCCCCTGGCTCACAAACCGATTACTTTTGTCCTTCAAACATGTGGGAATAAGGATGCCTTTTACCATGTGTATTCTACCAACAGGAAACAACATAAGGATGTGTGAAACTAGCATTAGCAATTGCAATAAGGTGTTTTTTTAACTGTTGTGGAATTTACTGGTTTTAAAACCCTAAGATGAGCTTGAGAAACATCAAAAGTCTCGACCCCCAACTAGTTCTTTAATCGGACCATTCCCCTCCCTGGCAGGGTATTTGGTGTGATTATTATATGGGGGGTTGGCATTGACTATTTAATCAAGTTGTACCCATTAGTAACTTATTCACAAGCATCAAAAGTGATTAGGTGATTTTAGATGTATTAACAGGACAATATAACCAATTATATATTTTGGATCCTTTACAAAGTAAGAGAATACAGACATAACCATGTTTCACATTTAAACTGAAAATCCATAAAACCTTTACTGCAGGAGTGCCGATCTACCAGTAGATCGCAAAGTCAACAGGAGAATATGGAGCCCTAACTTTTTTTTCCATCATTATAAACACACGGCCAAGTATTGTGGCATAAATGTTTCTTCTGTTATGCAAGGTATACAATATACAGTATCTAAAGTATACCCAGCATAAACATTACCTCCATTAATTGTTGGTAGATCACTTTGACTTTTTATACTTTCAAAGTAGCAAGAAATAAAAGTTTGGGCACCCCTCCATTTGATAGAGACATCTATTAGTCACATTTGCATGGTTCTACCTTTATAAATTAGGAAAAGTCAGCCTTGTGAAAACAATAAGTATAGTAGAAGCATCTTCATGTTTTATCTTCATCTTTTCATAATCTACAAAAGTGTAAAATACATAATTGTTTCCAATTCCTTTACAGGGGGATTTCGGATATTGCTAGTTCAAATTTTTTTATTACTAATGGTAAGTTGTGTGTATGTATGGTTTTTTTTTACAAGAAAGACACCTCTAGGTTTAGAATGAAATATTGTTGGCACACTTGTTGTTATTGAAGAAGACACTTTGTGGGGAGCATTTACAAGGTAAATTAGTGATTGACTTCTGATACAATTATCACTGCATCACTTAAGTCAGCAGTTCTCAACCTGTGGGTTGGGACCCCCTAGTGTGTCAAACAACCATTTCACAGAGGTCGCCGTGCTAACAAGCAGCAGCGCTGATGCCCACATGTGGAGTGGGATGTTAGGAGGTAGGGGCATTACTCTCCCTCTTAATTTGCCTCCTAACTTTCCATCCAGCATATAATTTGCACAAGCAGGGTAGGGAAATAGGAGGGTGTGGACTTGACATTTACCTGATCTGGAAGTGATGTCACATAGTGTCACTTCATTTGGAATGCGGAAGTGACTCTCCTCATCGGCACTTCCGCGTTGCAAATACAAACCGGATTCCAATAAAGTTGGGACACTATACAAATCGTGAATAAAAACTGAATGCAATGATGTGGAGGTGCCAAATTCTAATATTTTATTCAGAATAGAACATAAATCACGGAACAAAAGTTTAAACTGAGAAAAAGTACCATTTTAAGGGAAAAATATGTTGATTCAGAATTTCATGGTGTCAACAAATCCTCTTATTGCTACTTGTTCCAACTTTTTTGGGATTTGTTGATACCTTGAAATTTTGAATCAACATATTTTTCCTTTAAAATGATACATTTACTCGGATTAAATGTTTGATATGTCATCTACGTTCGATCACAAAGAAAATATTGACATTTGCCATCTCCACATCATTGCATTCAGTTTTTATTCACAATTTGTTTTCTTGAAATCCGGTTTGTACTATTTCCAGGTTCACAGATCTAAATAGGTTGAGATCTATTGACTCACATGATCATACAGAGATGGGACGCTAATAAGAGCTTGAGTTTGCTAGTTTAACCCCCCTATTGGTCAGCCAGTACTGGGGCGGTGTGGGCGCTTGAATTTCCCCCCGGAAATTGTGTGGCTGTATAGAGAATCCAGCTTTCCGGAGGTATATCGGCTTTTAACGATCCCAATTCCGGTAGGGGCTGAGATTAACCCAAACTATGGATGAACTGGATTCCTCTCAACCGCTAGGGAGGTTCTAGAAGAAGCAGAGCGATTTATTTGACAATAAATCAAAGACTTCCAGCAGTGGTTGGAATCCCATCATTTGTATACTGGAAAGTGTAGGAGTTGGAGCTGCTCTTACTGTAAATTGTGATTCCTCATGAGGGCAAGCATAGGGCATGAGTAATTTCAATGCAAATTACCTTTTTGGAATACAATCCAATATGGGCAGATAGGTTCCCAATTAAATATGGTCTTTAGGTAAAATGGCATTGTTCTTTTTGGAGAGAATGGTTTACACAGAAATCTCCTATTGCAGTTGTGTCTGCTGCCCTACCTTGTGTAATGATGTCCTGCTCCTAAAGGGATCATAGGTACAATTTATTAGAATGCTATTGTACTGTTAACAATTACTATATGGCAATTAAATTGCTGTTTCAATCCCAGATCCATTCATAGTTATTCTCAGTTATACTTTCTGTATATATATATAGACTTACTTGAATATACAGCTGAAACCAGAAATAAAAAGTGAAATGGCTCATCACAAACTTCATTGGAAAGTCCTAAAATACCCATCCCAGTTGTGTGTGTTTGTGTAGTATTGTGTGTATAGTCCACTGACTACCTTTTATGTCTATTTTTCTCAGGACATCCACCAGTGTTTGACTTCAGAAAGTGGTATGAGACAATGAGGCCGTGTATGGAAGAAGCTCAGCAGAAAATGGAAGAGAAACGGTCTAGGTAATTCTAGGTCTAGTCTCTGCTTTAGCAGCCATCTTACTTTTTTGCAGCCATCTTGTGCAACTTTATAATATGTAGGAACCTTTGGCATGGTTTTCAAGTGTCAGGGACACCCTGCTTATTATTAATACTATATTTTTCGGTCCATAAGACGAACCTGACCATAAGACACATCCAGTTTTTAGAGCAGGAAAGAAGAAAAAAATTTTTTTAAGTGTTCAAATGAATTGGGGAAATTTGGTATTGCAATACCACATTTCAGCTACAAAGATGTCATTAGTAGCACTTCATGGCACATCGCATCATCTTTCTCACACATGGGGAAGAGGGGGTGGCCGAGGGGCAAAATGCATGCAAATATCTCTCCTCTCTGTCTCTAAGGCAGAGATAGATGAATAAGCTGTCAGCCTGGCATCTTTCCCATCTCTCTGTCTCTGCTCTTCATTGGTTATATTGGCAGGGCTCCACTGATATAAACAATGCCGCACAGATAGGTGATCTTGCCATGGGCGGATCTTCCATCTGACAGCTCCTCCACCTCCTTGGCTAATCTTCTTGCCAGGAGAGCAAGGATTCTGGCGGTGATCCAAGGCGTGACCACCTATGGGGGGCCGTGGGTGGTCACACATTTGGACCATAAGAAGCAGGTCCAAAAAATATGGTATATTAACCCCTCATGATGCATTAGTGTGATTTTTAGTGTTGTATAAATAAAGGAATAAAAATAAAGGAAATATTATTAAATATATTGTTATTATCATGTATTACACCAACATACTAAGCATGAGTCCACAGTCCTGTCACTAACTGGCATTTAGAGGAGCTCATAACCTATGGTCACTATGTGGCAAATATGGCAAGTGTCTCCATGTTAAACCCTATGGGCGAACACCTGAAAAAAAATTATTTGTGGGTATTTAAACAGTATTAGTAAACTATTACAGTATTTACTAAACAGTAGGAGAAAAGGAAGAAAAGAGGAAGGAATGTCTCATAGATTGTGAAGCTCTTGTGATACCATGAACCAAGAGTATAATCCTTTACCTAGTTCTGGTCCCCTGCCATAAGTATGGTATAGGTATGGTAGACTGTGAATTGGTTCATATATTGCTAGGTGTGTCTATAGGCCTCAGAATTAATTTGGGGTCTGCTGTTCTCCATCCTCATAATATCTTTCACTTTCACTCTTTTTTTAATGCTTCACATATTTGACAAACATTCCTCCCTTAAAGATGATGGTCGCTTATATCTAAATATATTATATAGATTATCGAGAGAGCAGGGCCGCCATCAGAAATTTACAAGGTGATTTTTGGGGCCCCCTATCACTAACACCTACTCTGCACCTCTGACCTTTAACCCCCAGATCTCCAACACCCTTTTAAGTACAATCTTTTTTTTTTTGGATTAGCAATTTATTTTCCCAATTTGAAACCACTAACTTCAACCTTTCATAGTTATCCATGTTTCCCTGCAGTTATCCAAGTGGCATCAATTGTATACATTTAACAATAAAGTGAAGTTTGTACAGCTATTTAATGTGTTTGAGTTGATCTCAACTCAATCTGCAATACCAGACGATGTAGTGAACACTTGCCATCAATTAAAAGATCACATCACCGTCACTGGCTACTTTCACACACATCAGGGAGGCGCTGCAGGTCTCTCCCCCCTCTGGTTAGTACGCAGATGTGCGGAGGCTGCTGTCAGTCAGCATGCAGGACAGGGAACACAGGATCAGATGGTCAGGCATGGGACGGAAGTGCCCCCTATCCCCACCCATCGGCGGCCCTGACAGAGAGGCAAGAACTACTTTATGCATAACCCATTTGAGCTGTTCTTGTTTGATTGGCTTTTTTATTTGACTTTAATGTCAAACTCTACAGTCCTTAAGGCCCTCATACACGTCTAGATTTTTCATTCAATCATCTTAATATAATCAATTTTTTTTTTATTGACTGATTGAAAATGTATGGCAGCCTATGTGGTTAGATCGATCTAAAACTATTAAAATTGGGAAGATTTTCGATCGAAAAATGATCAGATATGCTGGAAATTTTTAATCGGTTTTAATGAAATTGAACCTTAATTCAATTACACTTTCAGCCGATCCCCAAAAAATTGATTAAATATCTGTTACTACAGTTGGCATAGATTACAATCAATCACCGATTTCCCTGACCCAGAAACATTGATCTTTTTAAGTTTATTGAAAGGAAAATCTAGATGTGTATGGGGACCTTTAGTCCTAAGATGCTCTGGTATAAACAATCTTATGAGGAAATGTTTATTTTTCAATAGACTTTACCATTCCCTTAAGACTAATTGGCTTAATTTTGTGTTTTGGCTTTAAACACCTCTGCATCGTGCCAACCTGTCTGTTTTTCTGCTTACAGGTTTTCCTGGAAAAGCGAGAGAGTCGTGCATTATGGAATAAAAACAAAAACCAAGGTCGCCAAAAGAAAACGTGAGCATATTGTTTACTTTCCTTAATATCCTGAGCATAGAATTTGATAGAGATAAATGTTTGAATATTTTTCTTCATGTATGTATGTATGTATTTAACCTGTACTTAAGCTAAACTAGTCACTTCTTAGAACTATACACTGACCTTAACCTCCTTGGTGGTTAGCCCGGGTTAAGAAAGATAATAGATAGCTGCGCACAACCGTCAGCTGTCACAGTTACAGTGATGTCAGTGGCCAGAAGGGCCCTCAGTGGGTGTATGGGGCCTGGGCAAAGATCACAGAGTAAAATGGGGTCAGTATGAGGGGTGGGAGTTTAAGCTGCATTTACGTATGCAGCTCTCAAAATGGAGGAGTGTGGCCCCCTGTAACAGACAAATAGCTACACGATAGGGTCCCCCTTTGGTTGACAAAAGGGCCTCCACTCGAAATGTTTGACATTGTTCCTGTTGAGCCCTCGAGCACCTGTAAGCAGGAAGTGATCTCATACTTAACCAGGAAGTGAGGTCATACTGGAAAGCACATGGCTCTGATAGATCAATCCTTGTAAACCTCCTTTAATGTGAGTATTTTGTTTCATATTATTTAACCATTTACAGTACCTTACTGTGTTGTACTAGGTTGTGCGCCTCGTGTCCTTGTTCCTATTTTTTGGTTAGCCCGAGTTAGTTGGGGGTAAGTTTGTTTACTAACTATACTCGCCTCAATCTACACTCTGGCTTACTTACCTGTCAGGAGGGAGCCTGTGGCTTCCTTCTATGTCGGTGTCCCCGGTAATCTTTCCGGATACGGCAACATAGATGACGCCAAAGAGGCAAGGGGGCAGGGCGGTTGACCTCCATTTAAAGGAGACAGCGATGCTTTTTTTTTCATCATGAGACTGGGGATGGCAATGATTACAATGTAGTTTTGACCCCCCTGACCTAAACTCAGGGCCGAACTGGGATCATCAAAACTTACCTGTGGTCCTGAAAGCTGCCGCGATTCTCTATCCCGCCGCAGCCACAATAAATTTCGGGAGAGCCCCTTCCGCGTCATCGGGGACGCCAAAGGGGCGGGGATGGGGGGCGTACCATAGACCTCCATATTAATGGAGGGGCATCGGTTTCCCAGGCTACATCTCCGGAATCATTGATGATGTCGGTGATGCATAGAGGGGACGGTAGGAAAAACACTGTGCGATCGCCCATACCAGCTGAATATGCGCTATGGGGCGTAACTAGAGGGTTTATGTCCTACATCCATTTTATACGGTTTGTTTTTAACAATATAAGCAAGTTTATTGTAGAACCTTATCATATCTTATAAAAAAAAACAACTAATTACTAATAGTAGTAATTATTAGCACAATCACCTTTTATTATGATCAGTAGAGCTGGTTGAATTGTTCAACTAATTGACTTTGTGAGTTAATTGCATCATCACCAAATTTGCTGGACATGTAGAGAAGGGGGTTAAAGTATTGTTCTAGCAAATAAAGTTGACTTTAAACTTAATTTATGCAAAAGCTACATATGCTAGATTTTATGATGTGATATAGCTCTGTGGAGTCTTGGAAATGGATTTTGAAATCTGATATAAAAGACACCAATGGTTACAACTATGTATTCAATAAAATTATGAAATACTTTATTTTATTTTGACAAAAACCTTCACTTGGTATTGGCCTCTTTCTTTTTTTTTTCCTGTAAAGCAGGGTACAGACATGGAGATATGGGTCAAATCGATGGACGCTTCGAGAGCCGTGTGCGCTCATGGCCATCTATCTGACCCATATAATCTGCCCCTATAGCTGTTTTCGAGCGGGACAAATCAATCCCACTCGAAAACTGCCTTATCGGACATGACCTTTAATACGGCGATGTCCGATGCTTTGCCTGGGTCTCCAGGCAAAGCTCGGCTGAGGAGGAGGAGTCGGGGAGAGACAGTTCTGCTCTTCCTGGCTCTGCCGATATCTGACAGCAGCGTGATGACATCATCACGCTGCTGCAGGGTACATCGGACGGCTCCAATATTGAGCCGTCTGTACCCTGCTTAAAGCTGATATCAGATGGCAGAGGGGGAGTATAGACCATTTCTGTTCTGCGGTGCTCATGTGGTAAGAATATGCTTATTGCTGTTTGGAGGAGAGAGAAGATGAATACAGATGTGTTCATCAGTTTGCTGCTTCCCCATAAATTGTTTATTCTCAGGGTATATATGGAGGGGGTATAACCTGTAAGTGTTACTTCACTCCAGCACAGACAAGTCAGATCTTTTGCCCTGGCTGGACTCATTGTACCGTTGGACAGAAAGAAGAGCACAAAATAAAGTTCCCTTATTCGGTGTTTCAGGCTTGTGCTAATATTAAAAACAAATGGGGGAGGATAGCGTGGGCACCTCTCCTTTAGAAAATTATAGTGGTTGTTGATGTGATAAATGTCAGTATGTATTTTCTATAACCTCCCTAGCGATATGCCCGAAGTCAGTTCGGGCAAAGGGGCGCTGCAACTATCGATACGCCCGAACTGACTTCGGGCACATCGTGGGAGCTCACCTGCTCCGCCGCCGCCATCTTCTCCCTCCGTCTTCGGCTTGTTCCGGGTCCCGGAGTGACGTGTGACGTCACGGAGGTGGGACCAGGTCCACGGTCTTTTTTTAAATCTTTTTTTTTTTTTTTACTTTTGAGCTGGATTATAGAAATGTATTTCTGTAATCCAGCTCAAAGTGGATCCCGCTATCAGAAACGCTCGCGCTGAGCATTTCTGTTAGTGGGATCTGTGTCCGGCTGCACACGAGCCAATCCGAAAATAGCCGAGGTCTCCGGCTATATCCGTGATCTGCTCTTGTGCGCCGATGACGTCATCCGGCGGGCGGGAGATTTAAAGGTACAGAAAAAAAATTTTTTTCTTTGATTATTTTTATTTTTTTACATTTGTTTTTATTTTGATTGGATTGGATAAATGTTTTATAAATGTTTTATCCAATCCAAATCAAAAGAAAAGAAAGCAAGTGCAAACTTTTTCTGTACCTCTAAAGCCGCCATAGCGCTTTATTCTGTGGCCGATTTTGCGAATGATCACCATGCGCATTCGAGGTAATCGCTTGGTGATCAATCGCAAAATGAACGCGCCCACCTGGAGCAAGTACTGGCGCAGTCTGAACGTGAATCAAACTGCGCCAGTGCCGGAATCAGGCGCAACCGCTGACTCTCTGTGTGCCTGCAGCATTTCTACAAAGCTGCAGGCACACAGAGCCTTTCCGCCCCCATCGGCGTCATCGGTGACGCCGATGGAGGCAGAAAGGCAAACCACTGTATCACTTTTGGTACAGAAATCTGCACCTCAGTGAACCGCCAGAGAGGTTAAATAGCAATCAGGGAAACTGCCATCATGGAAACGTATACACACAAAGGTCACGGGGGCCCTGAAACCCAGGCTATTCTATTATGTAAGCTACAACTATTGTTCTTTAGTTTTTTTCTTAGAAACTTCCCTCCTAAACATCACATTTGATCCATGACATACCGGCTCACTACATAATAGCAAGGTGTGAGTAAGCAGAGGCCAAGTGCTGGGTTTCTTATCTGAAGTCACTATTTTCATTAAAGTGCATCCCAAGTATTACGGCAGTGGTTCTCAAACTTTTTAGATCTGTGATGCCGGATGTGATGTCACAAAGTGTCGCTTGCTGTATTTGGAAAGCGGGAGTGTGGGTGCAGAGTGTCACTTCTACTTTCTACATACCGGAAGTCACACTCCATGACGTCACTTCTGGCACAATCAGGTAAGGGTAATGTCCCCTCTCTTATATTTTCTACCCCACTTGTGCAAATGAAGTGCAGGGTGGGAAGTTAGGAGGGAGCGTAACATCCCATCCCCCCTAAGTTTGGAGGGAGGGGCATTCCTCTTCCTCCTAACTTTCCACCACACTTGTGGGCATCAGCACTGATGCTTGTTAGGAGCAGCTCTGATACTTCCAGAGAACTCGGTGCCCCGTGCTTAACCTCCCTAGCGCACTGCTGAGGTCCAGATTTCTGTACCAAAAGAGCACCATAGACTTCAATGGTAAAATCATAATGAAATCACACCAGGGAAGAGAGGGTTACTGCAAATGGGCACATCTGGGGCATCAGGGA
>CM070035.1:20725798-20742262 GCA_036250615.1 Ptychadena robeensis | reverse complement strand
TACAAACCCCTTTTAAAAAAAAAAAAAAAAAAAAATCCTTTATGTAATGTATTTATTGTGTCGTTAACTCCATGGCCACCACTGGTGTTTCGGGGCTTTCTTCTGTTGTATGCTTTATTTTTAACGCATGAATTTGTGTGTCAATCATGTCCCTGTTAAAGAATAATGACAAGAGCTTAAACATGTCACTAAGTAGTATACTGAGCAAAGAAAATAGCGTGTGCTTATTACCAGGGGTGGTCAGTCTTAGGATCGGGGGCCAGATCCGGCCCATTTAGCTTAATTTTCGGCCCTCTGTCACCTTGTTGAAAAGATGCTCCCCTCCACTTATTTTCTGCAATAAATGCACATAATGCCTAGAAATGTCCAAACGTTGCCTTGGGGACAATGCAGTGATGTGATCATGACACTATGGGGGCGCATCCTCATGGTGACAACAGGCAGTTACTAGGAATTATCTCTGCTCATTGCAATGGATGAGTATTTTAAGTGCAAGAAATGTAAAAAGATAACAACGTCCCTGTCACACGTCACCTATTACACTTCACCCCTATCATTAGTGATGCCGCCGATGCTTGGAATTGGCACACCCTGGTGGGTCAGGCATTAAAGGCTCTCAGTCCGGCCCCTTTATCAAGTTGAAGAAGTGAATGTGGCCCATGAGTCAAAAAATTTGTCCGCCCCTGCATTAGACCCACAGAAGCGGGCTCCCAGTGATTTGTACAAGATCATATTGATTATTCCTGTGTAACAGGAACACAAGTTGAAATGTCTGTTTGAGTTGTAGTTTAAGACCTGGCTCATGTTATTTGATTTCCCTGGTTCAAAGCTGAAGAAAAAATTATTATACAGATTATTCCATTAACCAATTAAGGGGGCAAAATTTACAAAAGAGTAGAAGGTAAAAATTTATTTTGGTTACTTTTCTAGGTACCAGCACTGGTAGTTTTCATCATGAAGATCCCAGCGCTGGGATCTCATGTGATAACTGCAGCTGTCCAATGTTTTTAAGGAGCTAAAAAAAAAAATTCTCTACCAGTAGCCCCCAATCCATAGATTTAAGTTTAACCCATACATATGTAAGGTCTTAACACTCTGAGCTTAGATTGCAACCCCTAAAATATTCCCTTAAGGCCCCCATACACGGGTCCGTTTCCCATCGGATTCCGGGACAATCGATTCCGGGTGCGTGCACGCGAAACGATAGTCCCGGAATCGTGTGAAGCCCACCTTGTCCATCTGATCACGTCCGATCGTTCGGGGGCCCAGAATCGGATCGGACAGAGAACCAACATGTTGGTCTTTCTGATCCGATTCTGCACACATCAGGGGGAGTTGCCATTTGTGGAGTAAGCGATCAGACACGGAATCGTCCAGGAATCCGTGGGACAAGGTGGTATGTAGCGATCGGACACACTTAATTGGCCGTTCGATCGGACCTCCGATTCCTGCTGAGGTCACCGGAATCGATCGGATAGGTGATTGATCAGCCATGGAATCCGACTGTGTATGGCTAGCTTTAAACATATGTGTACATTTCAAACAATTTTTTTCCCGATTTTTCGCTTGGCCGAAAATTGGGTGAGCCCACCTGATGAGATCGACCAGGAATCTCCCACATGTCGGATTGCATGATGATCCGACATGCTGGTAAATTCCCAGCCGATCCCATTACTTTGGGCGTTCCCATTTAAAGTAATGTCCTGCACACAAAGGGTTCCCTACGATCAGCTGAGGTGCTGGCTGCAGTATGATGATGTCATATCTCATCCCACTGCACTCAATTCCTCATCTATCGAGGGAGAATCGCCTCGTCTATGGCTGCCTTTACACTAGTTAAGTCCTACACGGTAAGCTTGAAGCAAACATAACCTCAGCCTTAAAGAGTATGTAAACCAGAACAATGATCTTCTCTTATTTAGTCAGAAATCCCTTTGGAAGCGTACCTGTTTATCGTGCCAAAAATGTAATGAGAAGATAACTTCCTGTGCTCTGTTCCTGAACTGCACGCTTATCATTTACATTACTGGGATCAATAATTTGGGGTCGTTATCAGTAACAAGAACTAATGCTTTACAGACATCCCTTGTCTGTTCTATAGAGATGGGGGGGTGACAAAATTTTCCGGGGTTACACAGGTAGCATCACTCAACGCGTTTCACACAAGTGCTTCATCAGTGGTGCTTGTTTAGAGGTGCACTCGGGCACACGCAGATTCTGACTAAGAAAAGAATTGAAGAAAGGCGATAATTACCAACACTGACCCCATTTGGAGGCAAAAATAAACAGGGCTGTGTAGTCAGAGTTGAGCAGTCAGAGACATTTTTGGGTACCTGGAGTCGGCAAAAAATGAACCGACTCCAACTCCTAATAAATTTAAATGGGAATTAAAAAAAAAATAATGCACGTTCAAATGTCCCAATTATAATGAACGACTTCTCTGCTATAAGAATAAATGCGTGCCGTGTATAACATTACAGTGCCCACTGTGACCCTAGCCTAAAGACCCCCAAACACATACCGAGTGGGGGCCGACAGACCAGCTCTAGAGTACAGTGTGATGACGTCATCACGCTGCTCTCCAGAGCTGATCCTTTGTGTGCCGGCCATTAGCTTCAATGAAGATGCCGGTCTTCATTGAAACTAACAGCATCGAACAGAGAATATCGGACATGTTCGTTCCCTGGCCGGCTGAGCTGTGGGGCGACAGCGATCTGTCACCCCATGTGGGCACCCCCGATCGGCGGCCGATTTTGACGCCGACCGATGGCCGCGAGCGCGCACGCCCATCGTTTGGCGGCAAAATCACCCGCTGCTCGGTGTGTGTATGGCAGCCTTAACTCTCGCTGATAATGAAGTAAATGTTTGTTGCTGGACTAGAGACACTTGTATAAGTAAAGGGAATAGATCGCCAATAGTTCAGGACTGAACCGTAAAGAATTTGGAAAACCGCTGTAATTCAGCTGAGGCAACAAATACTTAGATTGTTAGCTTCAACTTTAAACATGAATATGGGATTCAAGGGAAATCATGAATCATGTTTCAAGTGCCCCTTCACCCTGCCTCTTCTTGGAGCCTTCCACTGCCCTATCTTCAGCAGAAGATGAGAACACTAAAGGCGGGCACACACGGGTAGATCTGTAAAAAGATTTGAGAACAATCAATCAACTTGCGCGCTCACGGTGCTTGATTGTACTCTAATCTGTTTACAAACCTACCCATGTGTGCCTTCCTTCGAGCAGAATCAATAGAGCCCGCTCGAAGGAACTCGATTGAACAGGGTTCCAACATGTTGGAAAACCCTGTTCAATCTCAAATACTTTGCATGGAGACATGAGTCTTTATGGAAAGTATTGGAAGAGCTGCAGCTGCTGCCTTCTGCTCAGCCGTTGGCTGTCCGTGTGAAATGGGCGAAGCCAGCACTCCTCACTTCTGTAAAGGTAATTTATTGACCGACTCCACAGCCCTGAAAATAAACTACTTTCGTGATGTCTACTAGCAGATGAAGCACAAAAAATCCTTCTCGGTCTCTATTCTTCCTGCTCCCTTGCAACCACCTAGACCAGTGGTGGGCAACTTAGTTGATATGGAGGGCCATTAAAGTCCCCTATAGATTGTGAGGTGTATTCCTCAAATGCAATTGATATACAGCTAAATGGGATGTAGGCTGTTGAGAATAAGCTATCGCTCCACAGTATATAGTAGTTAAAGGAATGAAACAATTTGGAATGGTTCCCAGTAAAATATTTAGTTTGCATCAATCATGAACAACATCATAGCATTAGGACAGGCTGTGTTGTTTTTTGTGCAAGGAGCACCTTTGGGGTCCACCACTTACAGACACCTGCTTATATTTAGAAACCTTGGATGACATCTAGCCCCCATGTAACCCAAACAACCCAGTCATTGCAGGAAAATGAGTAGCTATGATTTCTCCTCAGTCTTGTGTTACAGCCATCCCTAGTACGGCACAACTAAGTTGTCTACACGTAGCGTATTATTTCCAGGTGAGAGCACTTTCACTGCTATTGTTCCAAATTTAATGCATCATTTCTTTAAGAAAATGAAGATATTCATATACTCTTAAAGTTCCCAAGGACCGTTGGCTTGCGCTCTGGGTGGGGGTGAGTACTCTGCATTGTAATACTAAAGACAAGCTCAAGTCATTCCATTAGCTTTCAGGGGCATGGTTTTCCCCCTTCTTCACACGAAAACACCCCTGTGGGGTGGGTTACATTACAATGAGAGCCATAGGTAATAAGTGAGATGAATTGACGGATTAAACCATTCTTTACAGTGCAGGGATCTGGGTGCCGTGGCACAAAAGAAGCCCAGTCTCTGTTACAGGTTTCAGATTATTTTTCATCTTCAAGACACATTGACAAAGGAAAAGTTTGTGCTGTGAAAAATGGGTAGCTAAGTTCTGAAAGATAAACAAAGTCACGGTTCCAGCCTGCGCTACACATGGTCGCCAAGACAAATAAGGAAAATGGAACGGTAGAAGTATTCCAGGTTTTTTTTTTCTTTCTGTGCTGCGTGTCAGTTATGATTATAATAAACACATACAGGGCTCCTATGTTCCCCAGTTAACAAAAGCTGTTGTGTTCAGGCACCTGTTTTGATTTCCTGTCCTTTCCACGCCTATTCCAGTTGGATTTCCAGGTAAGCTCGGTGTCAGGTGTAGAAGGATTTAGGAGGAGGCTTGAAAAACAGTGAAACATTTTTCCTTTGTTAATTGTTCATGGGTCCATGGACTTAAAAAATATGAATTGAAATGAAAATTCAGATTTTTTGTTATACTATCCCTATATGCGTGTAGCATCCAAAGCATTAATGCAAATGTTTAATGTAAGTTTCCGATCTGTAAAAATGTCATCTAAAACTTTTTTTGTGTATTAGAAAATAATATAAGTAGAGTAAGTCATGGGCAACTCCAATCATTCAAAAGTATAGAACCTGCCCTAGTGGGTTTCAGAATGGGACACTCTACAGGTCACACTGGACCCACTTTCCTTTATTGGAGGTTTTACTGGCACTTAACCAGCTTTCACTCTACAAATACTTATAAGTATTTGTAGGAGTAACACCTGTTTAAATTCCAGTTAAACCACCTAGAGTTTCCCTGCAGTAATTCAAGTGACATACATTATATACATGTAACATTTAGCTGCGGCCGCCCAGACACGGAGCGCCTCCAAGTTGTTAGTACACATATGAGCTGTGTAACAATAATGCAGGTACGCAGAGCTGGTTTTTGGCCCCTCTTGTGTACCAGAGTACCACTTATTTACACCTTTGCTAATGACATTCTACTAGTCCTACAGCAGGTATTTGATAAAATGTGCTATCTTTACATAATCCATTTATACTAACAAATCTGTAAATTCCATGTATTTATTTAATATTCATTATCCTCTTTCTCTCTAAAGATTTCCACCAGTATATTCAGTGACTTATTTCTTAAACAAACATAATATCAGTGGTTACGAAATATAGAACTATTGTTTGTTGCTGAGAAAGGATAAAAACTGTCACCAGATTGATGAAGCAGAAATTCAGCTAAAAGAAACATAAAATGCAAAGCTGAATCAGGATAAAATAACAAAACCAGGCATTCACCAATGTTCAGCTTGAGGCTCCCTCTGCGCTAGGAGAAGTTATATCTAATGCACTTCCTATGAGCCCATCCTTTGACTGGATAACTAAAATAAGTACACTAAATAAAAAATAAGTTGCACTAAATGAAATAAATGATTAAGATGTATATATATATTTTCATTATTTATTTCGTTTTTATATACTTATCGCAATGCAAACATTCTTTATCACCAGGCTAAAGCTAGCCATACATGGTTCAATTGACATCAAATCGATCATCAATTCGATCGAAGTTTTCGATCATTAAATCGTATGTCGATTGTAATTGAATCGAAGTACACACCACCCTGAGTATGCAATCAAAGCCCAACTTCGATTGAATTTAATCGTTTTTAAACGTAGAGTAATCAAAAAGCGATTGTCACAGAGTGATCAAAAACGGACCATTGATGTTCACAGAGTGATCAAAAAGGGACCAATGATGGTCACAGAGTGATCAAAAACCCATAGGTCATATCTATGCATTTTAATCCAGTACATTATAATCGTGGCAAAAGGACACTGGGAGACACACATTACATTAGGAGATGTATTCACAGAGATCGCATTTGCATGCTTGTGTGTCAGTGAACAGACACACAAGCCATTAAAATGCATGCTTGCATGGTTTGAATGACTGTATTGCATTTCCCTCCTCCCAGAAGTTACATTATGCTAATTGATTGAATTGAATCTCAATTGGACGGGTCAAACAACAGTACAAAAAATGAGACACAATGTGGGGACAATCAATCAAAATTTTGCAACTGGTCCGATCAAATTTCGATCGAGCAAAATGACAATTAAAATCGAATTTCAACGATCGTACCATGTGGACATGCTTCAATTTTCAATCGACCGACTAAAAAAATTGATCGAATTACATTGATTGTACAGTCAATTGAACCATGTGTGGCTAGCTTTAGTGTACTACCCTGTTCCCTCGATGATAAGGCACTGTCTTATATTTTTTTTATTCTGATCATTCTGTGCTAATCATTATCCCCTTTGATCACTCTGTGCCAATCATTGTCCCCTTCACTGACTCACTTTTTTTGGGTTCCGCCAGTACGGCCGGGTAACAGACTCTGTTAGGGCAGGGATCAGCAGCTTGCTTGTCCTTCCTGGTGCGGAGGCGCGGGCGCATTCGCGGGCCTTTGTAGTCACTTCCTGCTCCGCTCTGCACTGCCCTCCAGCCCTAATAGAGTCACACAGTTATACATTGTATCACCGGGATGGGAGATTTGGGCAGGGGCAGGGATCCGTGGGTAGGATATTTTAACATTCCGGGGGTGGCTTATTTGATGGGGATGGCTTATCAAAATGGGAAACAGGGTATAGCGCAGTCTCAGTACCTGTCTGGGTAGTTAAGTCATTCTAGCCATCTCTGTATGCATTTTTCACACCGGTTTATCCATGCCAGCATAAGATCCATGTTGCTGCCCTCACTTTTCCTATTACAAAAATGAATTCAAAAGCTAGCTGTGATTAAACAGAACTCCCTACCAAAGACTGCACTCTGATGCTTGCAGGTGGCATTAATGACGTACCTGAGCCTACGAACAGAGCAGGGGTTTCTGTTATCCCAGTCCATTGCAGGAGTGCATTCCCATTGGATTTTAAGCTCTATTCTGTCCCAGAAGTGATGTCACCCAGATGTGATAAAGGCCAAGGCAATATTTACATCTCTAGGGGGTTATACATTATAACGACAAACGGCTTTACAATCTGCTTGAAAGCTATTTCTGTTGGGTGGGCAGGGAAAATGGAAAAACACTTTAAGACCTTTACAGGGGGCATGAAAGTCCACTTTAAACTTGCCATCAGAGAAGTGCAAACTTGTAAAAAAGCGACAAACTTTGTTAAACTTCCAATTCAATCTTTGGGATGTTAGGTAAAGATGATTGAGCTGACTGTCACTTTAAACACACGGCTGGATTCATTACTACTTCAATCTTGTAGAAAGCCTGCTAAGTCAGCTACCAGCTTGTTTAAGGTGACAGTCCACATTCCCATTAGCACCTGTGTTTAACATTCCCAAACTGCATAGTTTAAATAGTTTAGAAAAGTAAGTGTACCTTACCCCCCCCCCCCAAAAAAAAAAAAAGAAAAAGCATTATACTTTATATAATATACAGGGTTGTACCTCTCAGGAAGATGGGGGGGGGGGGGGGGGGGGGGGGCTGATGGTGGATATACTCTATCAACTTATGGGTAATAGATATTATATCCACTGTTAAGGTCTTACATAGTCAGACACACAGTGTATTTAAGTTTCTCTTTCCAGTAATAGGACAGCTATTATAAGACAACCAGCAGGGCAACTCATTACTGCTCTCTTCTACATCACATGTTTATATGTTTAAAGTTTGGACTCTTAGGCAATTTATACATTTATTTGCTCAGACACCATCTCACCACTGGCTCAGTGACTCATCTAGACCTTACAAACCTTGTGGGTTCATCTTCGGTCAAGTTTGTCATTTAGACTTGTCCAAATGGCTTCGGATGTTTCATGCACTGGCTAAACCCAATAACTGGAGTAACAGTTGCTCCAGATCAATGGCAGCCAAATAAGATTTTGCTGACAAAAGCTAAACATGATGAACTGGTCATCATACCTCTGCTGTGATCTTTTCAGTGAAGAATTTAGAGAAACTGGTAATGCCTGATTCTTACTGCAAGAATGCCCTACGGCTATACTGGTCTGATGGTTTTTGATGATTCTCTTTTTGTAAAGGAATATATGGTGGTGATTATACTCCAGTAACTGTATTGCAGCTTGGGAAAGCATCTCCAGCATTCACTCCTGGAGGTGTCCAATTCTTCTGTCCCCCATTTTGCACTGTCTTTCAGATGCCGAGCCACTGTTGAGTTGTTAAAATGCCAGTGAGGATTCCTGAAGCTCTGGGGATGGAGGAGATGTAAGACAAGTGATGGAGATGTTAATGCTGGCCATACACGGGTCAGTTTAGCGCTTGCTTCCTGAACAATCAATCACTGTGTGCGCGTTCAGCAATTGAGCGCAGCCCATCTGGAGCAATTGATCCTGCTTTATAAAAATAATCAATTGAACAGGGATCCGACATGTCACTTAATTCCTGTTCGATCACCATTGCTTTCGATGAGGACCGATTGTCTCCATCCAAAGTATTGGCCAGGGGTGGTGCATCTATTCACGGAACGATTGATGCATGTTCTATCACCATGCTACGATCGATCATTCATCGACCACATAGGGATCGACCCATGTATGTCCAGCTTAATGCTAACAATCTTCTAATAGGAACAAGGACACAAGGTGCACAACCTAGTGCTACAAAGTAAAGTATTGTAAATGGTAAAATAAAACAAAAGAACCCACGATAAAGGTTTTGAGGCTTAGCAAGGATTGATCTCTCAGGGCCATGTGCTTACCAGGATGATGTCATTTCCTGGTTACGGATGAGATCACTTCCTTATGTCAACCATTGACAAAGAGCTGCCGCTTGAAAAGCGTCCCATTGATCCTGCTGGCCACTCCATTACCTGTAACCAGGAAGTGACCTCATCCTTAACTAGGAGTTACCGTCATCCTGGTAAGCACACAGCCCTGAGAGATCAAATCCTTGCTAAGCCTGAAAACCTCCTTTAATGTGAGTATTTTGTCTTTTTGTTTTATTTTATTTTACCATTTACAATACTTTACTTTGTTGCACCAGGTTGTGCACCTTGTGTCCTTGTTCCTATTTGCCACACTTCTCCTACATTTTGAGAGCTACACGCAACTTAAACACACACACCTCATATTGATCCACATATGACTTTTGCCCAGGCACATACTGAGGGTCCTTCTGGCCACTGATATCACTGTAAAGCAGGGTACACACATGCAGATATGGGCCAGATCGATGACGACATTACGCTGCAATATTGAGCCGTCTGTCCCTTGCTTAACTTTAATCCCTGCTGACTATTACTGTTTATTATCTTTCTCGTGGTCTTCTAAAGCTGACCATACACGGCTTGATTTGATCGTTGTGCGTTGAGCGTTCAGGACCCACCACCTTGGGCAATCGATCCCTGGCCAATACTTTGGCCGATACTGCTGTCAGGTACTTCTATATGTACTGATATTCTATATGGACATGGTTTTTGAAACTTCAGAAGGATTTGCAATAGTCCCATCTCCCTCACAAGCATATTGAAAGCTGAAGCATAATATACACTCTTTAATGATTAACTGCGCAAGTTAATAACTGTGGAAATTTTTTGTACGAAATACAAACACATAAAGATTCGATCTTTACTGTGGATGGGAGAGTAGATTGCTGATATTAATACCGACCCTCCTATAAAATCACAAAGTAACGAAAACATTGTATTAGATGGCACAACAGTCATGACCCGGCGCCTGAGCCGGCCTGACCCGAGCGGCGTGTGCACTCATGGACATCTATCTGGCCCATATAATATGCAGCCATTGCTGTTTTCGAGCGGGACAAATCAATCCAAATATCGGACGTACTTGTTAAATACGGCCGATGTCCGTTGCTTTACATGGAAACCGCGGGTCTCCATGTAAAGCATCAGCTGAGCTGGGGAGAGAGCAGAGCTGTCTCACCAGCTCTGCCGATATCTGACGGCAGCATGATGACGTCATCACACTGATGCAGGGTACATCGGACAGCTCGAATATCGAGCCGTCTGTACCCTGCTTTAGGCTGACGCATTCCCAGTTTATCCTTTTCTGCTCTACGTTGGTTTGTATGACTTGTGTGTTATTACAATCTACCGTGACAGTGGTGGTTGGAGAAATGTAAACACAGTGTTCTGTTACAGCTGCATTGTTGGAGAGGTGAATTCTTCCGCATGAGCAGGAACCTTCTAGCAGTTGGTGAAAGTAAATGCCTGCAAGAATCAAGTCTTGTGCTTGTTCCACACCCACCCTTGGCAGCCTCTCTATGTCTCCATTTACTTACCTATGTAGAGATGTGCACCGTCATCATAAGTCTTGCACCCCAGAATTCAGCTTCTTTTTTTTTGGGGGGGGGGGGCATAGTAATAAATAACAATTCCATCTTACTTAAAATCTTTATAAAATAAATGTTGAGGAAAAGAACTGCTTGGAGATTAAAATCCTGCCTGCAAATGGGATTGTGAAATCATATAAAACAAAATAAGTGAAGTGAAAAACAAATTAAGATATCAGAGTTAGATATCAGAAAAGCTAAAAAAAAATAGGCAATATTTGAAATGGGAACGATCCCTAGTCTCAATTGTGGCACCCTGGGTCACCGTGTTCTACCACACAGAACACGGTGACTCAGGGTGCCCCAATTGAGACTAGGGATCCTTCCCATCTCAAATATTGTCTACTATATATATATATATATTGGAATGTTGGCACATACTCAATGCAACTCAAGTGCCTTTCTTGTTCTATAAAAAAAAAAAAAAAAAAAAAAAAGTGGTATCGGCTTCTGAATCTTGTGTGAGGTGCTTGACATTACCATGCCCTCATCATTGCCCCTTAAAATTGGGGAACACTCAAAATCCTTTAAGAATGCACCCCAGACCATTGCAAGTGTATTCTAGGAATTTGATTGGACAGAGGCTGAGGTGAGGCAATGTGAAATCAGTAACGATTCCCAACGTCCGTTTTTGATGAATCGTTAGGTTTTTTTCTAAACATATTTTATTTTATTTTTTTGAGAATTGAGGAGTGTGTGTGGGCAGAATGGCAGAACATGTTACCTTCTCTTTCTATGTTCATTAAGTTGAAGTCTGGAAAGCAACCCCTTCCCATAAGGGCACAATGACCATTCTTATATCCACAAGTCATGTGGAGGGCAGAATGAAAGTTAATCATTGACTTTTGTTTATTTTTTTAATTTCCAATCTTAAAGTTCCAGGCAAAATTTCCTTTTAGGACAAGAGCATGGGGGTTCCATGGTGGAGATAACTACCACTGAACAGCAGCTGGCCTTCTGCTTCTCATAAAGAGATTCCGGTGTCACCAGCTGGGTAGCCTTTAAAGTATTCAGGTGCTTGGGATGCCTTCAAAAACAGCCCCATGGTAAGCCTATAAGGACGAAAAGTGTCCAGGGGACGCCTCATGTCACAATCTTTTAGGCTTCCGCTCCTTTTTGGCATACGGGTGCTGGTGTTTTCAGATGCCCGTTTGAATCTTTGAGATAAAACCATTGTCGTATTTTCAGGAATGCGGCTTTGTTTACATTTCTTTTGAAAAAGATTTGAGCTATGGAAAATTCTGGACACCAAAACTTCCGTCAAAATGTGATCAAGTTGGTGATAATTATGCAAATGTACCGCTTGTGTCTGCCTGAGGAGGTGAAAGATATCAGTAGGACATCTCAACGTGTAAAGCAGGGTACAGACCTGCAGATATGGGCCAGATTGATTGCTGCTTCGAGCACCGTGCGCGCTCACGGCCATCTATCTGGCCCATATAATATATGCCCCATCTACAAAGCAGATTTAATGGAGAGAGAGACAGAGGGTGCTCGGTCTATCAATCCATCAAGTTTTGATATTGTCCTAAGTCCAAAGGAATCAATGTATAATCCAAAGTTGAAATAAAATGTTTTTATTCTTCTTGTCAAAAAATGGATCCAAATGTCAGTAAATCCACTGGACTGGACTGGCTGTAGCATACATCCTATTCATCTGCTGGTTAAGTATTAAGTTCCAAACACCTTGGTTATGGACCAATCCCACTCGAGAACAGCCATATCGGACATGACCGTAAATACGGCCGATGTCCGATGCTTTGCATGGAAACCATGCGGGTCTCCAGGCAAAGCTTCGGCTGAGCTGGGGAGAGCAGAGCTGTCTCCCTGGCTCTGCCGATATCTGACAGCATTGCGATTACGTCATCACGCTGCTGCAGGGAACATCGGACGGGTTGAATATCGAGCCGCCTGTACCCTGCTTAAAGGTACCCATACACGTGTAGATAGCTGCTCGATCTATTGCCACTTCGAACAATGACGTCACGCAGTGCGTGTTTACGGCCTTACAACAAGTGGCCACCCCTGTCTTCCAGTGGCATCAATTGATTGATCAATTGGTCAAACCAGGAAAGGGACATGTCTACTCAAGTCAACTGCCAAATATCGAACAGGAATCGAGCACTTAAAGTGGTGCGCATCAATTCCCGCCCAAACGACCAGCCTTAGAGCACAGCGTGGTGACATCATCATGAATTTACTGCGCTGCGATTGAACGGGTCATCGATCTCACAGGTATCTATAAGTGTATGGGTACCTTAACAGGCATGTGTAAAGCTGAACTGCAGGCAAATCACGCAATACACGGATGAAATATATTGTAGTAATTGTATCTTTCATCGTCACATCTCTGCAGCACATGGCAGATCAGTAGATCTATGTTTTTCTCTTCTCTTGCGTAAATACAAATGAAACATAATATCATGTATTAGATCTACTCGCCTTGGTATGCTGTACCTTCATCTCTTGTAAACAACTCATTAGGGTTCATTGTTCTTCAAAAGTGGACTCTGCTTCTAGTCTTCTCAAAGGGAACTTCAGCTGAAAGATGATCTGGACCTTGCTAGATGGTCTACTTGTAGGATCAAAGCTAGACCCAATATCCAACATCCCGGTGCTAATTAGATATACTGTATGTACCTAACTTTCTAAAGACCAACACCTTTGAACCTCTCTGTACAATTAGTTCTGCCAAGGGTCTCCACGATGGATTGGATTGGATTGGATACAGGTTGATTGTAAAGCTTAGAAAGGTCCTCATATTACATAGTTTTGGTAAAACTGAAAATTGTACAAAAATGTGTCATACTGTCACATGTCACCTCCCTGTTCCTGATTGAGCCTCCGATTCACTGTCTCCATCCACAGGCCACAAGCTGGCTTTGAGTCACATGTAACTCTTACAGTACAACACATTTGAACCCCCAGATCACACACCTCAGTAGTACAACCCTGGCATTTTCTGGGTTAGTAACTAACTACTCTGACTTTCATCCCCCAGATCTCCAACACACTTAGTCCTTCTTTTATTTTTTGGATTATTAATTTACATTCCCAATGTCACCCCCCTAACTGCAACCTTTCCTAGTTATTCATGTTTCCCTGCAGTTATCCCAGTGACATAAATTGTATACATGTAACATTTAGCTGCGGCCGCCCAGACACGGAGCGCCTCCAGGTTGTTAGTACACATATGAGCTGTGTAACAATAATGCTGGTACGCAGAGCTAGGTTTTGGCCCTTTTTTGAGTTCCAGGGTACCACTTATGTGCACCCCTGGCTATATGCATGTATCTAAAATAACCATTAAAATGACATTTCCTATAACTAATTTGTGATTTAATGTTGTATGTTCAGCACAAATGTTGGATGCTGTGGTTTCACTATAATATAGTAATTATATACTTACCATGAACCATGTTGTCTTTGTATGGCACAAGAATACATTAGGGGCCTGTGACAGAGAGCTTATGTGTCTTTTAGATGGGTTTTGCCTTCGCATACAAGTCTACAAGAATGGACGGTCATACGATGGTTACCAAAGCTACTTTGGGGATATAGGTTTTATGTTGTTGAACTTTTTTTTAATACTGTATGTGAGGTACTCTGTTGCCTTTTGATGGTCCTATTGAAAATAAAGACTGTTTTAAACTTTGATGGATGGATGTCATTATAGTGGGGTGCCAGGAAAGCCAATACTTTTAGTCTGTTTTGTTCAGGGCTGTGGAGTTGGAGTCGAGGAGTCGGAGGCAAAAAATGGACTGACTCCGACTCCTACTAATTTTAAATGGGAATTAAAATTTTTAAATTTTTTATTTTTTTAAAAAATAGAAAAAAATTAACTTTAAATGTCACAATTAACAAACAGTCATAATGAACGACTTCTCTGCTATAAGAATAAATACATGCAGCGCATAACATTACAGTGCCCACTGTGACCTTAGCCTAAAGGCCCCCACACACGTACCGAGTGGGGGCCGACAGATCAGCTCAGGTGAGCTCCACACTGCAGCGTGATGACGTCATCACTCTGCTCTCCAGAGCTGACCGCATCGGCCAGCACCCTTTGTGTCGGTGGAGAGTGGAGACCGGCGTCTTCATTGAAGCTAACGGCATCGGCGGAGATTATCAGACATGTCCGTTCTCTGGCCAACTGAGCTGTAGGGCGTCAGCGATCTGTCACCCCATGTGGGCACCCCCGATCGGCGAGTGTGCTCGCCCATCGGTCAGCGGCAAAATCGGCAGCCGCTCGGTGCGTGTATGGCAGCCTTAACTCTCGTTGATAATGAAGTAAATGTATTTTGCCGGACTAGAGACGCTTGTATAAGGGAAGGGAATGGATCGCCAATAATTCAAGACTGAAGCTGTAGAGCATTTGGAAAACCGCTGTAATTCAGCTGAGGCGACAAATACTTAGATTGTTAGCTTCAACTTTACACATGACTATGGGGTTCAAGGGAAATCATGAATCATGTTTGAAGTGCCCCTTCATTCTGCCTCTTCTTGGAGCCTTCCACTGCCCTATCTTCAGCAGAAGATCAGAACACTAAAGCTTGGCACACACAAGTAGATCTGTAACAAGATTTGAGTACAATCAATTAACTTGCGCACTCACGGTGATTGATTGTACATGAGTCTTCATGGAAAGTATTGAAACAGCTGCGGCTCCTGCCTCCTCCACAGCCGTCGGCTGTCAGTGTGAAGGGGGCGGAGCCAGCACTCCTCACTCCGAAGCTGTGTGAGTGAGGCAGCTGTATGAGACAGGCTGCTTCTCCCAAGCTTGTGGCGTGTTGTAAATCACACACTGCAATCTGAGGAGAAGGTCCCCATTCAACAGGAATCGATGTGCCCATGTGGTGCACATTGATTTCTGTTGATCAATCAAAACGTGGTGTCTAGCAGCAGCATCTTCTGCCTAACTCCCTTTCTCTGCTTTAATTGGCCATTACAGTCCAGTGTTGGTTTCCTGGCCAGTAGTTTTGTGGTTAGTGTATGTCGCCTTCCATTCCTTCAATGGATGGATACAATACATTAGCATATTAAATACAGAGGAGTCGGAAGAATCAGAAACTGAGGAGTCGGAGTCTGGAAATTTATCGACCGACTCCACAGCCCTTGTTTTGTTTAGTTCAAATTGTTCTAGTTGTGGCACCAAAGTTAGCGCTATAGGTGTGAAGGGGCGAGCGAATTCATTTTTGCATCTGTTAAGGAAATTATCGGTTAAGCAAAGTTCAGACACATCTGTCATTGAGTTCTGAATGATCCGCTCAAAGTGATCTCAAATTCATTCTGCTGATTGGTGCAGCCTATGCTTATGCTCAGATTTCCTATTTACCACCCTTTTTGGCTTCTGATCACAAAGAGGAAGCAATGTTCAGGTTTATACAGTACAGTAGACTATCACCCAGTCCGATTGAAATTATTTAGAATAAACCCATGCCTCACACCAATCTAGTTTTCCCATCCCTATTTATTTACATATGACAAGAAATGGGTTCCCTCAGGATGGGACTTTAAGTGGAAAACTGGATTGAAACAATTTAATAGATCAGACATTTGTTAGTCAAAACAAAGACCCGTTTTATTAGTGAAACATATATAGAAATACAACAATCACCAATATGCTTAATGAGGAACTGCTCCATCACTTTATGTTCTGCTTGTGTACTTGCTACATGTTTTGGCAAAATGGCTTCCTCAGACTGTACACCGGTACAAGGTAGCCATAGAGCCCCTCCCTTGATAGTAGACCCAGAGCCACAAAGCCCCCTCCATATAGGTAGACAAAGCACCCCCTTGTAGGGAGCCAGACCCC
>CM070035.1:20713936-20725709 GCA_036250615.1 Ptychadena robeensis | reverse complement strand
CTTGTAGGTAGCCAAAAAGCCCCCAGTAGGTAGCCATAGAGCCCCTCCCTTAATGGTATACAGAAAGCCCCCACAGGTAATCACAAGCCACAGAGCTCCCCCTTACAGGTAATCACAAAGCCCCCCTTATAGGCATATTTAGGGGTTGTTGGTGATGGCGCTGGGTTTTGCTGTTGGGAGTGGGATAGGCAGACCTGAATGAAAAATAATACAGAACAGGTAGCACTAAGCCGGACTGAAGGGGCTAAAGAGCCACATGCGGCTCCTGAGCCGCACTTTGCCTACCCCTGGTATAGGGTATTAGTTTCACAGTGCGGGTCGTCGGCAAAAAGCGTCCCTATAGGTGGGTTTCTTACAAGGGGGGCCTGCCAAGGGAAGGCATGGCAGTTGTCTTGCATTCTAAAAATATAAAGCATAAGTATAGGGTGGGTATGAAGTAGTCAGACTCAAGTTACATCATCTAAGGCTCATATGCCCACATATTGTTCTAAAACATCCAGTCCCATATGGCAGGGTTGGGTGTCCAAGCAGCCAATATTTATGCACTATCACTGTCACATGGGATAAATGGCTAGTGTGGCATTAGAGGTCACATGCTACCATACCCTGGTGTACCTGATATTTATATTTGCACCCCAGTGGCAAAGTAGGGGGGGGGATTAAGGGTTGCTACTGGCATCAACCTTAAAATTCCCCTGTTCCTGTACCCTTTGGTTAGACCTCCGTTTGTTTTTAAGGAAGAAAAAACCTGTATATTTCTGTGTAAGCTACACAAAAATGTGAGTCATAAAAGGAAATCTATAAGAATGATTACAGTTACGAACGTTGGGTTGTATTGTGAATACTATGACAGATCTGTACACATGGCTGACTTTCAATGCACAATCACACCTATAAAATGTTGACTGGAGAAAAAAAACTGGATATACTTGATGTACAGTATGTTTTGCTTATAAAAGCTGTATTACTATGTGAAGTGATAGACAAATACTGCAGACAAAGCCATTTTCTAAAATGCGTCGCCTCGTCACTTGTGCAGCTCAATTGTGGCAATGAACCCTAACATTAGAACATTAGATGTAAGTTCCTGGAAAGTAATCGGTAAGTGGATTGTGAGATGGAATCTGAATTTTATACAGTAAACGCCCTGTTATCCGGAACCCATTAGGATGGTATAAATGTGGTTTTGGACACCTCTAGGCATTATGTGCACTCATTGCAGAGAACTAGCGGAGGGGAGAATCTTTTCAACAAAGGGCCAGAAAAGAAAGCTAAACGGGCCGGATCGTGCCCTTGGGCTTTAGTTTGCCCACCCCTGACGTAGAATATAGTCTCAATTATTTCACCCTACATCACTAATGCATTGCAAGTTCAATATGTTTTTTTTTTTTTTAGGGGTTTGTTTTTTGGGGGGTTTTTCGGCTGGGTTGTGTTCTGGTTGCTTGACTTTTGGTTTATATCGAGTTTCCCCAAAAATAAGTGTCTTATATTTTATGCTCCAAAAGATGCCCATCCATGAAGAAGAATATGGCACTGGGGTATCAGGGTGGGGGGATCACTTAAAATGACACAGGGGGGATCAGAGGGGGGAATCAAAATGGCACAGGAGACTCAGAGGGGGCATTACCATTGTAGTAACCCCTTCTGATCCTCCTGTGTCATTATGATTGCCCCCTCTGATCCCCCCTGTCCAGAGTTACAGTACCGTATCTTCAGGGGTGCCTTATTTTTGGGGGGATGCTTTATATTTCAGCGTGAGACAAATATGTAAGGGCGCCTTATTTTCAGGGGAAACAAGTTAGGTAGTCCATGATATTTATTTCCTTGAGATTATTCTTTCTCAAAATGTTCTTTTTACAATGCTATTTATTGATTTATTCCAGAATTTACATTGCTATTTTTACCTGTTCTAGTTGCATTTGATTGGTATTCGGGAAATAAGCTTAATGTTTTAGAATTTCATTTGTTTCATTTCCTATTCCATGTAAAGGGATAGACCTGTAGACAGGCACAGAGACATCTTGGATATATAAGATTTCTGTTCTTAGGTTTAGATACACTTGACGTTGACCTTGAAAACGGCGATTTGTATGATTTTCATTCGTTTCATGTTTGTAAAGATCTGTAGATAAGAAGCAGTCGAATTATGAATGAATCTGAATATTGCACAACAATTCTATATTTATACTTCGGAGGCTGTAGAATGAAATACAGGTGTGGATTGTTGATAAATAGGACAAGCCGTATAGATTAGAGCATAATGCTGACCTGAGAGCATTGACAAAGGTGCATTTCTGAAGCTTCAACATGAATGTTTTGAACACATTCAGGGAGGCAACACAACATTTCATGGACCGCCAAGTCGTCATCAAAATTATATTAGACTCTTATTAGACATTATCCGTGAAAAGGGAAGCAACCCGTGATGGATTATCCTGTTTCTGCCAGAAGTTCCATATAACAAAGTGTTCATTAAGAAAACCGTAACTGCTTTCTGCTCCTTGAAAGACAATTGAGTACATGTTGTATTCTATGTGTAGCTGTGGTAACCGCTATTCGGTGAGATATATATTATATACCCTGTTTCCCGTATGATAAGCCATCCCCATCAAATAAGCCATACCCCGATTTTTGCCCAAAATGTTAAAATAAGCCACCCCCTTAAAATAAGACACCCACCGATACCTTTCGGGTGGTACAATGGGTAACTGTGTGACTCGTCAGGGCTGAATGCAGTGCAGGAAGGACAAGCAGGTGCTGATCCCTGCCGTAACGGATTCTGTTCCCTAGCTGTACCGGTAGAACCCCAAAAAAGTGAGTCAGTGAAGGGGACAATGATTGGCATAGAGTGATCAAAGGGGACAATGAATGGCACAGAGTGATCAGAAGGGGACAATGAATAGCACAGAGTGATCAGAAGGGGACAATGAATGGCACAGAGTGATCAGAAGGGGACAATGTTTGGCACAGAGTGATCAAAGGGGACAATGAATAGCACAGAGTGATCAGAATAAGACATCCCCCTGAATATAAGACCTAGGGCATATTTTGGGGTTTCAAAAAAACATAAGACAGTGCCTTATCATCGGGGAAACACGGTATATACACACTGAATGTGTTGTGATTACTTTTTGTAGATGTCTAGTGCAATGCAAAGTTATGCACACAATGTGTACAGTGGACCCTTGACTTACGAGCTCCCTTCGTTCCCAAGGGTTGGTTGTAAATACCCATAATGGGTTTTGAATCTCCCAAAGCCCCCTTTAACCAACATTTTTATAATTAAAAGCATTGTATAATATGTGTAATTTATCAGAACCTCCAATTATTTTCCTGTGTTCTCACCAAAAAGTTGTGCCGAGCCAACCAGAAACAAACATTTGTGATCATCAAGGTGACATGTTTGGCTTTCAGGAAGAGATGATGAATTGGAAGGTGGTTATTGTTGGGAAGCAGAGTCTCTTCCATAAGAACATCAGGTGTCCAGCTCTCTGGTGTCCTCTTTCTTTTTGGAAGACTGTGTAGACTTTTGTAGATTGGCGAGATGGTCCATTATGACACACTGGGCTTATGATTATGGAGGTTATATGACCAATTTCACTAATATTTCCTTCCTGAACATGGTTTCATCACCAAAATTACTGGAAATGTAGAGAAGAGTTTTTAGAAAAAAAATTAAACAATATTGCTCTAGTTCGGTGGTTCCCAAACTTTCCTTGCAGGGCCCCCTCCCCAATATGGAGCCCCCCTCCCTATTAAAACACAGGTTAAGAATAAGGGGCCCGCGCCCTGTAATACCTTTGTGCCCCCAGTTTGGGAACAATTGCTCTAGTTCATGTAAGCTTTTCATGAATTAAGTTCAGAGTTAAATCGACTTAAACTTGCTTTTAAACATTATTTATGCAAAATCTACATGTGCTCAAGCATTCCTTTTTAAAAAGAAAAAAATTACCCAAAACCCTTCTCTACTGATGATGATTCCATGTTCAGGGGTTTGGCAATTTCATCACAAAGTTTGCAACTTTCATCTCATCGCAAATTTGATTTGTTTTAGGAAATTTTGGGTGCTGAAAAGTTTGGCTTTTACTCGAGTATATACGGTTAACTTTAAAAAGGACAGAATACATTTTTATTAAAGGTTTTTTACAATTCAATAACAAATACTTGCAACTCATCAAGTAGCATTAGGTTTAAGTGCTGGCAGAGAGGCATAAAAAGGTGGACAAAAGACACCGCAGTAAATGTGGTAGTCGTGATCAACTTCCTAAACTAACACCGGAGGGTTTTTCAATTGATTCCTGAGCAACATGTGATGGACATATGCACTTGTGGTCATCGATTGTTCGGGAATCGATTGTGGCCAGCCTTTTGTTTGAAGAAAGCTTGATCGAGTTGGTAAATCCCTGATTCGATTGCCATTAGGTGGATGGGGAGAGGTCCCCATCCGAAGTATCGAACGGGATTGATTGCGCAATGATTCTTTGTTCAATCGACAAAAGCTAGAGCACAGCACCTTGACGTCATCACGCTGTGCTTGAGGGTTCATCAATTGAATGAACATCGACCACCTTAAGATGCCATGAATGTGTATCGTGTTGTCTCTGGTCTATGTGATGCGTCATGTTCTGACCTAATCATTCTAATTCTGATGACGTATATTTTATCTCCCGGCAGATTCTGTTATCACTGGAAACTGTACGACCGATCGCTGTTCTCTAGAAGCTATGACTTCATCCTGTCCCTCTTCTCCCTCATGCTGGGAGTGGAAATGTCTATAATCCATCTGGAGGTCGGCTTGGTGGAGGAGAATCTATTCAAAGATTTCAAGAGGCGGAAAGCAGAGAAAGACAAAAAGAAAAAATCCAAAAAGTCACAGACATGATGTATTAAAATGTTTGTTATGCGTATCATGTAAATAAAAAGTTATTTCTGTAAGCCGTGTGTCGATGATTTGTTCATTCATGCAGACAATTTGTGTGGTGGGGATTTGCATGGCATTTCTGTCACTGGCGGTGTTTGGACTATGGGTGGTTGGGCAGAGTTCCTCAGCTGGAAGTTTGTCTGGGCAAACTACGGCCCGGGGGCCATATCTGGCCCTTTAGTATTTTAATCCAGCCCTTTGTCACCTTGGTGTCACTCTGGCTTACCTCCGCTCATTGTTAATAGCAAAATTCTAGTTCCCAGGTTCCCTTAGTGTTAACTGTAGATTTGTGCCTCATCCCAGCGACCGCCTGTGGAGGAAGATGGTAAAGAGAGAGGGGAGTTAGGCGTATGCAACCCAAGGGACGCAGCAAGTAGACACCCCCTCGGCGGGGTTCTCATCCTGGGAGCTCACAACCACGTGTATAAGTAGTGTAACTATACACCCAGTAGGGTGTAATTTATTCATAAATAAAAAATATGACTAATTGTCGCCCTAAACTGCTTACAATTTACCTTCTGTGCCGCTAAAGTCCCTACCGGAGTCCCTAGTCTCCACTTTGGGATAGCTGGGTCCCCATGTCCTTTGACAGGCGGACCTAACTATCTCTTTACCTCCTTTTTCATATCTTACCTCCGCTCATTCCCTGCAATAAGTGGAAATACTGCCTAGAGGAGGATTATAAGGATCTCCTGCTAGAGGTCATAGTTTGCTGAGATTTACTATCCTAAAGCCTCATTTTTTTATACAAATAAATTTTTTATATATATTTTTTCTTTTGTAACCTCCCTGGTAACCAGTATGATTTTTTTTTAAACAATTTATCAATGTTTACATTTTCTGCCCAGGCTGGGAAGATTTGGGACCGGTGTCCCTTACAGGTCCTTGGTCCGGCCTCTCTATCAAGTTTAAAAACCCTTTGCGGCCCACAAGTCAAAAAGTTTGCCCACCCCTGGTCTACTCCAAGAGTTATTTCATTGGTGCTAAACTATATTGAATAATTTTATCATTTAATGCTAGTATAGGGGACTTAGCAATTATGTGCAACATCACTCAAACTGGGAGAGGCAACGTTCAGGTATGCTGCATATACCTTCTAATGGTGGAGGAGAACACAGTGAGCAGAGGGACGATTACCTGCTTCTCATGACAGATAAAAATTTGCCAACATGTCCGATGACCTTTCGAACAATTTTTTTTCGAGGTCGAACAAAATGTATCCATGGAACAAATTGGCCATTTTAGATTTTTGTTCAATCAACCAAAAAATCATTCGTTCTTCCTTAAGCGAATGAAAAAATCTACAGGTGTAAACCCACCATAACAGTGGGCAGTTTATGTAATCGCCAATTAACTATATCAGGGAATGATTCACACAACTGTGGCAAAGACATCTTATATATACAGGGCATCCAGAAAGTATTCACAGCTTATCACTTTTTCCACATTTTGTTATGTTACAGCCTTATTCCAAAATTACATTTTTTACATTACACACAACACCCCATAATCACAATTTGAAAATGTTTACTTGAGCATTTATCAAACGCTCAAGTAAAAAAAAAAAAAAGAGCGTTTGATAAATGTACAAAAGCATTCACAGCCTTTGCCATGAAGCTCAAAATTGAGCTCAGGTGCATCCTGTTTTCCCTGATCGTCCTTGAGATATTTTCTCAACTTAATTGGAGTCCTGTGGTAAATTTAGGTGATTGGAAATGATTTTGAAAGACACACTTGTCTATATACGGTCCCACATTTGACCGCTCTTGTCAGAGCACAAAGCAAATAATGAAGTCAAAGGAATTCTCTGTAGAACTCCAAGACAGGATTGTCTTAAAGCACAAATCTGAGGAAGATTACAGAACAATTCTTGCTGCTTTGAAGGTCCGAATGAGCACAGTTGCCTTCATCATCCGAAAGTGGAAGAATTTCAAAACCACCAGGACTCAGTCAGGGAGGTGACCAAGAACTGGATGGTCACTCCATCAGAGGTCCTCTGTGGAGAGAGGAGAACCTTCTCTGCAACAATCCACCAATCAGGCCTGCATGGTAGGGTGGCCAGACGGAAGCCACTCCTTAATAAAAGGTGCATGGCATCTGCCTGGAGTTCGCCAAAAGGAACCTCAAGCACTCTCAGACTATGATAAACAAAATTCTCTGGTCCGATGAAACAACAATAGAACTCTTTGGTAAAATTGCCAGGTGTCACGTTTGGAGGAAACCAGGCACTGCTCATCAGCAGGCCAATACCATCCTTACCGTGAAGCATGGTGGTGGCAGCATTGTGCTGTGATAGTTTTCAGCGGCAGGAACTAGGAGACTTGTCAGGATAAAGGCAAAGTTGACTGCAGCAATGTACAGGGACATCCTGGATAAAAACCTGTCCCAGAGCACCCTTGAACTCAGACTGGGGCGATGATTCATCTTTTAACAGGACACCGAGCCTAAGCACACAGCCAAGATATCAGAGGAGTGGCTGTTAATTTTAGCCAGAACCCAGATTTGAATCTAATAGAACAGCTCTGGAGAGATCTTGAAATGTCTGCACCAACGCTTCCAATTCAACCTGATGCAGCTTGAGAGGTGCTCCAGGAGTAATGGGTGAAGGGGGCCAAGCATAGGTGTGCCAAGCTGGTGGCATCATATTCAGAAAGACTAATCTCCTTTCGTCCCTCCATACATATAGCCGTCTTTCGAATTTCAAAATAAACATCACAAAATCAGAAGCCCTACCTATCAACCTCACTCCAATACAGTTAGCCAAGCTGGCCCCGGCTCACTAAAATAAAAGATAATTTGCGAAAATGGAGAGATGTCCCTCTTTCATGGTTCGGCAGATGCGCCGCAATCAAAATGACCATCCTTCCCCAGCTCCTTTATGTCTTACAAGCTTTACCGATCAGAATCCCTCTGGCGTATTTTTTCCAACTACGATCAGCTATTTCCAAATTTTGTCTGGGAGGGCCGCTCGGCCAGAATCAAATATGCTACCTTGACTATGCCCAAAAACTCAAGAGGTATTGGCATCCCGGATCTGTTGAAATACTACAAAGTGATCCACCTATCTCAAATTATCGATTGGTGTTGCCATGCTCCTCACAAGCAATGGGTACTGATGGAACAGGAAGATTCCCCATGGGACCTTAGAGGTCTTCCTTGGCTGCAGAACCCTCTACCGACTACTCTTTCTAATCACCCAACAATTGGAACCACCATTACTATCTCTCGTAAGACCTTAACAAAGTATAATATCTCCACATCCCCCTCCCCATTGTTCCCGATTCTAGTGAATCCGGCATTTTCGCCAGGCTATCAGTCACAACCGTTTTCTGAGTTACTTGCCAAAGTCCTCTTTAGAGCCATGGATTGGTCCAGGGCTTCTGGCTGGCTTTCAATGGAAGAAATCAGCAAACTCCTTGCCCCACTACAAAATTGTTGGTGTTCGGTCCAACTTAGACATTTCCTTCACAGTATCCCATTCTCCAAAGACTACTCACGCCCATTAACGACTTTTGAACAAATATGTAAAAAGGCCGTCCCTACACGCCACTCTATCTCGACAGTCTACAATGCCCTAACGACTCCGAAGGTTGGCTCCTCCCTATCATTTATTAAGGCATGGGAGAGGGATTCGAACATACAGTTTACAGCAACGCAGGAGACAACCATTCTCAGACACTCTCACAAAGCATCCATTGCCTAGAAACTCCAAGAACAAAGTTATAAGCGTGTCACCAGGTGGTACAGAGTGCCGGCCTTACTAGCCAAGTACAACCATTCATTCTCGGACAGATGTTGGAGATGCGAGGTTGACCTGGGCTCATTAATTCATGTCTTCTGGGAATGTCCTAAACTTCTGCCCTTATGGAATAACGTCCAATATTATATCAAGGTTATCTCTGGACACGACCTAGGTGGTGCACCTGCACCCTACCGCCTGCATCTCAATCACCTACCGTCAGCAATATACAAACGTTCTATTGTAAAACACCTAGTCAATGCGGCTCGGGCTTGTGTCCCTCATCTCTGGAGACAAACCTCTCCCCCCACGTTATCACTTTGGTTTGCCAAAATCTCTGACATTAACTTGCTGGAAGATCTGACAGCCTCTCTCCACAACTCGGAGGATACATTCATGGCCACGTGGGCCCCTTGGAAAAGTTTTATGGCCTCCGACTCGTTGGAGGCCCTGCTATCCCCCCCCCCTTCTAAATTTCTACACAGTTATTTGACTACTAGTGATTTAGTCATTTTTGGGGCACAGACGAAACCTTACACTATGCTTCTTGAATCGGAGATACTATATTAATATATATAATGACTGATTGCCGTTTCCCTCCGGATCTTCTCCCCATTAACACTACTGGACCAATAATTTCTCATTGATGGCTCTGATGTTTGTTCAGGGGGGTAGGGAGGGTGGGAAGATTCTTGTGGGTTAAAAGTTCTCTAAAGAGCATCTGTTTTCTGTGTACTCCTTTTGTTAATGTTAAATTAATGAACCACTGTGCATGATTGTATTGTACAACGTTGTTTATACCAATAAAAACGTAAATGATAAAAAAAAAAAAAAAGAAAGACTAGAGGCTGTAATTACTGGCAAAGGAGCATCACAAAGTACTGAGCAAAGGTTGTGAATACTTATGTACATGTGTTTTTTAAATTTTATTGATATTTAATACATTTTCCAAAACCTAAACTTTTTCATGTTGTCATTATGGGGCGTTGTGTGTAGAATTCTGAGGAAAATTAAATTTTGGAATAAGGCTGTAACATCACAAAATGTGGGAGAAGTGATGCACTGTGACGTTATGGATGCACTGTATTTGTGCTAAGCTCTGTAGAGGTTGTAGAGCATCATGACCACGTAAGGGGGTGGAGCAGCATACGTGGCGGATTTACAACATTGGGCGTTGTGGATCTAGTGGAGTCCTGTGGACACACATGAAACGCATACAGTGCCCATTGGTAAACAATGTGACGTGCACAAATGGCGCCTTGTTCTCGGGCATGGTTTGCTAATGGAGAATATAGGACGCAGTATAGCCGACATGGTGAATACCTCATCCTAAGCGCTCTAAAACAGTGGCCAAACCCTTTGGACATGTCACACTGATGTGTCCATAACGCCACCCGGGTACCTAGTGCAGACCCAGCCTAAGCGGCCTCATCACTGTACCATGCCATATTGAATCTTCGATCTTGATATGTTTTACCACTAGAGCAGGTGAATTTTTTTGTTTCTATAAGCTGAATTCTTAATGGTTAGTGGATTGTACAGCGTGTATATCTGGGGTGTAACTTCCATGTTTTTTAGCAGAATGTTTATTTTTAACGAAGCACAGAATGTGGATTCTCCACCCATAATTAAATGGTTTTTTCCTATATTATCAAAATACCAAGAATTAGGATATAATTGTCACCTACACCCAGCACAGGTTGTGTTTTATGGGCTTTAACAACAGCCACGGTCTTCATGCATCGGGGTGTATGTATGTACTTTAAACCCTTTTACATTTTCTAGTGTAGAAGTCATCCATAAAGGTCCCCATACACCTTACAATCTTACCATACAATTTCTGTACAATCTTCTTTTCTTCTACCAAACGCATGTGATATGAGGACCCTTCTAAACCTTCCAATCACTATGTATTCTATCAGGGAGGACCCGGCACAACATAGTTATTGGTAGATCTCTAGGAAATTGTATGGAGTGATCTAATGGTGTATGGGGGGCTTTAGATACAGCCATCTTTGTTGGTTTTAAGATGACAGAATGCACATACATATGTTATACACACACTCATATCTCATACACACGCATTTTACATAGGTATCTCACATCAATGGAGTTTACCCACTGTAATTAGCATGCTTGCCAACCCAAATAAACTGCGCAGAATCCACAGGAATGACGCACTGGGGACCCATCCTCCACACAAAGTAACTTCTTGTACTCTGGTCGGATCCATTTTGAACATTTCTCTCTTCAGTGGGACCTGCGCGGAGCCAAGAAAGGATAGTTAGGTAGGTTCTGATATCAATGAAAGTCACAGAATCAATATAAAGGAATGGACGGGCTAATATTCATGTGTAGCCAGCACAGAAACCTCTCCATTGATATGTTGTTTAGATGGAAATATTCGCAACTGGACCTTTTCATCTTCCGTGTATCTGCAAGTCTTGGCTGCCATTTCTATAGAGATTATACCTGATAATTCAGGTAAAAACTGCCAAAAGCCATTTGACACGGCTATTTTTAAGATATTTTTTTTAGCCCACTGTTTGCCATCTAATAGACACGTAGGAGAGTTATATGCAGACACGTAGGAGAGTTATATGCAGAGCTGGATTATTAGCAGATTAAGTATAGAACAAGCCAACGAACGAATAGGAAACATTCCTACATTGGTGGCCATTGGGTGTAATGCTTCATTGGGTGGTATGCTTCCTACATTGGAGGTCATTGGGTGGAAAGCTTCCTACATTGGAGGTCATTGGGTGGAATGCTTCCTACATTGGAGGTCATTGGGTGGAATGCTTCATTAGGTGGAATGCTTCCAACATTGGTGGTCATTGGGTGGAATGCTTCCTGCATTGGTGGTCATTGGGTGGAATGCTTCCTACATTTGTGTTCATTGGGTGGAATGCTTCCTACATTGGTGGTCATTGGGTGGAATGCTTCCTACATTGGTGGTCATTGGGTGGAATGGTTCCTACATTGGTGGTCATTGGGTGGAATGCTTAATACATTGGTGGTCATTGGGTGAAATGCCTCCTACATTAGTGGTCATTGGTAAAGCCCCCCATACACCACATACAATTACCATGCAACTTCTGTACAACCAACTT
>CM070035.1:20682644-20698562 GCA_036250615.1 Ptychadena robeensis | reverse complement strand
ATAAAATTATTCCTCAAAAGTACCACTTGCCTAATAATTCTGCACTCCCTGTATTGTCTGTGGGTCCTGAGGAAACCATGTGGTGAAACATGTAGACTTACACACTAAAACTATACCATCCCACTGAGGGAAATAATTTTTTCTTTTCACAGGTTCGAAAGTCTGTAAATGAAATAGTTTTATGAAGATGGTTTTAATATTTATTATTATATTTAGTAAAAAAAATGAACAAAAGAAATTAACTTCATTTGTCCCACTCTTGTTAACTATTGTATTTAGTGGGGAAGTATTAGACTACATTTCATTGACACTTTTCTATTGGGTGTTCTTAAAGCAGAAGTCCAACTAAAGTTCTGCATAGATTAGGGAGGGATTGTTATTTTTCTATTGGCTATTTGGTCTCCATTTGATAAATATTCCCATATTTCCTCTCCTGTTGACAACAGTATGATAACATATGATGGTGGGTTGTAGCTGTAGAGTTATCAGTAAAGCTGGCCATGGATGCTTATGCCTGCCATACACACCCCGACGGGTGCAGATAGACCAGCTCCGATATGCACCGGAATGCAAACGTGATGACGTCATCACGTTTGCACCCTGGTGCATTATGGGGCCCCTTCAGACGCCGGTCTTCATTGAAGCTAATGCCATCGGCTTCCATCGGCCAGAGATTATGGGACATGTCCGTTCTCTGACCGGCCGAGCTGTGGGGCGACAGGGACCTGTCGCCCCATGTGGGCACATGCCGATAAGCGGCCGATTTTTCCGCTGACCGACGGCGCGATCGTGCACGCCCGTCGGTCAGGTGAAAAATCGGCCGCTTATCGGCATGTGTATGCCAGGCATAAGATTACCCAGAGATCAATTTGATAAATGATCATGACATGGATTTGAGTCTTCGAACATAAATCGTACATCGATTGAAAAGTGCACCATTTTCGGGATGCAATTTATAGAAGTGGGATGAGGTCTGCATGGGTCGATCGATAGAAATGATCGCAAGTCCGATCCATGCACGATCAATTTTTCGTGCGATTTCTCATCCTTTCAGGTTGATCGTACACTTTATGCATGCAATGATTTGTGAACTAGCGATCGCGACAGTTGATTGTTCAGAAATCATATAAAAATCGAGACGTCTATGGCCAGCCTAAGAGGTAAGTGCTGGTATTATTGTAACACATTCTTGTATGGCATTGTTGTATGTCTTGTCTATTAAAATTGGAGACGTTTTCTTTGAAATTCTGTCACCAAGATTTTTTGGCATCTAATTTCAGTATCTCCTGCTTAATGCTCACACAGTTTTATATTATGGATACAGTAGGAAATCGTTGAGGAGCAGAATCCCATCTTTGTTGTGTCTTTTTTGACTTTCCAGATAAATAGACAGCTAGTGAGAGTCTCTTCATTATTCAACACAACTCCAGCTTTTCTTTTTTTGTTGTATTATTAGACAGGGTGGGGTATAGGTAGAACCCATATCAGGCTTTTATTGCTGTCTGCTAACAAGATTTCACCTGCATGAGCTCTGTATAGTCTGCTGATCCTGGGGGTCTGGGAGCTCTACTGAATGGATAAAAGATGATTGTTGTTTGACATATGGCCAACTATGACTACCTGCTTTACTTTTATTTATTCATTACCCACCCATTCATTACAGTTCAGAATATGCAGCCTTTTACAGCAATAACTTTATGATCAGGCAGTGTTTCTGCTATGTAAAATCCAAGGAGCTTGGAGAGAGTATTGTATGTAAACAAACTTACTCTGAGCTGCACTGTGGGTTAATGCTACGGAGGTAAATCAAACTCTCGCATGGTCATGAAACAGTGTTTAATGCAGTTAATGGACTTTTTTTTAAAACATTAGTTTTTCTGATGGCTTTTAAATGTTGACACAAATGACTGTAAAATTCATTTCTGTCAACAATTGATGCCTTAAAAGTTAATTTTGAAGTTTATGCCTTAACAGTCCCCCCAGCCCTGTATCGTTCAAAACAGGAAACTCTATGTGGTCATGTTACACAGCCACCACTGATCCCTAAACACAGAATTTGTATGTATAAATCTAGGAAGGTTGTCCTTCATCCTGCTACTACTTTCTATAAATCATCTTGGGCACCCCTGTCCCTTGGGGTTCCTGAAGACACCTGCATGATACACTAGACATGAGTATTGGGGTATTGATGGCTGGAATCTCAGAACAGTGCAGGTTGTATGGTACTGATACCAGCATGGAGGATTGATGGGACCAATATTGTCTATGAATCTTCACATGTAGGGCTTGTCATCAGCTGCCAATTTTGCATTTGAGCGACCAATCTGGCCCTTTTATCAGAAATAATTTGAAGTCCTCATGGCATATACATATGTACAATATTCTGCCCTTACAATCATTTATTTATTTATTTTTTGGTTGCATGTGATCAGAATTCCAATAGGCATTATTGTGGAAAAAAACATTTCTCAGCTTTTATTTACATTTGAGAAAAAAGAGTCATCTACAAAATTATTCATACTCTTCACAAACTGTCACAGTTTCTGGGAAAATCCAAAGTTCTATACCATTCCAAATAGTCCAAGCTGTTCTAAAGCATTCTAATTACCCTGATTAATTAGGAACAGTTGGTTTAATCAACTCGACAGGTGAAAAAAAGCAGCTCTGCAGTTTATTTGTGGACAGTCCAGATAAGTTTACACTGGCGGTTTTTTACCACCAGGTAAACGACCGTTTAGCGTGACCGACCGGCGGACGCCACATAAGGTGTCCGCCAGTCAGTTTTCAGGCTGCCGTCCCATAGGACCTCTATGGGGTCCTTAATTAGACGCCCTGTAATCGCCTGCACTGTTTTGCACACGACCACAGGGAGTCGTTTATCCCGCGGCTGCGGGAGCGCACTGGTGGTTTCCGAGCTGAAAGCAGCTCAAGAACCGCCAACGTAAACTTAGCCTCATGGTTAAGACAAAGAAGCTCAGTGAGGACCTGAGGCTGCGCATTGTGGCTGCTCACAAGTCAGGAAAGGGCTACAAGGCCATATCTAAATGTTTTCAAGTTCCAGTGTTCCAGTGCAAAGTATTATTAAAAAATACAATGTTGATGTTCTGTTTTGTTCTGAGCCAAAAGCGACACCTGTGCTGGCCAGGAGGATAGTGAGAGAGGTAAAAAAGAATCCTTCCTCTCATTTATGCATTTCTTTTTCGGTTGCATGTGATCAGAATTCCAATAGGAATTGTCTAACTCAAATTGTAAACATCAAATCTCAAACCCAAAGGTTTCTTTCTTGGGAATGGTCGGCTGCTGGATTTCCTGCGGATTTGGATCATATAGTTTAATGGGATTTAAAGTGAAAATTGTCACCTATCTACCCAGCCCCTACTAGGTTTGAGATACCATGAGAGACTCCATGGGGTGGTGGTGTGGGGTTGGGTGTAATTAGGTTGTCACACCCTCCTGGATAAACTAATAAAGATGTCCTTCATGGTCATTCATGGGCAACACCCTTACTAACACTTTAATCATCTTAAATGTACCAGAGACATTAAATGTCTTCTTATCTTCTATTGGGAAATCCGTTCTTCTCTTCTTACCAAAACCCCAGCCAGGGTAAATCATCAGGAAATATTGGTTATGAATAGAAAGAGTATGGACACTTGTACATACGTGTGTTCATAGTACATCGGTTGAAAATTATCTAGTACTTAGCGCTAAGTCCTTAGTTTCATCTAAAACTTTCCCCTACTACCAGAAACAAAGATCAATAGATAGTCACCCTGTTCTATCCAGGTGAATAGATTAGTTTGGTATGGTAGCCAAAACAAACCACCTTGCCCTTAGGGTAGTCTCTGTTCACCTAAAACATTGACTGTTAACATTTGCATGGAACTTCTGGAGCCATAGGGATCTAACATAACTGAATGTAGGTGTCCTCCACCCTCTGCGCTGTGAGATAAAGCTCATTGGAGACGACTGGACAACAAATAGACCTTCAGCTTAGGTCTGCGCTGGTCTTTTGGAGGGATTGTCTCTGTTTTGGAGGCAAATCCTTCTGTGCTTCTTTCCTCCTCAGATGTCCTTATTATAGGTCTGACATGGAACTTTTTATTCGCTCAAAGTGCTTTTATGCAGAAATTCTGTATCCTATATAAATATTATTCATTCATAATTTCATTTTTATATCTAAAAAGACCAATATATATATACACAGTATTGGTGAAAAGGCACTCGTGGGTTTAAATATGTATAATGGTGTCCATCCACTTACCAACGGGCACTCGATAGATGACGTGTTCGAGAGCCACGTGGTGACCATACGATGACATCATCACGCTGCTCTCGGGCGCCTGTCGATTGTGCGGGAATCAAGGAGCACCCCTTTAGGTGCCCAATGCCTGGTGAATCCACTACCCTGGTCCCCATCCAAAGGACATGCCAGTTACCTGCTCAACAGACCTGTCTTCAAGAGGGATCATTTGATCATCAGAGCACAATCGAGAGCAGTGAATGTGTACGTTGCTCAATTGTGCTCTAATCTATTAAAAATCAAGCCATGGATGGACACCTTAATCATTTTTGTTGATTCATAGAACTGAGGATGTGTCTCCACTTTGTGTTAGATCAGGGGTGGAGTGGTGCAAAATTAAAAACTAAAATACATCATGGGCCAACCATGATTCTATCTACAGTTGTGGGAGTTTTTCCTTCTCATCTTCTATAACAATTAAACTTTTCATATGGGAACAAAGGTAAGTTTTGCTTAACCTCCTGGGCATTCTGCCCGAGTTATCTTGGGTTGAGTTTCATTGATCATGGTTCAAATAATTAATTGAGCAAATAACTCAGATAACTGTGGGCAGACTCATCTGTCTTCTGGATTCCCCCAGCGATTCTCTGGATCGGCATACACACTGATCCTTTTGGGTCTGCCCTGATCGTGTCACCGCTGCCACAAAAGTTTTTTCCCAGCATGATTCCCGGAATCGTGTTTGGGACCTCCCAAAGAGCAGCAGGATTTAATATGCTTTGGGGTGATTGCCCGTTTTAAAAAAGCGTGCCACATGTGCAACGCTCAGAATCTGGAACAAGCAAAGTGTATTCATATAACATGTGATATCTAATGTCAAATAAAAAACACAACTGTGCCATTAATTCTGAAATATCGATTTTTGACAAGTTACATGTGCCAAATACAATGACAGGGGACAGATTTGGGACCCGGGCCAGAGTTTGATTCTCCTGTGCTAGATGGTATCTCTCTTTTGTGGTATTTTAATGGTATTTTTCTTTTCTAATAAAGTCGGGAAGTATGGCGTCAGGAGCCGGTAAAAATTTCCCATTGGATGTTCTTCCCATAGGCCACAAGGTAGTTTGAAGATGTTGTGCAACCATGATCCTGTCATTTTTCAGATTATGGTGAGATTCTTGTACTATTATTTTACTTCCGGGTCATGTCATTTGAGGGGAATAGACACCAATCTTAGTGGTGAGGTAATACGGGGTGATTTTCTTAGTTAGTCCTCAGTATAGCAATTGGCTTAGGGACAAGGGACTTCTATTATAATCTATATTACTATTAATTCAGCTCAGCAAGACCAGAGCAGACAACAGTTATCTCATGTCTATATCTTGATATACACGTTGTATTATTGCTCCATAAATCATGAGTAATACTTCAATCTGCTGACAGTTTTACAGGGAACGCTGTACAGGCAGGATGGTTATCTCTCCTCCGAGCGGTCTGTTCTGTTCCCATTGCAGGGACCACAATAGTCCTAGTTAGTTCATTGGCAATACAACATGGTGGTTATCACTGGGAGAGTGAGCCTGGGTTGGGAGTTATGTTGTTATTTTAGAAGGAATGAGGTTGGAGGGGGATACAGAATCTAGCCCTCTACCTACTTTTTGTTCCCGCACTGAGGCAGGGTCTAGGGACTTTGAGGCCACCTCAAAGTCCCTAGACCCTGCCTCAGTGCGGGAACAAAAAGTAGGTAGAGGGCTAGATTCTGTATCCCCCTCCAACCTCATTCCTTCTAATATATATAGTTTGGGATGTTGTCCACCGCCCACCTGACCAGGTGATATTTCTATATAGATTTATGTTGTTATTGTCAATCTGCGGACTACCACCATGTGTTTCTGTTTTAATTTAATTACATTTTTATATTATTGTAACCACCAGCAAGGTCATTATTTGAGGCATGTGGCCCATGAATTTTCTGTTTATTTTAATGCTGTAATAAATTGATATCATGTTTTACATCATATACTTGTCAATTGACATATGTCATTGGAACCTTTCAAGTCCCCTTTCCCCTGATCACTCGGGGGAAAACTTTGATCTGGGTCCGTGGGCCGAGGCTCACTCTCCCAGTGATATTTTTGTATTTAAATTTGGGATGTCGGCTCCATTACCGAATGAATAGTATCTTTTATGTAATACAACATGGTGGATCACTACGACTTTGATGACACAGATGAGAGAAAATGTATACATGTATTTATGGAAAATGTAGTGTTTAAGGAGAATTCAGAGCTGATCAAACATTCAGGTAAATGGTTCTAGGGGGGTGAAGAATTTAAACCTTCATGCATATGCATATGCGTATTAATGAAAATCATCTTAAATGGACATTGTAGTGTAGTGTAGTTTCCGTCCATCGCGGGGGGATTCGAGCCGCAACCATGGCAGGACCTAGTTAGACCTCGGCACCAACGTTGAACCAATCAACCTGACCACACTCCCTACCACCATCGGCTTGCTAACATCGCACCTTAAACTATTACCCACACAGCTTTCCTGTGGAGGTGTCTGTCCTACGATCTGACAACTTTCTATATCTGGAGGGTCAACACTCCAGACCTGTTTTTTGGACACTCTAGGGGAGATTACTCCCATATTGACCTGTTTCACCTTAAAACCCCAGCAAGGTGCTACTCCATTGTTGACTCTGTGGACGTTAACTATAGGAGCCCATGTGAGGCCAACGGTCAACAACAAGACTCTTGTCCTTGTCTTACTCCTAGTGCATTATAGATTATGCATTCACTGTGCCCCTACCTGAAGAAGCCAAAGTGTTGGCGAAATATGACGCATTTCGGGTGCACATAAAATTTAGGATCCACAATAGTTATGGTCAATACAGATGACTAGGCACACGTTTTGTTGTTTTTAGACTTATGGTTCTGTTTCTACGATTAATGACGCTGTTTCTATAGCTAATAAATGGACTGAATACAGACAAACAAGCAACACTCGCCCAATTGTTGATCTCTAGTATATTATCTCCACATGCATTCTATTCAAAGTCCCACTAAGGGGGAACAATCTTTCTTTGAATAGTTAACATTTGGGATGAGAATGCATGTGTAACTCTATTACACAGGGAGATCCTCAATCTCACTGTCTAAATAGTGTTTGAGGAGAATTCAGAGCAGATCAAAAATGTGGGTATATGATTGGGGGGTTGGTGAAGAATTGGAATCTTGTGTTTGAGGAGAATTCAGAGCTGATCAAACATCCAGGTATATGGTTCTGGGGGATGAAGAATTGGAATCTTCATGCCAAATTGCTATTGCTTTCCACAACCACATAGGTGCCAGCTCAATGTATGGTCATGAATATAATGCTACAAGGATGTATTAATCAGGCACACATTATTATAATACATGATTGCTCATCTATTAATATCATAATATTTATGACCCTAGCCAAATCTAAATATTTTTCATGGTTTGGTGTCTTCTTTTTCGAATATTATCTGAGATTTCTGCATTCCCCTATAAACAAGTAATGAGCACTATATTGATTTCATTGCTGACCTACTTCAGAAATAATATTTTCCATTACTTCTTGTCTTGGTGATTCTGTGATATATCACTGCTGGACCAGGAATCTTTTTTGGGGGGGTTGAATGTCTACCTACACTGTATGGCCCACTGGTTTGTAGACCCACCACCAAATTTTCCAGTTTGATTACTTCCACTGAAGGGTATAGTGGCAAAGACATATTTTAATAAATGTGGCCTTGCAGCTTTGTGGTAACAGTTTGGTGAAGGTCCATGTACACAAAACCACCATATGCTTGGGATGAATTGAGGTGGCCTACACAGAGAATTTAACATGAGTACCTGACCACCAAGTGCTGTTTTGGTTGAATGGGTGCGCATCACCCAGATACATCTCTATATCATTGGCCATGGGTTTGAAATGGGATGTCAAACACTGATTTGTGTGATGGTTTGGTGTCCACCAACCATTGTCCATATAGAGAAGTTGTGACCTAGGTATAGGATGGAGGGCACATTAGGTCCTATAATGTAAGTTGCATTACCAATAATATTCTGCATATTTTTATTATTGCAGCTATAGCCATACAATTATCTAGTACACTGGTCCCTACTAGGCTGGGTCTACACATTATTCTCCCTGTGGTTGCCGCATACTGCGGATACCACCCTTGTCAACAGGGGGCGGTATGGCAGACGTGCATCGGCCAGGCGTTGTAGATCCATTGGTGTCACACAGATACACCATCACATAATGTACTTATTGCTATTGCTAAACAATGATTGTGTTATGTGACATGAGCGCCCAATGTGTCCTCGGGGGTGGTATGTGAAGAAAACACCATGCCAACGTGTCCAGAACGCCACCCACCCTAATGGGTCTATTGTTTTTCAGGCTCGTTTTGCCCATTCAACACGCCCTAAAGGTAGCAATACACGGGCTGATTTGTCACCGATCCATTCCCGATCCAATCATTCCAGGCAATTGATTCATTGTCCAATCCGATTTTTAGTCAATTCCGATTTTGTTTGGTCGATCGTTCAGGGTGGGAAGAACGCGATTTATTGCTGATCGAGCATGTGAACGTGTGCAGTGATCGATCGGTCACAAATCGAGTGGAAAATTTACCCCGGGTTGCTGTATTCATGATGCCCATAAAGAAAGTAGTGTAGCCCTAGCCTAATAGTGGCCATCCAATCCCATTTGTTTCCCTTCCACATGATACCCAATATCTTTATTCATGGATCTAAGTGATCTCTTAAGCTAGCCATACACGTGTCGTATTCCATGGCCGATTGATCACTCACCCGATCGATTCCGGCGATCTCAGCGGGAATCGGAGCTCCGATCAATCAGCCAATTAAGAGTATCCGATCGCTGCATACCACCTTGTCCCACGGATTCCTGGACGATTCCGTGTCCGATCACTTACTTCCGAAATGGCAACTCCCCCTGATGTGTGCAGAATCGGATCAGAAAGACCAACATGTTGGTTCTCTGTCCGATCCGATTCTGAGCCCCCGATCAATCGGATGCGAACGATCGGACAAGGTGGGCTGCACGCGATTCCGGCACGATCGTTTCGCGTGCACACGCCCGGAATCGATCGTGCTGGAATCCGGTGGGAAACCGACACGTGTATGGGGACCTTAAAGCAGGGAACACACGGCTCAATATAGGAGCCGTTCTGGGTTCCCTGCAGCAGTTTGATGACATCATCACATTGCTGCCCGATTTTGGAGGAGCTGGAGACACAGGTTCCATGTCTCCAGCTCAGCTGATGCTTTGCATGGAGACCCCGCGCTCTCCATGCAAAGCAATGGACATCGACTGTGGTTTACTGTCATGTCGGATATCCCTGTTTTTGAGCGGGATTGATTTGTCCCGCTCAAAAACAGGGATGACCGCATATAATAGGGGCCAGATAGATGGCCGTGAGCTGCATGGAGCTCGAAGTGGCTATCGATCGGGCCTATATCTACACGTGTGTTCCCTGCGTTACTTTTCTAAAGAACCCCCTACACCTTTAGATCACTCCCTGATAGAATACATAGTGATTGGAAGGTGTATATCACTGCAATGTAGTGCCGGGTCCTCCCTGATTGAATACATCATGATTAGAACAAAATTGATTGTACTGAAATTGTATGGTAAGATTGTAAGGTGTATGGGGGGGGGCTTATGTCAACATGATGCAGTCTTTTATTAACCATTGAAATACCAATCTTGGTATATCCTATGTATATAGAATATATATTATCGGTGTTACATATGTTACATAGTCCGGGCATTATGCCTTGAATTCAGCTGTACAGGACTTTATTGTATTCTGATTCCTGAATTTTATGTAGTTACATGCAGACTGCACCAATAGTGGGATGAACTGATGCTTTAGTAGATGCAGAAGTATATGGTCCTAACCCAGATGTGGGCAATCTACGGTCCACGGGCCATATCTGGCCCATTTAGTCTTTTAGTCCGATGCCACTTAGATGTCAAGATGCTCTGGCTCCCCTCTCCTTGTTCCCTGCAGTGAGTGGAGATAATGCCTGGAGTCTCCTTGAGGCTGTAGTTTGCCCATGTCTGCAATAGAATTGCAAGTTTACTATCCAAACCTTCTTTTTGTAATATATTTATTATTTGCTTAATCGTTTTTCTTTTTTTTTTGCCTCCCTGGCAGTACGATTAGTTTTTTAAGCTGTACATAAAATGCATTCATTTATTATTGTAAATAACTTTCTAACCTAGGTTGGGAGGATTTGGGACTGGGCGGCCCTTACAGATTCTCTGTGAAATATCAAAAACCATTGTGGCCCACCAGTCAAGAATTTGCCCTCCCCTGTCCTAACCCTTATGAAAATGCTGGTTGCCTCTCAGTCGGTACACCACAGTGCTCAGTGATGGATCAGGAACAAATATAGGAATCCAAAAAGTCCAAATGTCTGTATCTGTATTTTGCCAGTTATACACTCTAATAAAACCATTGAGGAGGAAACCATATGAATAAAAGCTGACTGCAAGGAAGCACCTCCAGCAGTTAGTAGGTACCAGTCTCTGTAACTTCTGACATGCAGGATGGTCTTCCTGTAAATGACAAAAAAAAAACAAGTAAAAATAATAATAAAACATTGTTTGGATTTGGAGTGGTGAGGGGTAAGAACCGCTGTCAGGTTTTAACTGCTGAGTAAGAAAACGATCCTAGGAATCTCCCTAAGGAGGCACATTTACCAAAATAAAAACTGACAGCAGTTTACATCCTCTCCCACTGTATCCAAAAAGAACACAAAAAACTTTATATAACATATGTATTAATATTGGATCCAGATATCAGAATATAATAACAGTCCTCTGATGGCAGTGCCAGCTAAGATGCCCATCTTGATGTAGACATGTTCTTCTCCTTTAGTATATATTTCCATCTTCTGGCTGTGCCCCATATATATATATATATATATATATATATATATATATATAGACAGATATGCTGCTAGGATGAGGCTGGGAATCATTATATGACAACTCCTTATGCCATTGTTTTATGCCAGCATTCCAGATCAGAAGTCATGTGATCTCAGTGCCAATCCAGAGCAATAAGGCTGTGCCCAGCATCAGATCAAGCCATGGCAGTGCCCAAAGCCTTGCATGCCAGTGTCCAGGTGTGAGATGCAGCATCCGCAGTCCTGCATTGATGTCTAGTCCCATGCCATCACAAGGTACCACAGTCCTCGCCATGCCCAGCACTGACCATCCTCCCTCTGCCAATGTCCAGCTTGCCCGGCTCTCCCAACTTTGTGACAGCTCCGACCAGGCACACGACCCAGCTCAGGACGCCGCACACCTTCTACCTGCCCGGGCGGCCAATCAGAGCGCAGCACGACGTCCCGCCCAACCGAGGGGGGGCAGCGTCAGGCCAATCACGAGCGCCCGAGCGCCTAAACCTCCCTCTCAATCACAGCCAAGCTCAAAAAGCGAGAAAAGCCGACTAAACCCGTTTGTGCGCCCGGAATCCCCATCACCGGAGACAGACCGGTCCCGACTAGAAAGTCCAGTTCCACCGACACGGGCGACATGACACAAGACTTCAAGTAAGTCAGCCTGTGCCAACCGGGGGTCCCTGCATGGCACCAGGATACGGGGGTCCCCTGTATGGCACCGAGATACGGGGGTCCCTGCATGGCACCCGGGCTAGAGATCACCAGCTCTACATAGGAGTGTGGTGGAAACATAGGTAGTGGCTCCGTACAACAGGTGCATCTCCAACACTGCAAGCAATAGATCTGCAATGTAACACGTGTATATAGGAGAGTGTATGTATGTGTGTGTGTGTATATATATCACTGTGTGTGTGTACTTTATTGGAGACACTTTGTTGGTTGAGCCTTGATTGTTGGCTGAGGTTGTGTCTGCTGGATTGTGTCCTTGCTGCAGCTCAGTAAGTTGTGGATGTGACACATGGCACCTGCTGCTCTGTCCTCCCATCAGATATAGTGTCTGTGTGTGCTTCTGCGCGATCTGTCCTATTTCCAGATCTCTTGTGATCACAAAATATTGACATTTTTATAACTCATTGCTTTATTGTAACAAGCCAGTGTTTGTGTGTAGTTGTGTGTTTGTGTTTCTAAACAGAGTTGGCAAAGTTTCAGCATTAGGCAGAGATGTGTAGGTTATATTATGTATACTGGGGCTGATTTACTAAAAAAAAAGTTTAGTTCTCTCATCCTTCACATGTTCAAAAAAATCTTAAACTATCGCTCCCTTCACGTGAACTCAACAATTCAGCTTATTGTGTGTCTGCATACAGATCACTTTCCATGAAGTGTATGTTATGTATAGGAATTGTGTAGGTTTTGGCTGTTCTATTTCAATTAGAAACAAATTCTATATTTTTTTTAGTATTCCATGCTTCAACATTAAGGTTACAATGGACTGGAGGAAAAACACATATGTGGCTATACATCATTAGAATGTATTGTATGTTATACTGCATTTGTGCTGTGTAGGGTTCATTATGAAAGCATGATGGGCAACCTGTCTGCTGTATTTAATTTGTCTTGATTGGATATATATCTATATTATTTTCTTTCTTTTGTTTACCATGCCTTCATATTGGGGTTTCAATATCTTTTATATGTCAGTGGAGGAATGACACATATTTGCTCTATAGCTATACATCACTTGAATGTAGTGTGTTATACTGTATATGCTTTGTACAGTTCATAGTTTATAAATGTATGATGGGCTATGGTCAACCTGTCTGCTGTATTTATTTTGATTGGAGATATATAAAAACATTTAACATTTATAAGATAAATTAAATACAGCATTTTAGCCTATACACCATACTTTTATAATGAACTGTACACAACACATATGTACAGTATAATGTGATCTATTATGTATATCTATTGGTCCTAGATGTGCCATTCCTTCATTGACATATAAATGATGTGAAAGAATGGCATACAAAAGAAAATTATATATATATATATATCTCATATTTTTCTTTGTATGGCATGCTTTCACATTAGGATTTCAGTGGCCTTTACATGTCAATGGAGGAATGACACATATTTGCTCAGGATAATTTTTTACAAATCTTTTCATTTGCAAATATCCGTCATAAAAGAGTTAACAGAAAACGAAGACTCCTTGTGAAGTCAACTTGTAAGTTGATGAAAAAGGCAACAAGACAGTTGTAGGTGGATGAAACCTGAGCCGTGCAAGGCGTTGGTCGTAGTGAAAAGAATTGTAGTTGAACAATTAGTGTCTGCCATCAGTTCTCTGCCCCCCAAATCCTTAGAAACTGATACAAACACAAAGCCTGGGAGGTGAAGGGTTCCTTCCAGAGAGGGGCCACCCTGGTGTGTGACTGGAGAGGGTAGGTCACCCCAATTCCACCTGTTTTGGTACAGCTACACCTTCCCTCCTCCTCCCAAGGAATTCCCAGGCCAGCTTCTGACTCACCTCTTGGATGTCATTTTAAGGCATACATCAAACCTCCATAAAGCTTGTAACTCATCAGATTTAGTGGCTGTAAAGGGTTTACAGATTCTCAATGGTGGATCATTTCATTGCAATAAACCGAAAGCAACAAAGGCAAAACAAACTTTGTGTGCTAAGTGCACCTTGCTTGTACAGAGAACTCGTAAAGTCTAAGCCCCCCCCCACATACACCTTTAGATCACTTCATCCAATTTCCATTAGATCTACCAACAACTATGTAGTGCCAGGTCCTCCCTGATAGAATACACAGTGATTGGAAGGTATATATCACTGCTATGTACAGCCGGGTCCTCCCTGATAGAATACATAGTGATTGGGAGGTATATTTCACTGCTTTGTAGTGCCGGGTCCTCCCTGATAGAATACATAGTGATTGGAAGGTATATATCACTGCTATGTAGTGCCGGGTCCTCCCTGATAAATACCATCCAATCACTATGTATTCTATCACTGCTATGTAGTGCCGGGTCCTCTCTGATAGAATACATAGTGATTGGAAGGATTAGAAAGGTTCTCGCATTACATGGTTTTGGTAGATCAAAAGTTGATTGTACCGAAATTGTATGGTAAGATTGTAAGGTGTATGGGGGGGCTTTAGGAAGAGAGTATTTTACCTGCGTAAAGTCACCTACCCACATATGTGGTCCACACCTAGAACAAGTCTGGTTCTCCACTTTAGTGTTCCTTGCCAAAAATAGCAAAAACGAGAAAATAAAAGCTGTATATCCACTTTTGATTACTCGGCAGCACAATGTTGGCTTTTAAAGTTAGAGATAAAAAGTTTTATGTATATAATATTCATATTAGCACAACTTTTAGTCATTACATTCTTCTTCTTTTTTTTTTTTTTTTTTTTTTTTTTTTTTTTTTTTTTTTTTTTTTTTTTACTTTTTTTTTTTTTGTTTTGTTAACTGATTCTTTAAATTTCATAACCCGGGCGGTGTGTGTGCGTGTGTGTATGTGGGAATGGAGTTCCTGCCAAGCCATAGCCTGAGCTCTTGAAATGATCGCTCTGTCTTCATGTACGCCTTTTAAGACAGCAGATTACCTCCAAGGCATTTCTGCTCTTCAACTGAATGTTCCGATGGGAGGGTCCGCCACACAAACACCTGTTGTTTCAGGAGCACAGCCTCTTGTTTAGAGGAGCCTACAGCAAGGAGCCATGTCTGGTTGGTGCGGAGTCCCAGTCTGGGCCACTCACTGTTCCAATGGGCTCAGAAAGTCAATAAATAACTTTTGTCTTTTAACTATAACTTTTCTTTATCTTTGGGTAAAGTAGGGTAGACCAATTGTAGGGTATTATTCAGCTCTTGGTGTACCACTGATCTTTTTTGACTTTCTGTCCCAGATATCTTACAGGAAGTTAGAGGAAATCTAATGGCATTCTTTATAAATCTTCCTTTGATAATAACTCGCCCCTATTGGGAGCCCTGCCTTTGCCTATTGGTTTTATGATTTGCATATCATCAGGCTTGATGTCCCCCCCCCCCCCCCTAAAATGTTTTTTGTTCATGTGTTACTGTCAGATTTCCTCTAGTTTCCTGTAAACTTTCTAGAACTGGAAGTCTTAAATACAAAAAGCTAATAAATACATAGCCATTCTTTTTAAATCCTTGTATAATAACTCGCCCCTATTAGATCCCCCGTTACCGATCGGTTTGGGTATAACTAACTTTTTTTTATGATTATTGTCTGGCTCCTCCCCAAAAACTTTTCTTGTTTCCTGTAACATCTCTGGGACAGGAAGTGACAAAAAAAATCATAAGTGCACAGCCACTGTTCAACTGTCATTGTGGACAGGCTTTATATTAAACAGAAAGCATCCAATGAAGCATCTGAGCGCATTACAACCTTATTGTTATAGCCAATCAAAAAAAATTTGCTAAACTAAACACGGCAACATTGCAGGTTCTTGTTTAGCGATAAATGTCCTAAATATACAAATGCTCCGTAATTTTATTTAATTATTTTTAACAAATAATTAAAAAAATGTAAATGTATTCTGCTTTTGGAGGATATAAATGTCTTGTGAATATTGAAGCTTTAAGCAGGCCATACACGGGTCCGATTTTTAGCTCAATCGACTTGAAACGATCAATTTTTTAGTCGGTATATAATTGTCTCTCGAT
>CM070035.1:20661766-20673026 GCA_036250615.1 Ptychadena robeensis | reverse complement strand
ATCCTCCTGTGTCATTTTAATTGCCCCCTCTGATCCCCCCTGTCCAGAGTTACAGTACTGGATCTTCGGGGGGCCTTTATATTTCAGCGCTTGGCAAAAATGTAAATGTGCCTTATTGTTGGAGGATATCTTATTTTCGGGGAAACAGGGTTTGTCCATGCGCAATGTTTCACCTGTTTAGCATTGAAATTGTGTAACCGTAGTTGTGATTCCAATTCCCTAAAATGTGCAATATACTTTAAAGGTGTGATGTAGTTCTGAGTATTCTGTACACAGCTGCCTTGCCTTAGGAGTGGAAGTTTTTGATCTTTGTATTTTTATAGCATTGCCCCCATCCCCCAATCTGCTAATAACTAACTTAATCTGCTCTAGTAAAGCGGTGACTTGTCGTGACAAGAGGTTGTACACATTGCTTGTATGTAAACACATCCATCGAATGGAAAGTTTCTCTTTCTGTATTCTTTTATATGGAAATCATTTTTTTGTTGCACAATAGTATATATTCTCCTCGCAGACACAGGGAAAGGGGAGTTACCGTCTCCTTGAATTGCGATGGGGCAATCCCCGTATAATAGCAGATATAAGGTTGTGTGGCCGTTCCGTGGTCCTCTGGCGGCGGATCGTTGCACTTGTTCAGCTGAGCTATTGTAAAAGGGCCAACAGGCTGCTTGCAAGGATGAATGTCTGGGAGAGCTCATAAACAAACACTGCCGGGATTGTTGAACTTTCTTTTCTCATCAGTTCAACAAATACAAAGACGTCTGTAAAGGAAAAGAAACGGCGCTTGCGAGGCTTAACCCATTCAGTGACCGAGGGGTTCAGGCTGTAAGCAAAGCCAAGCCGGAGAGAGGTGGTGTCCCTAGTCGGATACATCGTATTGTCTAGTGAATAGGCTAGTGTAAGGGTGTGACATTGGCTCATTTCTCTGTTATGAGTAAAGCCACTCCATACAATTTCCTTTTAGATCTACAATCAACTATGTAGTGCCAGGTCCTCCCTGATAGAATACATAGTGATTGGAAGGTATATATCACTGCTATGTAGTGCCAGGTCCTCTCTGATAGAATACATAGTGATTGGGAGGTATACATCACTGCTATGTAGTGCCGGGTCCTCCCTCATAGAATACATAGTGATTGGAAGGTATATATCACTGTTATGTAGTGCCGGGTCCTCCCTGATGGAATACATAGTGATTGGAAGGTATATATCACTGTTATGTAGTGCCGGGTCCTCCCTCATAGAATACATAGTGATTGGAAGGTATATATCACTGCTATGTAGTGCCGGGTCATCACCTAAACTGGTGCACATCAATTTGACGAATTCACTGTTTTTTTTTTTGCCTCCCTGCATTGCGAACAATCATTCATTGATGCGTGTATGGCTACCTTAACTCATTGGGGCCACAGCTTTATTTTTTTTAACATCCACATGTCAAAATATCTTTGTAGAAAACCTAAAAACCCAGAATTTGAGTTGTGGTTTACAGTCCTAGTTGCTGCATAGAGCACCTGGATATGTATTCACCGGCAACAATCTCAGATCTCGCCTACAGATGAAATATGTTTATGGCTGTGGGCTCTCATTAAACAGGAGGAGCTGCATTTGGGAGTGGAGGGTAAACACCATTATGTTCTAATTCTAAGCCTTGAGACCCTTTTCAGGATTCTCTAAGATTACCTTTTTATAGGTTTTCCAAGCTCTGTGGAGTTAAGGCTCATTGTGGCGAATCTATGGCTGTTATTGTATTCTCTGATGGAGGAGGGGTGTGAATGGGCCCAGCCATAACTTTGTGTTGATATTTCGATTATTGCCCCCTAAAAAGTCACACCAATATCTGTGAAGCCTTTCACGGAGGTCCACCTAAAGCTGGCCACACACGGGTAGATTTCTGTACAATCGACCGGTGATCAATTACAGTGTGGTGACTTCACCACGCTGTGATTAATCGCTGATCAATCGGACAGTAATCTATGTGCACCACATGGGCACATCAATTACTGTACGATGGGAACTTGGTTTCCCGGTCCCCCGGGTCTCTCCTCAGCCTGAGAAGCAGACAGCTTCTCCAGCTGGGGAAAACTATTTCTCTGCGCCACCCCCCCCCCACTTTCTGGCAGAGCTGGGCTATGCCCCCTTCACACACTAGAGCAGCTAGCTGAACACAACAGCTTGTGTGTATGTTGCATTTTGCTCGCTGCCTGTATGTGTGCAGCTAGCTGTCAGGCCTGCCATTAATGGGGACAGCGCTGTCCCTATTTAATGTAATGGATTTCTGCCAAGAGACCTGTAGCCTCATTTTTTTTTCCTGTACCTATTTTCCACCCATTGATGTAATTGCCCCATCCATGCCCTCCATTGCACCTACTGAAATGTATCATTTTCTATTCATTACACTGGCCTAATTTTCATTCCAATGCAAGGACACAATGATGCCTCGGCATGTAGGTGACTCTTCTACATCTCTTAGAAGTTGCAACACACGTCATTATGGAATTATATTTAGCATATCATTTACACAAACGCCTCTGAGCCACCCCTGGCTTCCGCAGCCATGTAAGGGTTAATTGCGGTGTTTATTTGCTGATGTATCACTGTGTATTCATTGTTTTAATCACTAATTGGCTTGGTACTGTGACTGAACATCAAGGCGTGTAACTTAAAGGGATACCACATCAATGAAACACCCTCTTACTGTAAGGTGTTGCCTGTTTTTGTTTAGTTTTTTTTTTTTTTCTTTTATAGTAGTTAGATAGAGGCGATTGTGAAATAGAACGGGATAGGGTCCCCATACACCTTTTAGATTTCTCTGTCAGATTTCCTTTAGATCTCCTTTTTGTTTTACCAAAATCGTGTAATATGAGGGACTTTCCAAACCATCAAGTCTACCTGTGTTCAATCACAGAGAACCCGACACTACATAGTTGTTGGTAGATCTAAAGGAAATCTGACAGAGATCTAAAGGTGTATGGCCAGCTGTAGACAGAGTGTCAGTGATGGTAATGAAATCCTATTGAGGAGAAAAAGGGCCACACGTTACACAAGACCAAAAATTTGTCCATTTGGATTGATTTGTCCATTTGGTCCAGCTTTGGGCTTCTATTCATAGCATCCTTCCCTGCCCGACAGCTTTGCTCTAATGGTGCTTACAATCTTACCATACAATTTCTCATTTGATCAGGGAGGACCGGGCACTACATAGCAGTGATATATACCTTCCAATCACTATGTATTCCATCAGGGAGGACCCGGCACTACATAGCAGTGATGTATACCTTCCAATCACTATGTATTCTATCAGGGAGGACCCGGCACTACATAGCAGTGATTGTTTACCTCCTGATCACTATGTATTCTATCAGGGAGGACCTGGCATTACATAGTTGTTGGTAGATCTAAAGGAAATTGTATAGAGTGACATAAAGGTGTATGGGGGGCTTAATAAGTGGTTTTTTTTTTGTACTCCTAGCCAACCAACAGGAGGAAATTATTCCGATCAGAAATGAGAATATACGAATAGTGTGTGATTTTGGTGGATGAAGTCTTTAGTCTGACTACAAAATTAAAATTTATTTATTTTTTTATTTTTTTGTATGGGCCAAAGGGAACTTTTTACAAACTGATGTACTTTGTTTCCCTCACCCCTTTTTCTCCCTTCTGTTTTATCTCTCTTGGGATACAGAAAACTATCATGTCATTATACACTGATTTTCTTTAAACATTTTATCAGTCACCCCTGGTGGACATATGTATTACTGCAGCTTTTAACCCCCCAGAAGTCAGAAAAACCTGATGACTTCCATAGATGAGAGCAGAGCAGGTAAGTATATTGTTTAAGGTTTTAAGAGTTTTTGATTTCCAAGGCAAGTAAGATATAGTCACTTAAAGCCCAATCAAGCGCAACGTTACAATTTCCAAATATTGTTTTGGGGGGGGGGGGGGGGGGGGGGGGGTTGGGGTTAAAACACAACAGATTCCCTCCTTCTACAGCTTCTACTCCCTGTCAGTTTGCCAGGTACACTTACTGTATACATTACACAATTAAATAATAGGACCGCATTATCAGAAATTACTGGACGGCCCGTATATTTATAATTGTATTCCTGGCAGTAGTGAGATTTGTACACCGTTTCCTCGATGAAACGCGGTGACCTTTCCTAACATGACAGGGCCGACTCCAAACACAAGTTGTGTTTATTTCCGTATGCATGAGGAATGAGGATGAACCGGGTTATTGCGCTTTTGCTTTGAATTTTGCTTTTGTTGCCTTTCCAAAGAAGAATCTTGCTAAACAAGCTGAAGATGCTTCGGGGATTGTTTTGCTGGGTTGGGCCCTGAGCCGTCCAATGGCTTGTTACCTAGTAATGTCACTTACGGATGACTTCACTAACCAGTTCTACCGCTTCTTGAAAGCTGCCAACAGCGCAGTTTACTTGATCTCCAGAATTATCATTTGTTTTCTAATCTCTGCTTTTCCATCTCATCGCTCGGTCTGTTGTTCCTGGTTCGCCATTTTACCGCCATGTACTGTAGCCGATCTGTAACCTAGATCTGTATCGGCTATAACTGGTTGTATCAGGATAAAGCAACACTATGGCTAAATGAGAACCACTTATTCATACCGAAGGCTCTCTGCATCGGTCCCTAGAACCCCTGTGTCTTTCCGTTGGATTGCTCAACTTGGGATCTTCGTACCCGACACGCTTCATGTGACCCTGATGTCTGCTTCACCTTCCTCTTTTCTTCCCAATATATGTATAGAACACAACAGAGATATATAGGGCATTCATTACGTGTGATTTCACATTACAGGTTTCATAATATAGCCTGTAATTAAATTGTAATTGTCATTAAAGTATACAAAAGCTGGTCTTTATTATTGTTTTCCTTTTTAGTAGGTCAACTTTAATTTGACGTTGCTAATACTTCAGGTCATTCTCATTTAATCTTGTCAAGTAATAACATGTTGGGATCAAGTGGGACCCTTCATCTGGCATGTCCACAACCGTCTACATTTTCTTCATAGTGTGAAATTTGCCGTCTCTGTTCTCTATGGTATGGGTAATTTAATTTGAAGATAAATGCTGGGGTGAGACAATATTATGAAGAAAAATAAAACCGATTTGCTTCATTTCTTGAATCTTTTATGTGTTTTGTAGAACCAAACGTGTGGTCAATTCGTGTAAAACTTTGCCTGCGTTAGTGACAATTGAAAGCTATGGAAACAATATGATGAACTTGGTGTCACCAATTGTGTGAACTGCTTTATCGAAAGTGTCCACCAGGTGGCGCTACAGTCACACTAAAAAGTAGTTTTAAAAAAAAAAAAAAAAATGTTATCTTGTAATGGTGAAACTATTGTAAGGCCCCCATACACCTAACGATCTTGCCGTACAATTTCTGGACAATCAACTTTTCTTCTACCAGAACCATGTAATATGAGGAGCTTTCTAAACCTTGCAATCATTATGTATTCTATCAGGGAGGACCCAGCACTACATAGCAGTGATATATACCTTCCAATCACTATGTATTCTATCAGGGAGGACCTGGCACTACATAGCAGTAATATATACCTTCCAATCACTACGTATTCTACCAGGGAGGACCCGGCACTACATAGTTGTTGGTAGATCTAATGGAGATTGTATGGAGTGATCTAAAGGTGTATGGGGGGCTTTATACAACTATCTTCTTTTAAATGCCCCCTAGTAATAATGCTAATTGAAGGCATTTGCAGGCCAAATCAGGTGAGCAGCCTAGAAGTATGCTTTTCTTTAAGATAAAGTAAAGTAAAGCAGGTGTTGTCAGGAAAAATGTTACTAGCAGGTGAAAAAAAAAAAAAAAGGACGATGGCCAGACTTAAAAAGTTATGCCCTCACTACATATGAGGACTGATCAATGATAGCTTTTTTTTGTTTTAGCTTTGAATATCCTTTTAAATGGTGAATTGATGGAGCTGGGGATTAATTATGTGCTGTCTTAGGATGTTAGTTGCCATCTCATGTGCTTTGTTTACGTAACTGCATTTCCCGCTTGTTTTGCAATGTTTTATTGAAGTGTTATTTATCCGCTTCTTAATTATTTATGACACGTGCATCTTACTGGAACCTTGTGATCTTTTGTAGTTGAGAATTGTGCTACTTTTGTATACTTCTTCCTTTTTTTTTTTTTCTTTTTATTAAACTAAAAGATTGAAAGCGAAAAAGGTTCTTTAATACTTCTAGTTGTATTCATATATTTTTTTTCTATAGAAGTGTTCTTTCATGATGATAAATAAAATTTATGGGGACTCCTGCTTCCAAAGCCACACCTTTTTGGGGACATTTATTAAAAACAAGTTATTGGTGTTACCCTATTCAATCCATTCTTTACATGAATTTGATCACGTTGTCTTACAGTACATACTTTTTTGTTATGAAGTCATATTGTGTTTGAATACGGCACACTCTGACACGCTATACGGGTTATGCACTTCATTAGGGGTATTGTGCTTCAAAGATGTCTAAATCAAGTTAACGAAATCAAGTTTTAATTTAGGATGACCATTCTTCTGAACTATTCCCTCTGGGTTGTATCACTGATGTCTGTCTGTCCTTGTCTGCAGGTATTCATATCCGTGAACTGTCTGAGTACAGACTTCTCTTCTCAGAAAGGGGTGAAAGGGCTGCCACTCAACATCCAGATTGACACATACAGCTACAACAACAGAAGCAACAAGCCCATCCATCGGGCCTACTGCCAGATCAAGGTCTTCTGTGATAAGGTGAGGCCTGTGCCATGGCAGCAGATGCCGGTGGGATAGACTTTTGTAGGTTTTATTATGGTCATCATTCCATTTTAAACTATGTCTGAACTTTCTTTACTTTACCCTCCTTTTTTGGTTCCCCTCCTAAACTCTGAATTTGGCAAAAGTTCCAATTCTACCAATCCAAGGAGACTTGGGACTAGCTGGCCATGTGCTAACACACTACCACATGCTTTTTTAAGATGGTTGAAATGTTTTTTTATTTAATTTTCACTAGCTGACATCTGGAGTTGATTGCAAAGCCCCTGAACATGGTATAGTCACAAACATATAATAGTATAATATTCCCATAACCCTTCTCTACATCTCCAGCAATATTGGTGATGATATCTTGTTCAGAGGCTTTGCAATTAACTCAATTTGAAATTTCTCGACCCTCTCTAATGCTTATAGCTTGCCCCCCCCCCCCCCCCCCAGTCTTTTCAACCCACTGCAATGCTCCCAGGCCTAGCCTATATTTCTCTCAGTTGAGAAGATCAGTTGCCACAGCATCATAGTAAAGACTAAAGTATTAGGAGTAAAAGCTAAAAACATTTTCTTGTCCCATTATGATTTGTTGATCCAGCAATTTAAATGATTTGTCGGTTGCAGGGTGCCGAGCGTAAAATCCGAGACGAAGAGCGCAAGCAGAGCAAGAGAAAAGGCAAGTGTACTGAGCCCAGCTCCCAGATCAATGCTTGTAAGTAGATATGATACAGCAGAGCTAATTTCTCACTGACTCATATATATGGAACTCCCGGCAAAATCAGTGATATACTCGTAGTTGTCCTATGATCCTATTGCTGTATGCATTCTCCTATATGCAGCGACCCCTCTAAAATCATGGTAAGGCTTATGTTGGTTGATTGGAGGTTATTGGGGAGAAACTGCTCCTTGATGCTTTTCCCCTCATTTTAGGTCTAAATATCTAGTTTAATGGAGAGATTCCCCTTGAAAATAGAGAATGTCATTGTGGAGTTCCTTATTTAATTTTAGTTCATATGTATTGAAGTCAGTAGAAAACTTAGAAGTAGTTGTAGCTTGCTTGTTTGTCTTTCTTTTCAAAGACTTGTACATATCCAGGCTGCCATTGTTCAACCGTGCTCAAGAGTTGTAGTAAACGGCGCAGGATAATGTGTAATGGTTACATTATATTTCAAAGAAGATGAAGACCAGGGGGTTAAGGTGACCTAAAGTATGGCCAATGGGTCAACTCTGGTACTCATAAGTAGTGTTGAGCTGGAATGTTCGAATTGCGAATATATTTCGCGAATATTGCATATTCAAGAATTCGCGAATATGGCGGCGGATATTCGCAATTTGAATATTCGTGATATTCACCATCGGGATTCTTATGGCCATGGACTGCGAATATATATTCACAATGCGAAAATAAATAGCATGTGACCATTCATTTTGAATGTATTGCGATTATAATTGCATTTTAGATTCGCAATTGTGAATACTCGCGAATATAGAATCGAATATTAGTAGAATTATTTGTGAAATATCGCAAATTTGAATATTGCCTATGCCGCATATCACTACTCATAGGTTTGCAAGGGAGGGAAAACCCTAAGGGTATGTCTTCATTACGTTATTGGCTCAGTCAGGTCCCCCTGCGCTAATCACATTCCTTGGAGGTGACCTGACGGGGCAGATCCACATTACGCATCACGGGCACTGGCGGTTCTCACTTTCTTCTGCAGATACACCGGCAGGAAGATCAATGTAGCGCAGTACACTAACCTCTGCAGTAGGAAGTGTGAACAGCCGGTGCCAGAGACAGGTAATGTGTATGTGATCCATCGGGACCCCCGCACAGCACTGTGCTTAGCACAGGGAGTCCCAACGGATCACACAACACAGTGGAGACATAGCCTTATAAGGGCAGCTGTTGAATATTGTCAGGGAAGGCTATAGGGTGATCCTGCGAGGTGAGATACCATGTCATTAGTTATTGATCACAGCATAGCTACAGGTAAAGCAATCATTTTTTGGCAGGAGTGAAGTCAACTGTTTTGCTTTTCTAAGAAGGCGTAACAGGAATTATTTCATTGTATAATCATAGCATCCTGGAGCATCACGTCCTTTAGTGTGGTCTGATCTCCTATCAGCAGAGCTAATAAATGTCAGTGTTGCGGTCTGATCCTGGTTTTGGTTTATACAATTGTGGGATTAATCTGGTCTTTTTCTCTGTTCTGTGCAGTTACAGATGTTAAAGGGGCTCTGCTTCCCTCTCACAAGAGGACGGACATCACCGTGTTCAAACCCATGCAAGACTTTGACACACAGCCGGTCCTATTCATCCCTGATGTACACTTTGCCAATCTTCAGCGCACTACTCATGTAAGAATTTCTGGGTTTCCACTGTTAGGCAAAAATACATGTTCAGATGACATGCCTCTAATAGTGTGTGTGTATATAATATATATTAGTAGTGTATTTGGGTATTTATATTCTCACCCCCCCCCCCCTACTGTCAGTGGCTTAACCTCCTGGGCAACTGCCCGAAGCTAGTACGGGGGCGCAGTTTGGTCTTGGATCAAATTAAGCATGTCCCGGGATCAGGCTCAAACCCCGGCTCTCTGTGAGCCTGCAACACTGTGAGCCTGCAGTGGGCTCAGTGAGCTTTTCCGCCCCTGAGTCTTTGGCGTCATCAGTGACGCCAAAGGGGGCGGCACCATAGACCTCCATGTTAATGTCGCTTTCCCCCGAACACACTGACGGCAGTGTGTGGTGAGCCGGGAGGACAGCGAGGAATCACGGTGGAGTACACTGTATTGCCCGTAATGCTCAGGAGGTTGATCCCTGCTTGTCCTGTAATAGGTCCAGTAACAAGTAAAGCATACTAGCCTAATAGTTCACCATTCATATCTTTTTAATATATATATTGAGCATTGGTCCTTTTGTACAATAAAGACTTTTTAAGCAGTTACACTTTTAAGGAGATTTTGTTATGAACATAGAGTAGGGTCTCTTATATTTACTCTAATAAAAATAGGTTGGCACATTATTCCCCACCATACACCCTACCGCTAAAGTTTACCGTTCATAGCCTGGTACGTATAATTGCAATATTACATAGGGAGCGTTTGGGAAGGTCACCTGCTTGTTACCCAATGAAATAGTTGATTAACGACCCTTTTTGGGTTCTGAAAATATCTACTCATCGCAAAGTATTTGCATTCAAACTTAGAAAACAAATGATCTAATAAGTTGGTGTGTTTCTATTTTATTTCAGGTGCTTCCCCTTGCATCAGAGGAAATGGATGGTGAAAGGTAATTTTTTATTTTGATTTATTAGAATATCAAATGAATATCAAATACCATTGTAGAGTATCTGATTAAGACATGGTAGTATTGATCCATTAAGTACAATTGAATGTATTTGTTTCTATCGTGCTTTTTGTAGATGGAAATGGCTATACATAATTATATAAATAATATATTAAGAACACATACATGCATTCAGTTGATCTAATTTTCAAGTTCACTGTATATAGAAAATTAAGATTTATATTTGTTTTTTTTATTCAGCTCTGGTATGAAGCGAGTGCCTTTCAGTCCTGAGGAAGACTTTGGAACGCCTCCCTCTAAGATACAGAGAATAGATGACCCAAAGAGAGGTATTTATACTGTACTTATTCTATACCTGACATGCTGATTCATGTGTATCTCACTACATTTATTGGATGTCTTTTTTTGGGGGAGAGGGGGGTTCCCTTGGCCTTCCCCTTGGCCTTCCCCCTTGGCCTTCACTAACACTGAAATATGTTTACGATTTGCATTTTGTGTCGTTTATAAGTGGACATGATACCTGAGGCAAAGCCATGTAGTGAAGTCCATCGGTCAGGGAGGTGGAGGAGCCGTAATCGCACCTCTTATGGGTTTCTCACTAGTGGTTCATTCATTCACAATGGACCTTGATGTGTATGTAGACCCCAGAAATCAGTTGTCATTCATTTTGTTGCACAGTTCTGGCCCACTGAATATACAATTAAAAGACATAAGTTATTGATAAGTACAGAATAAACTAGTCTACATATTCAGTGAGCTGATACATCATAGAGGATGCTATCTATTAATTAGGTTACACCCTTGCCCTTGGTTTCAAGAAGAGGAGAGGGGGAGGTGTTATGTAGTACCGTCCTGCTATGTGTCTCATCAGACGATCCTGATGTTAAGTGCTCAAAACATTTAAGCTCGTACTTGATGAAACTTCTATACTAAAGCTGGGCACACACGGGTAGATTCCCATGCAATCAACCGGCGATCAATCACAGCGTGGTGACTTCACCATGCTGTGATTGAGTGCGGGTCAATCAAACGGTAATCAATGTGCACCATATGAGCACCTCAATTACTGTACAATGAGGACCTGGTTTCCCGTGGTCCCCCGGATCTTTGCATCTCCCAAGCCGGAGAAGCAGAGAGTCAGCCACCCTGCGCCCCCCCCCCCCCCCCCCC
>CM070035.1:20642110-20656448 GCA_036250615.1 Ptychadena robeensis | reverse complement strand
TCCCTACTGTTACATCTGTATGTATGCTTTTTAAAGAAGGAAAATACATTTTATATAACTTTTTCTGACATCCAGTGTTCGTTGTTATTTCGTTTTTTCTTTTCTTTATTTTCAGAAAATGAGTGCTTACCGTGGTAGTTTTATATTCCTTACAAAAAGGGTGTTACTGGGGTAACATTGAGCCTGTTCTTGGTATGAAGAATCATGGGGTTTCAGCACCAAGCAACACCAAGCCAGCTTTAGTGGGAGGCATTGGGAAAAATAAAAACTCCTACAATGATGTACAGTAGTTCCTCTATCAGTGGTTCTCAAACTCTACAATTTCTTTGATTGCTTTAGACCCTTGTAAGATATCTACAATGACTATATAAGCCAATCTTACCAAAACTTAAAGAAAAAAAATCCAAAAGGTCCATAAATATTGGAATATGGACAAAAGTCTAACAATTTTGGCTCTACATACCACCACAATGGAGTTGGAGACAAACGCAATGTGCTTTAACTGCAGACTTTAATTTAGGGTATTTACATCCAAATCAGGTGAACAGTGGAGGAATTACAGCAGTTTGCATATGTGCCTCTCACTTGTTAAGGGGCCAAAAGTTATGGGATAGAATAATCATAAATCAAACTTTCCCTTTTTAATACTTGGTTGCAAATCCTTTGCAGTCAATTACAGCCTGAAGTGTGGAACATGGAGATCACGAGATGCTGAGTTTCAACCCTGGTGATACTCTGCCAGTCTAAAGTTCCTGCTTGTTCTTGGGGCATTTTCCCTTCAGTTTTGTCTTCAGCAAGTGAAATGCACGCTCAATCTGATTCAAGTCAGGTGATTGACTTGGTCGTTGCATAACATTCCTCTCCTTTCCCTTAAGCTCTTTGGTTGCTTTTGCAGTATTTTGGGTCATTGTCCATCTGCACTGTGAAGCACTGTCCAATGTGTTCTGAAGCATTTGGCTGAATATGAGCAGATAATATTATAGATAATTCATCCTGCTGCATTTGTCAGCAGTCACATCATCAATAAATACAAGAGAACCAGTTCCATTGGCCGCCATACATGCTCACGCCATGACACTACCACCACCATGCTTCACTGATGAGGTGGTATGCTTAAGATCATGAGCAGTTCCTTTCCTTCTCCATACTCTTCTCTTCCAGTCACTCTGGTACAAATTGATCTTGGTCTCATTTGCCATAGAATGTTGTGCCAAAACTATGAAGGCTTTTTTTTTTTAGATTTGGCAAACTCTAATCTGGCCTTCCTGTTTTTGAGGCTCACCATCTTGCAGTGAACCCTCTGTATTCACTCATCACACATACACCTACCACCTGGAGAGATCTTGATTGAGGTTGGCCCCCCAACCTCAACTCCTACCTGCATACACACATGAAAAATGTTTTCCTAAAATTGATGTCACAATGCTCCTGCCCTGGGGCAACTTGCGTGCACACAACCCTTTTATATCTCCAGCAATTGGGGGGATGATATCATGTTCAGGACCATGTCCACAAAAAAATGTGTTAAATGTCCACAAGATGGCACTGCCGCTTGTTGGTTACTTTTCGCCAGTCTGAGTCCAGCTCAAATTTCAGTGAGTTATTTTAAGCCCAAACTAAAGGTAGCCATAGACGGGTCAATTATTTTGCAATTCGATCATATTACACAATTAAAAACGATTGCTAATAGAACATCACTTGTTTGTATCGCCACACGGTGTACTTGATTTACAGACAATCGTTTCTTTTTTTGAGTGTCATTACAACTTTCGGCCACAAGAGGGCGTCTGTAAACCAAAAAACCCTCATGTATAGGTCAGCTATCGAATTGAAGTTACCAACATGTCTGATCACTGCTCGATCGATATAATGTTCGGTTTCCATCATTTGTGATCAATCGAACAAGGTGGGCAGGAATCGATTCCCATTCATTCAACTTAAAACAATTGGTTTTGTGGTCAATTGAACGTAAATATCTACCCGTGCATGGCTACCCTTACAGAGAGAGAGCAAGGGTAACACGGAGCTGAGTTTGCAGCCTCTCCATGTCAGAGGCTGCAGGACACCGGGTGTAACAACCTTGAAACAACTAATGGAGCACACCCCCTCTGGTCCGCATGGCCCCTTTTGGTTGGTAGCCACTGCTCTATACTGCCCCACAGCCCTGTGCAATAACTTAGTCCCCAGGCTTGGGATAATAATAAATGTGTACCGTAATCTTCTTCATGGAAAAATAAGACATCCCCTGAAAGTAAGAAAGTCTTTGGGAGCAAAGGCAGTGTCTGATTTTTGGGGAAACAGGGTAGTTGAAATGTTGCAATCATCTCTATTTGCCATGATGGACCATTGACTGGGCGATGAATTTCCTGTAGACACAACATTCTGATTATGTATCCATGTGGTAAATCTCTGTTCTGTTGAGTGTAGTAATAATAATAAAAGAACTTTAATGCAGGTTAAATACAGAGTTATATATTTGAAACTATGAATCTCCAGCAGTTTGGGAATATACAAGCAGTAATCTTCAATGATTCTCAGTTAACCCTTACGGCTCCAATTCAGAGCGCAATTCTATTGCAGCAGCTCAATGCATCTTCCGTCCCCCCTCATCCATGATCCCTATCATTGCCAGTAGGTACTTCCTAAAGCCTGCCATACACATGCCGATAAGCGGCCGATTTTTCACCTGACCGACGGGCGTGCGCACTCGCGCCGTCGGTCAGCGAAAAAATCGGCCGCTTTTCGGCATGTGCCCACATGGGGCGACGGATCCCTGTCGCCCCACTGCTCGGCCGGCCAGAGAACGGACATGTCCGATAATCTCTGGCCGATGGAAGCCGATGCCATTAACTTCAATGAAGACCAGCACAAAGGGTGCCGGCCGACTGAAGGGGCCCCATAATGCACCAGGGTGCAAACGTGAAGACGTCATCACGTTTGCATTCCGGTGCATATCGGAGTAGGTCTGTCTGACCTACTCGCGGTGTGTATGGCAGCCTTAAAGCTCTCCATACACGTCTAGATTTTCTGTTCAATCAGTTTAAAAATAAATTTTTTTGGGGTCAGGGAAATTGGTGATTGATTGTATGTTTGCCAACTGTAGTAACAGATATTTATAAACTTTTTAGGGATCGACTGAAAGTGTAATGAATTTCAATACAACCAATTAAATTTACCATCATGTCCAATCATTTTTCAATAAATTTTTTCCCCAAGTTTAATTGTTTTAGGTTGATCTAACCATGTGGGCTGCCATAGATTTTCAATCAACAAAAAAATTGATTAAAGTTGATTGGATGAAAAATCTAGACGTGTATGGAGGCATTAATTTTCATTTGTTAACAGACTGTACAGAGAGATCACCACCACACTTGTTTGACCCATTTGTCTTGGTCATAGCCCAAAGTGTGCCCTGCTGGGTGAACCTGCTTCACGTGGCATTGAATGAAATGATGCCCACGTAGCTCTGGGCTGTTTTCTTGCAGTCATCTGAAAAAACTCAGCGGTTTTGTTTTCTTCTGTAGTTCTAGGTAACATTGTACCTCCAATATTTTGATATGACAATTTTATTGTACATTCAGACACACTGAAATGCACAAGAAAAAAGACGCATATTGAACGCGCAAAGCCTAAATTTGGCCATATATCGTATGGAAAATCGATCTAACATGTCCATAAATTTTAGATTTCAATGCCGGCACACAAAGGGTTTCCCGGCACGACTTGCGTCATCACGCACGGTCGATCTTACGATAAATCGGCCTGGCATCAAGGCGTCTATGCTGGGCTTTACATATACCGGTACTCTCAGGAAGACCAGTCCCGCTACAAAACGTTGTATCATCAGCAAAGACATAGCTAGCCGACCAAACCTTCAGGAATATCACTAATACCCTGTTTCCCCGAAAATAAGGCACCCATACATTTTTGTCTCACACTGAAATATAAGGCATCCCCCGAAAATAAGGCACCCCTGAAGATACGGTACTATAACTCTGGACAGGGGGGATCAGAGGGGGCAATCAAAATGACACAGGAGGAAATCCCCCCTCTGAGTCTCCTGTGCCATTTTGATTCCCCCCTCTGACCCCCCCGTGTCATTTTAAGTGATCCCCCCACCCTGATACCCCAGTGCCGTATTCTTCTTCATGGAAAAAATTGACATCTCCCGAAAATAAGACGTAGGGCATCTTTGGGAGAAAAAAAAAAATATAAGACACTGTCCTATTTTCAGGGAAACACGGTATGTGCAATAAGTATAACAGGACTACATATCCATTGAACCAGCAAAGAGTTTACCCTGGCTGCTGTCATACAAGAGCCTGGGGGGTTTAATTGTGGCCCGGGGGCCATATCTGGGCCACAGTATCATTATTTTTGGCCCGCTGCATTTAAAAATTAATATTATTTAAGAAATGAACGGCACAAATGTGTCTTATATTTGACATTTGATGTCACATGGTATTAAACTTTGCTTGTTCCAGACTCGTTTCCATAATAAAAATTCATTGAGAAGGAGAAACTTTGTAGAAAGGTTTTTAATCAAGGTCGGCTTTGTCAAAGTTTTTTATTTTGGCCCTGTGTGTGTTTTAGGTGACACCTCTGACACCTCCTAGAGCCTAGGTGCCCAACCTGTGGACCAGGGGCCGTATGCGGCACTCTGGGTGTTCTTTGGTGGCCCCATCAGTCCACCACTTGCGGCCCCTGAAACCTAACTGTTAATACATAGGGCAAAGGAACTCACTTGTTCACTGACCCTCCCTTTGTCTTTGCTCAGAATCTTGTTAGAGAAGAGGAAGGGAGGCGAGGGACTTGCCCCTACTATTTAACCAACAAACGGGGTATGATTGTATAATATAGATTGGGGCACATAACCTCAGAATAGGGGCAAAGGCTTTGATGATATCTATGAAGCACATTACCTTTGAATATATATGCTCATGCTTAATATTATATATTATATATATTATAAATGCATATACAAATCATTATAGATTGAAAATGTTATGTGTGGCCCTTTAGTGATAGTAATGTTATGTGTGGCCCTCCATATCAACTCAGTTGCCAACCACTGTCCTAGAGCTTTAAGCTTTACCATGATGTCCTCCCCGATCCAATCCGCTAGATGGAGCCTTGTGCCTATAGTTCTCTCCTCCGTCATGGGAAATCTTCACTTTCATTCACCCATCATCAGTGGGTTGTAGTGCTGCTGCCAATTTACTCTGCCAATTAAATATTGTATTTCCAGAGCCCGACTTACGCGGCTGCTGGAACTGGTTACATGCAGTTTGCTCAGCCGACGGATTGGCATCCTCTGGGTGTTAGTCCATTACAAGCTCATCCCTGGCACCATGCCAGCGCCCACAGTAACAGCAGGCAGAGAAGATGATTGCTGGAGGCCCAAGGAGCAGATTTATTACAGTGTCGTGGGAATTGGATTTGCTGGTGTTTAACTGAAAACACAATACTTCATGTAAATGTCTTTATTGTAATGTTTTTTTTTCTTTTTTCAAAGAACCCCAACTAAGCTGGATAGATCTCAGCTATACTAAGCTAAGTGACATTCCCATTTATTGTTTTTTTTTCCCCAATAACTTTATTGAAGAAAATAATTTTTACATACAGTGCATTAATAGGCATATAACACATTGTACAGGGGAATAATGGGGAAAGGAGAGTGGTATTGAGCAAACCATAACGGACAGAGCGGCAAAAAAAAAAAACATTCATTGTTAATGAATTCTTATGATGCTTCTCTGGGTGCAACATTTTCTAAATAGGTAAATGTTTTCATTGTTAAAGATCTGTATTAATACCTGTAAGATCACTTTTCTGATACAGTTGCCATTCCTTGCTTCATTTACCCATTTTATTCTAAAAGAAACGATGACCAGTTTTTCCTCTGTGTTTCATTGACAAAAGCTGTAACCTTTTATAATAATAATAATAATAATAACTAGGGTCCAGAGTCAAACAAATAATTGCCACAATGTTTTGTCCAGGGTAGTTCACTTATACCCAGATACATTCCGTTCACATAATACGTCTCAATCGCTTTGCCATCACATGACCCTGCAGGTTGCGGACTGGAAGATCTCCTCGTCATGCTACGTGGAGCATGTCACCAGCATGTGAAACCAGGAAAACAAACAAAAAGCTTATTAAAGAAAAAATTTGTTTGCAAATCATTCACATTCAGGTCTGTTCTGGTCACATTCATAGGAGACATGATTATAACACAAAATATCATCAAAAATATATATGATTATATATACAAAATATCTGTTATCATTTGAATTAAATCCCATGTCCAATTTAAACTGAGACCCACCAAAGTAGTGGGCAACACACGTAATGACGGAGTGCTTTCTAAAAAAGTGCCAGTATTTTTGCCCATTTGAAAATTTTGGTTGGTCCATTCAAAATGAATCCTTGAGGCTGAGGCTCCACGTTGTGACATGTCCATAGCAGATATCCTCAGTCCATCCTCCTCAGTTTGCCCACTGTTCGGGTGCTGTGTTCGAGAGTTTAAGGGACAGTATTAGCCATGTCGGCAACACCACAACCTATAGTTTCCATTAGCAAACCATGCCCGTAAACGCATCAGGCATGGTTTGCGCACATCATGTACCATGTGACATATTGCCTATGTCGCTCCACCCTCTCATGTGGGTCATGATGCATCAGTATAGACTGGCACGTCATGTGTGATAGGGGAATAGAGGGGACAGCTGCACTATGCGGGTTTCCCCTATTGTAAAGTAGACATAGCCAAAGACATATGCTGGGTCTACACTACAGACGGGGTAGTCTATACTGTCACGCCATGACCCGCTCCAGGGTGCATCGCAGCTGATGCACTGGAGTCATGTAATGCGCCCATTGGTAAATATTAGGTGACATGAGCAATCTGTTTTCACAGTTTGCTAATAAAAAGTATAAAGGCCCCCATACACCTTACAATCTTTCCATACAATTTCTGTACAATCAAATTTTGTTCTACCAAAACCATGTAATATGAGGAGCTTTGTAAATCTTCCAATCACTATGTATTCTATAGGCTGCCATACACGGCACGGATTCGTGCCGGATTCTGGCGCGATGGCTTCCGGGCGCGGCACGCGGCCATCGGCCGGACTCCCCTGCAGCCCACTTGCCCTCCGATCGCATCGAGGATCAGGGGCCAGACGATCGAGGAAGAACCAACCTGTTGGTCGTTCGGTCCGATCTGCTCGATCAGGGGGTTGCGGTCCGGAGGCGAGCCATCGGACACGATCCCTCCCGGATCCGCGCCCGTACAAGGGGCTGCCACGTCGGATCCCAACTTGGCTCATCTTCCACCTATGGATGCCGCGGGAGAATCGCCGGGAATCCATCGGTCTGAATCGATCAGCCAGGGAAATCCGGCCGTGTTATGGCTACTTATCAGGGAGGACGGGGCATACCTAGCAGTGATATCTACCTTCCAACACTATGTATTCTATCAGGGAGAACCCAGCACTACATAGCAGTGATATATCCCTTTCCAATCACTATGTTTTATCAGGAGGGACCAGAACACTCATAGCAGTGATATATACTTACAACAATCATGTATTCTATCAGGGAGGAAACCCAGCACTACATAGCAGTGATATATACCTGTCCAATCACTATGGTTTGTATCAGGGAGGGACCCCGGCACTACATTTAGCAGTGATATATACCTCCAATCACTAGTGGATGGCAGAACTGCCGCAAGGCGGACGTTCGGCCGTGAACAAGCACTGTTCGCCCTACCTTCTCCAAGCTTTGTAGTAAGCTTTGTAATCTTCACTCAATATGTATTCTATCAGGGAGGAACCCGGCACTATACATAGCAGTGATATACATCCCAATCCACTATGTGTATTCTAATCAGGAGGGACCAGGCGGAAAATTACATAGCAGTAGTGATATACCTTATAATCAAACTATGTTCTATCAGGGAAGGACACGGCTACTAGCAGTTGATATATACCTTCAATCATATGTATCTTTTAGGGAGGACCTGGAACTACATAGCAGGATATACCTTTCCAATCAATATGTATGCTATCAGGGAGGCCCAGCACTACATAGAGTGTATATACCTCCAATCACTATGTATTCTATCAGGGAGGACCCAGCACTAACATGCAGTGATATATACTTCCAATCACTATGTATTCTAATCAGGGAGGGAGGACCCCCGAGCACTACATAGCAGTGATATATACCTTCCAATCAACTAAGTATTCTATAGGGAGGACCCAGCACTACATAGCAGGATAATACCTTCCAAATCACTATGTATTCTATCCAGGGGAGGGACCTCGGGCACTTAACTAAGCAGTTGATATACACCTCCATGTATTCTATCAGGGAGGACCCAGCACTACATAGCAGTGATATATACCTTCCTTTATGGCCGCACATAACATTTTCATAGACTTGTATAAGCAGAAAGAATGACCGCAAGAATATCTAGAAGATATAAATAGTCATATACATCACCAAAGCCTTTGATGATATCTATGCGGCGCATATTTTTGATTGAAAGGTTATGTGCCACAATATATATTATACAATCATCCTCCGTTCATTGGTGGATAGTAGGAGCATAGGCACTCACCAGTCTGCTGATTCCCTGCCAACACTAGAGGAGAAGTGAGGGACTTGCTCAGGTGCTATCTGAGTCACTGATTGGCTTTTACGTCTATCAGGTAAGTTTATCGCCTCTCCTTCACTTCCCACTTGGACAGGTGAGTTCCTATGCAATAACAGTTTTGGGGTTTCGGGGGGCGCAAGTGGAGGACCACAGGGGGCCTCCAAAGAACTCCCAAAGAGCCGCAGGTTGGGAAACTGGGACATATTGTGTGAGCTAAAATTGATGGACTTGTTTACCCATACTGGCAGGACATCCAAAAAATGCTCCAATTTCCCCTTTTAATGGGGAGTCTGATGTCTTTCATACTAAACCTCCATGACTGGCAACACGTGATTCTAGACAAATAAGGTCATTATTTGTCTGGAATCATCTCTGTATTGGGTACTAAGTCATAGGAGCATGCACTGTGTCTGTATACCATTCCTGACATAATGCCTATAACAGGAGGTCCAACCTGGGCAATGGTCATCATGTGTCCGGAGTTATCTCTGTACTGTGTATTAAGTCATAGGAGAGTGTCAATATTCTGTACCTCTAAGACTGGCATCACATAATGTCTATATCTGTATGGTCCACCCTATGCAATGGCCATTATTTGTCTGGAATCGTCTCTGTTCTGGGTACTTAGTCATACAAAAGTGCACTGTGTCTATATATACCATACCTCCAAGACTGGCATCAGATAACACTTATAACTGTTCACCCTGAACAATGGAATCATTTCTGTAGTTGACACTAAGTCATAGATGTGTACACTGTGTCTATATACCATAACTCCATGACTGGCATCACATATTGCCTATATCAGTATGGTCCACCCTTGTGTAATGGTCATTATTTCTCTGGAATAACTTCTGTACCTGGTACTAAGTCATAGAAGAGTGCATTGTGTCACATAATGCCTATATGTGTGTCTACTGGAGTATTGTGGTCTCTGGGAATGGCCACTGACTGACACATTACTTGTTTGTTTGCTGTTTCAGGGTTAAAAGAATATGACAAATATATATGGCAAACAGCAACATCCCTGACCACATCCAAGAGTTGGTGGGGTGCAGTCATAATGACAGCCGGGGTTGCCATCAGAAATTAAAAGGGCCCCATACCAGGTAATTTTTCGGGGACCCCTTCTAGTGCCCCCTGACCCCAGCTCTGATGCCACGAGCTGGATAAAGTCTGTGACAAAACCACTAACTTTTCACAAAAAGTTTCTGTAAAGTTTCAGACGTTTTAATGTTTAAAGTGCATAAAATATCTATTTTTTATTTTTCTCTCTTACCACCCCCAGATACATCCCTCTCTGGTACTCATAGCCAAGGCCTCCAGGTTAACATGAGCAGATCATTTCTGTGCTTGCCATGGCACACACATGCTCACTTCCTATTCTCACTTCCCATGTACTTCCTATAAAGAGAATAGGAAGTGAGGGGAAATTAACCCAAAGGAGATACCGACATTACAACACCTGATAGAGCTTCTGATCCTTTATTAAGGCTATGTCTCCACTGCTATGTGTGATCCATAGGGACCCCCTACATTAAGTGCGGAGGTCCTGACAGAGCATATGCACATTACCTGCCAGGTGCATTCTCTGTTCACATGGTGTTGAGCTGATCTGCCAATGCAGGGGTTAACGTAGTGCAGTACATTACCCCTGCATCGGCGAATGTGTGAACAGAGGATCTGCTGGGCAGGTAATGTGTATGTGCTCCGTTGGGACCCCACCAGGGGTATGTGTGAATTAACCTTTAATCCTTTAAGTAATGGTGCCAGTTATTACATAATGTTCTTTTCATAATGGTCATGGCTGGGTCATGGTGTACTGTGGCCTGACCCCTGTGGATCTTGGATAGTCTCTCTGGTTCCTAGTTAATCAATGATGGGTCATCTCTGGGAAAGTCAAGTCTCTTTTTACGTATTATAAAAGTTTTTTGCCCTTTATCCTGGACTCTTTGTAGCTTCAATACTGAAACACTACTATAGTGATTCCTCCATATCATAGTATTGGACGTTACATGAACAACATTGATATGTTTTCAAAATATATCTAAGAATTCAAGGAAAAGTAAAGTCTGCAATGTACATTTTGTCAGCAGAGAATTCTGTTTATTAGGATAAAAATCAAAATGTCTTTGCTCTGCTGTGAACTAAAATGTTAGGTAGGCATACACAGTTTGATTTTTGATTCGTTCAGCTTAAAAAAAACTTGTATAAGTTGATCCCTTTTTGAGTTAAAATCTAATTGAAACCAAAAATTTGATCAAAATGGAACATAAAAATCGACTGACAGCCATGATCGGACATGTTGGTACATCGTTGAAGTATGTGATGTCCAAGTGCCCAACCTGCGTCCCTTTGGGCATTCCTCAGAAGCCCTCCTTGGTCTTACACTTGTGGCCCCCGAAACCTAACTTTTAAAGCATGGGGCATAGGATCTCGCCTGTCCTCGGCCAGGAGAGGAGAGGCAATCAGCGACCCAGACAGCGCCTGAGCAAATCGCTCACCTCTCCTCCGCTTCCTGTTCTAAGAAGACCCCCCCCCCTAAGAAAATGTGTGCCTATGCTCCCACTATTCCAACGAAGGGGGGGATTATTGTATGCGGCACATAACCTCAGAATAGGGAAAAACCAATTGAAAACCATTATAATGCCATCTAGTGGCCGTACTGTTACTGCAGTCCATTAACCCTCAGAAGACTGGCATCTACAGAGGATAAATTATGGCGATTGTCACAGATGAAAGCACAGCAGGTAAGCACATTTTTTTTGGATTTTAGAGCACTTCCCTATCATTGTGGCAGCTCAGAAGTAAGTAAAAATGTCATGGTATTTTAATTTTCATTTCTTTGCCTTTAAGGAGCATGCACATAGATGTAGGCAGCAGAGCTGGTCATACACCTTTAGATCTGTCAGATTCCCTCTAGATCTCCTTTTGTTTTACCAAAACCATGTAATATGAGGGACTTTCTAAACAATCAAGTTTACCTGTGTTCAGAGGACCCTATACTACATAGTTGTTGGTAGATCTAAAGGATATCTGAGAGATCTAAATGTGTATGGTCAGCTTTAAGCTCTCCTATTTACTGTTTCTGCTACTTTTCAGTTACTGGGTTTGTGCATATTGACAATGAATGTTGTAATACTGGATATGGGGTCCCATCCCTGACAACTGCCAGCCAATGAGAACGCTGCCTGCTGTCTACCTTGGCAATTGGACTTGTATTTGCTATTTTCATTGCTTACCACACCTGTAAGTTGATTGCTGGTGAAAACATGACATTTATATAAATAACCTGCTAGAATAATTACCAGGAAAGAGTATGGGAAGCAGGAATGTGGGTAATTGATTAGGTCAATAGCTGTGATTGATATTCCCATATGTACAGTATATATACCTTTTTACCGCGGAGTGAGTTTCTTAGATCATTCACAGGTCAGTTCACTCCATGTCAACGACACAACTAATTCAATGTAATCACACAATCTAATCAGTTCTTCTTGGTAATTCTAGATCTTCATTCATCCTAATTACCTGACCTGTCTATGTGAGAGAGCAGCACTGGATGTCATTAGGACAGAGCAGATCCCTCAAATTCAATTCCTAGAATTTCTATTTCCAGAACCCCTCCTGTGTATTCAGCAGTGTATTACACAATGGGATAAGTTTGTAAATTGTGAATATAAACAAAGTCATGGCAGAAAGCGGCCCTGGCTGTGTGGACCTTCGTGTAATAATTATCCAGGACCAGCCGGCATCCAGTGTTTACAGACCTCTGCCCAGGAATTCATACTATGCACTTTGGATATATTTTGGGAGGTGTACTTCAGATTCTTGTCTCTATCTTATGTAATGTTCATACAAACTGGTGTCAAGGGTTGAAAAACTTTGTGGGGGGGGGGGGGGATATAAATCTTCAGTGTTCTCCTTAATCATTGTGGGGGTTTAGCTCAAACAGCATCTGTAAATGAGGAATATCCACACGAATAGGATTTTTTTTAGGGCACCTGCCCGTATTTATTAGCAGAAGTCTAAACACAAAGTCACCCTTACAGGGGTTATTATCAGCCAAACAATAGTCCTGAAAATGCCAAGCCTCCTGGCTTGGCACCGATCAAACAATGGTTCCTTAAGGAACTTTAATGACCTGCCTCCTAGCAGCCACCAACAAGGGGCCACACACTCCCTGTGTCACCGGTGACGCGAAGGGGGCGCGAAGGGGGCAGGGGTAGGCGGCGCAATAGACATTTAAATGGAATGGCGTCGCCTTTTTTCATCATAACTCTGGCGTCTCCGGTGACTAGACCATTTCAACGATTTGAACATGGTATCAACGCCAAACTTGCTGGAGATGTAGAGGAGGGTTGGGGGTATACCACAAAAAAAGAAGTATGTCTCTAACATAAATAGTTTTTGCACAAATTAAGTTAAAAGTCAAGTCAAAATTTTGAAATTGGAATTTCAACTTTGTTTTTGAACTTAACCTCCCTAGTGCTCTTGCAAGGTCCAGATTTCTGTACCAAAAGCACACCATAGACTCTAATGGAATGCCGCGGGACATTCATATGCAAATTGGGCTGGGAGAAGCCGGCTTGCTTCGGATCCCCGGCAAGCTTCAGATCCCCCGGACAGCACAGAGCAGAATGTGCTGCCGGGGGATCTGAGTTTACCTGGACGGCTCTATCTCGTCAGCTGCAATACAAGACAAGAAAGTGCAGGACGAGATGGTGCCGTCAGAAGCGCTAGGGGGGTTAATTTATGTAAAAACAACACATGCTAGAGCAAAACTTTCCCCCCCCCAAATGTTCCCACAACCCTTCTCTACATCTTCTGCAAGTTTGGTGATGATACCATGTTCAGGGGCTTTGCAATCAGCTCACAAAGTTATCAAGTCGAAAAATTCGACCATCTCTACCAGTGACTAGTGTTGAGCTCGAATATTCGAATATATGCGGCAAATATCGTCTGTTGGAGAATTCGCAGATTTCGCGAATATGGCGGTGGATATGAAAGGTAATTACGAGGCAATTATAATTATGACTTCGCGAATTCGAATATTGCCTATGCCGCTCATCACTACCAGTGATGCCGGATGTATGCCCTGAACCTCCGGCCGGGCAGGCATTCACGGCGGAGCATGTTGTGCTCCTCCACGATTGCCTGTGGTTATAAGAAAAGCGTGCCGCGTGCGCAACGCCCAGAATGTTAGAGAAGGTTTCGAGATTTCAACTTCAAATTTGCACGTTATTTGCAAAGTCCCTGAACATGGTACATACAAAGTTTTCAATCAAATTCAGGTTGAAATGTTTTAAGTTGACTCAAATTTGAACCTAATTTATGCAAAAAATCCATAAGTCTCCAAAGACTGACCATGAATTTCATCTCTTGGTCCGAGTATAAGCCAATTGTAATTTTTTCCAACATATTTTGGGTGCTGAAAAATTCTGCTTGTATATATTGAGTATATACGGTAAGAATGTTACAATGTTAGGATCAAAAGCTATACTTCACACTATATCCATCATTCTTGTTTTTATATCTAAAACTGTATATATTAAAGTTTATTCACTTTGGCTGTACCTTGTTACCCTGAGAGTAAAACATACCCTAGAGCAGTGGTCCCTGCAGGGTCCCCCTTTTCTAGATAGGAACATTATTGCCCCCCCCCCCCCC
>CM070035.1:20617894-20628521 GCA_036250615.1 Ptychadena robeensis | reverse complement strand
TGTTGTTCAATAATAAAATTATTCCTCAAAAGTACCACTTGCCTAATAATTCTGCACTCCTACTTATGTTATATTTCTTTTTGCCAATCTCCTGAGGAAGTATGTCCTGAAACGCGTCAAGAAAATGTGCGGGACTTTACTGTTTATGACGCCACTTGTAACAGGATTTGAGCAGTGATTATGTATACATGAATAAAATGTATATACCTTGTTCTTAATATGTTGTTAAAATTAATTTTCTAACAGAAACAGTCCCACCTGTCTCCTGGAGTTTCAGACCAAGTGACTGGGTGTAATATTTTGCATACTTTAGACTTTTGAATCAAACTGGGCTGTTGTCAGATTTATACTGAAACTTATAGTATAGTGTTACATAGTGTTGAGCATGAATATTTAAATCTCAAATTTATTTTACACGGCACTTCTAGAATACGTGAAGATATTGAATATAGTGCGATACCTTCGTAATCTCAAATATTCGAGATTCTGGGGAAAGTACCGTGCATTGCGTTCACAATATTTGCATGTACAAGTGCTGTTTTTTGCATCAATTCCTTCTATGAGTGTTGTCCCATGTGGTGGTACACTGCAGCTGCTATTTCACATTCTGCCACTAGATGTCGCTGATATTCTCAATACAGAACAATGACAGAAGATATTATTTGCATTCACATTTACTTCGAATACTTGGAGAATCATTTGTGAAATGTTGTGAATTTGAATGCTGCTCATCACTACTGTTACCTAACTAGAGGGAATATTTCAAAATTTTTATAACAATATTGGTCATTTCATCCATTGTTGACCAAATGTAAATGGTCAGAAAGGAAAATAAAGTAGGTAAATTTCTCATCTGAGAATTGGTTTTGAAGATGTAGTGGTGAATGTGCACGTTATCTCTATTGTTTAAGGTATCCATAGATGTTTTAGAAATTCTGCCGGTCTCCCATCAGATTGATCCCACGTGATGACGTCATCACGCATGGCCGGTCCTGCCGTGAATTGGCTGGGAACCCATTGTGTGTCTGCAGTTACTTTGGATTCGGACGCTGGTCCCCATCAAAAGTAATAGGATAGTTCTAAGAAATTAAGGACATGTCTATAATTTCTTAGATCGATTTCCCAGCCAAATTGAACTTTTAACCATTAGATTTGCAGCCAATTTCGTGGCACATCAACATGCCAAATCTAAACGCCTATGGCTAGCTTTACAAAGTTTAATAGCTCAAGAAGAATTGACTCATACAAGTAAATGAGGTAGAACACCGTCTTGTCTCTTGTTGGGTGGGTACATTCAAAGTTTCAGACGGCAAATACCGGCCGCTATGCCTGTAGTCTTTTGTACAGGTTCAAGATCAACCACAACAAGAAGCAGACGTGCTGCTAAAACTAGTTTATTTTAAACTTCAACTCACGAAGAACAGGTGAATGGGTCGTGCTTCCAGTTCGGGCACGTCGCTCAGCTGACTGCAAATATGGGTCCTCCCTGCCAAGGTAGCCCTTGTCCCTCTTGGAGTCCCGCTGGAAACGTCCACTAGCCGCATGCTCGCCACCAGTCGGGCCCGGAAAGCAAGGGACTCCCCACCCCACTTGAGCAGCGCACGGAGGAGGCCCCAACAGCTGACACATGTACTGCAACTGGGTCTGACAGAAGTAGCGCAGGCTATTTGGTCCACCGACTGCCTGCACGCGGATATAGACGGTGGAGGGCTGTTTCCCTGGAGACCGCTAGTGTGCCCAGCTGCTGCCGCCTCATCAGGAATCGCGCCTCTGGACTAGCCCTCCTCGTCACAGGGAGCATATATACTCCAGGGCCTGTGTGAGCTGATGGGAATTTTCCTATACTTTCTTTGTATAACTCCATATATTGTCCAATTCTTGATAAGTAAATTGTGTATGCATATATGTATATACAGTATTCATGCAAATGGTCCAAAAATCATCTTATCCTCCTGTAGGTCAGAAACAGACAATGACCACTTTGAGCAGCTATTCGGCAGTAGTTATTTCTGGGATCTTTCAGTACAAGTGTCTTTATTTATTTATTTATGATTATTTTGTTTATAAACTTTTGGCAGGAAATGCCAAACTGGTTTCCTAATATATCTGAACAGGATGCAATGTGCAGAGCATTGAATTTCTGGCGCTGTTGTAGTGAGCTGTCAGTAGCAGTAAAGTATGCCGGTACATTCATTGGTATTCAGCAGTCATATCATTGCTCATCTACAAGTAAAATTTCAATATTTCTATTTTTTTCTTGTCAAGGGAGAAGAGAAAACTCTGCTAGACGGTTATGAGAACTTTAGAAGTATTTATTGTGCACATAATGCCTAGAGGGCCCAATGCAGTGACGTGATCATGACACTGTGGGTGCAATTTAATGGCGACAACAGGCAGTCTCTAGGAATTATCTCTGCTCATTGTTATAAAAGAGGATTTCTTTGTTAGTACAGAAATTTAAAAAAAAAAAAAGGTCCATGTTACACATTGCGAATAACACATCAATGTCATCACAAGTGATGCATGGAATTGGCACACATATGGCTGGTTGGGAATTACAGGCTCTTGGTCAAGTTTAGGAAGTCAATGTGGCCCATGAGTTAGCAAGTTTGCCCACCTCTAACTTACACTTATATTAAAACATGTGTCATGGACCAGCAGGTGTGGACCCATTGTGCCACTAGTCCTACCTCCCCTGAGGGCGTTGTCTGAACCCACTTGATCTTCACAATACCCCTGATGGTGGGTATGGACTTTCCCAAGGGGAACACCAGGTCGCTACCTTTGAAGGGAGGGTAGGAACACAAGGCAGGTGGTCCAGGGGACAGCAGGGAAGGCACCAGAGACACAGGCGTCATCAGCCAGATGGGGGAATAGGGCTGTAAGCAAAGGCTGAAATGACCAATACCTTAGATCCCAGGAAATGACACGGGCTGGTCTATAAGGAAGTGCTTCAGAGCAAAGAGCATGTAGTGACCATAGCTGGGAGAAAATTGAGGAGCAGATTCCAGCATAACAACAATCACCGCTCGTTCGGCAACGGCCATTACAACATGCTGAGGGATGATAGGTCCACAGATTGGTTTTTCTTATGTTGCTGTACATTAAATACTATTGTTATCTTTGTTGTGACATTGGTTTTCTTATTCTGCTGGATGCAAAGTACCACTGTTATCTATATTTCTGTGATGTTATACTGAATTTTTTTTTATAAAATCTTAATTGGAAAAAATAACCAAATGTGAATATGCCCACTGGGTATAATGTTTACTTGAAAGCATGTGTTAACATTTTGCTCATTTCATGTTCCAATGGATAGGCATGAACCAAGCGGAAAATAAGAACAACACAGTTTTGTGTCCATAGACTAGATCAGACATGGGCAAACTGCGGCACATCTAGATGTTTGGCCCAGGCTCTTTGTCACCTTGATGACAAGACACCTGTCTCCCCTCTGCTCATTCACCGCAATGAAAGGTGATAATGGAAAGAGGCATCCAAATATCACCATGGGGTTGATGCAGCGGCGTAATCATGTGGTCTTGGTAGGTAAGCATATTTAAGTGTGATTGGGCACATTGTGTAAATTTATATATTTATATTGTTTTTTTTATAGTATTTTTTCCAACTGTAATCCAGCCCTGGTGACATCAATGACACCAGGGATACAAAGAATTTGAGAAACCTATGCCAGGCGACCCTTACAGGCTCTTGGTCCAGACCCTCTGTCAAATTTAAGAATCTATTGTGGCCCACGAGTCAAACTGTTTGCCCACCCCTGGACTTGGGTGTACACACAGAGTAATCAAACATTAAACTTAAAGCGGACCTACCACCCGAAATCTATATTTTCATGAATGGCTCAAGAAGGGCCGATAATAGGGAGGAATGCAATAAAAAAAAACTTACCTGTAATGAGCAAGATAATCCCGATGCTCTCCCTCACTTCCGGGTTCTGGTCTCGGCAAGGCAACATGTCACAAGGGCCCTTTGTTTTCTGGGTAATCTTCTGATTTACGTAATAATATTGAGGCAAATTCCCATAGAAGATCATTGAACGACCCCCAGTGGCCACCCAATGATCTATGGGAATTTGCCTCAATATAATTAAGTAAATCACAAGATTACGCAGAAAACAAAGCGCTCTCGTGACGTGTTGCCTTGCCGAAACCAGAACCCAGAGGTAAGGGAGAGCTGTGGGATTATCTTCTTGTGTTACTCATCATTTTTTTTATTGCATTATTCCCTATTATCAACAAATTTTAGTGCCATTCATGAAAACATAGATTTCTGGGGGGAGGTCCGCTTTATTGCCAAAAAACTGGATGGTACAGCAACCTGGGAAAAAAACAGAAGGTTCACAAAGCCAGTCACATAAAGGAGAAGGGTTGTAAATCATTGAATGGCTGATCTCAGAAAGTGAACACAGGACCATCAGGCCTTGTTTGCAGTTCTTGGCATTATGTAGCAGGTGTCTGAGTAGGATTGAGCAAACACATGCAGTGATATATTGATACATAATGCGGCTTCTCTTTATGATATTTGTTCTGTGAAGATAAGGACCATGTTTAAAAAAGTTATAATGGTGAACTCCTGTGTTGAATTATTGCCAAAGAATATAAAATGTTCAATCCAATCCACTCAGTTTGGTGATCCAATAGATGTCTGCATATGAAGGCATGTCAAGCTTTCACATTGACTCCTGTTAGTCAGAAGTGAGTGTTTTCTTCTATCTACAGTATTTTCGGAAGGTCAAAATTAAGAAAAAAAAACCAGAGACAGCTATTCAGATATCAAGTGAATATACAGAATGTTCCAGCAAAGTAGGCAGGACTGGACCATACAGTATTCACTCTATATTCCTCCAGCCAAAGGCCAGTGCCCAGAGGGAGGTCTTAGTTCTAGCAGGGCTGAAACTTTAGCATGTGTCTAGACACAAGCAGCACTCATTCTCTGAACACACTGACCAACTTATGAAGAGACACATTTTACAATCTGGCTCTAACAACTCACCAATGAGCAGCTACTTACATATAGGAGGAGATATAAGTCTTAGTCACAAAATGCATTTATTGCAATGCAGAATGTTAATGTAAATACACAACTCATGCTATCTAATTGTAATAATGTCTCTCCATAAAATGGTCAGTGTGTTCAGAGAATGAGTAATGCTAATGCAGATAATATCTCTTTTTGGCTTGGCTGGAGGGAATGGAACACATGTCTGCCTCCTGGGATGCATAGCTATTGCTCCCAGGATAGTTGGTACTATAAAAAAATTTTTTACATATTCGGACCATAATTTCCATTGGTTTTAGTGGTTTTAGTCTTATAGTCCAAAAAATAAGGTAGTTGGCAAATATTCATTATTAGACTTACAGCTCTATACAGTGATCTATAGATCAAAAGGCTCTTGGTGATTGGCTGCTATGTTATGAAAGATCTGCACAGACAACCCATGTATTTATATTGGGCTTCTTGAGAAAGTGGATAACATGTGTAGATCAGACGTTCCTCGTGCTAACCTTTACATGAAAAAAATACATTGTTTATCAATTCTCTTGAAGTTTTAAAGTGTTATATATCAGAATGTAATAAAAACCACCTGGTCCTTCTTGAAGGTATTAACCTCCCTAGCGCACTGCTGAGGTCCAGATTTCTGTACCAAAAGCGCACCATAGACTCTAATGTCTATGACCTATGTTGTAGGCTTGTACATTTCCAAAATATGTCCCCACAAGGGTCTAGTAGACATCCTGAATATAATAATGTTTAAAACACTAAATTATGTAAAAAAAATTACATTAAAAATAAATAAATAAAAGGTATCAATTCAATGATAAAATCTCTAAAACACTTATTTTGTATGAAAGATTTCCAAACAGTGTGTATATATATTTATGTTTTGTTTATAATAACATTTTTATTGAATTGGAAATGTGTTATGTGTTTTGATTTTACTTTGAATTGTATTGCATACGGTTATCACTGTATCCAGTATGATTCCCTTTGGCACCCTCTCTCCCCTGGTGTGATAACCCTGGTGACATTACACTGGGAAATCACACTGTAAACATAGAAAACTGTTTTCGTGTGATTTATTTTTGAATCTCCTACCGCCGCCCCAATGTGATGTCACAAGAGGTCGGCTTCAGAAGATCGGATTGGAACCACCGGGACAGCGCAGAATGGTGAGTTTGCGATCTCTGCCGGACGGCCCCATCTAGTCCAGTGCAGTACTGACAGGACAGAACTGGATGAGATGGGGACGTCAGGAACGGTAGGGGGGTTAAAATGAGGTAAAAACGACCTAAACAAAGGACGATAAATTTCTCTCTTTCGCTAAAGTCAGCCTAAATATAAAACCATGTATAGGGGCTTTAGGCTGGATTTACACTGTCATTTCCGGGGCTGCTGTCAGTCTTCAGCAGCCTGGGAAACAACTGGCCGCCTAGCAGCAGCCCGGAAAACGGCCCTGGGAAAGGTCTATGGGGCGAAAGCACGAAAACAAACTGGCGGACGCCCCATGTTGTAGCGTCACCCAGGGTAACTCACTGGAGCAACCAGGTCCTTTTCGGATTGTAGGATGCTCATATCATATGTTCAAATCACTATCATTCACTTCTTTCACACACACTAAACGATTGTCCAGACAAGCTGGTTAGGGGTTGACTTTTTACTAGAGGGATATATACTGTTCAGTTCATCATCACCCATAAGGTAAATATGGGGTTCAAGCATAGGGTCTCTGTTGAAAATAGTCACTACCAGCTGCTGGAAGGAGTGTAGGCTGATGGCTCTCTTAAGGTAGCCATACACAGGTCGATTTTACACTTGATTCCTGGCAGATCGATCACCAGGCGCATGCACGCAGATCGACCCCGACCGATCGATATGGCCCCCAAATCGGATCAGCCAGGGAACCAACCTGTCAGTGTTTTCTGGTCGATCGGGCACACATCGAGGGACGTTGGTAGAGGCCCACGGATTGATCATCAGGATCATTTCCGATCAACTGACATTTGTGAACCGATCGACTGGTAACAGAATCGTCCAGGAATCGGTGGCCTAAGGTGGTAGGCACAGACTTGTATGGTCGATCGATCGACACTTGTGACTTCACAGGAATCGATCGGATCGTCCATCGATCACTCAGGAATGGACACGTCTATGGCTAGCTTAACCCCTGTGTAGACAACAGATGGTCCAGTGGAGTTGGCTGGGATCTGTAGTTCCTCAGGCACTATGTGGCCTGCACCCACTCGAACGAGATGAGGGAGCTACCCTGGTCCAAAGAGTGTCCCTGTCATTTGTCATGGGTGGTGAGTCAGCCTGTGGCACTTGCTGAGTGGACGCCTGCAGGGTACTCAGAGAGATGGGAGCACCTTGCTCCAAGGTAAGCTCTGGCTTCAAGCCAGGAAACCCAGAAAAGACTCAGGAAATCAGCTAACGACATAAATATATAACCTCTGCCCAGAGTGAGGGGATTTACAGTTACTGGGCAGATAACTGCAGCAAAATTGAGGGAAAAGAGGCATGACCTCACCTCTGGAATCCTCAGCAGCTGCTATACAGAAATAGATACATTTCGTAAAGGTATATACGCAGAAATATGCAGCATGTCATGGTCACTATATAGGCTATATATAAAGAAGTATAAAACCAGCTCACGACACTGTTACTAACTGAAACACACGCAGCAGCCAAACCCTAAAAGTACCTGATCCCTCATACCCATACTTAAGCCCCCCATTAGTTCCGATTATTCTCCCGACCGATTTTTCTTCCGATCCTGTCACCCGATTTTCACCTAAAATGTTATGGTCGGTCGGTCGGCTGGCAGGAAAAATCGGAATACGAATTATCACCGATCCATCAGCCCGACCCTATTTATTAACAGCAGATCGACCAAAAATTTACGGACAGGTCCGAAGTGGTCCCGATCGATTTTTCGGCCGATTTTTAGAAATCGGGATCGGTCGGGTACATAATTCCGAATCCGATTAATCTCCCGATCGATTAATCTCCCGACCCGATCGGTCGGTCGGGCAAAATTCGTACGAAAAATCGGAACGTGTATGGGGGGCTTTACAAAATAAAAACTTCAGTAACGCCTATTCTTTTCAGCTTGAACTGTTATATTTGCATCCATGTGCTATTTTCCAGAAGCTTGCACAGTTAGGTCTGTGCCTATTGCGTCAGGCTCTATATTACATTAAAGACTATAAATAAATGACAACAGAGCCATGTGCAATGCTCAGAATGTATACACACTGTACATGTGTACAGCATTACAGTCAGAGGCTATAAAAATCATTCCCAGAAAGTCCCGCCACGTTCCAAGAAGCCATTAGCAGTGAGCTGCAGCGCTCTTATCTATGTACGGCAGGTATGTCACCAGGGGAAGAATGGCTGAGCCGGCAGATTACTTCCACGATAAATCAGCACCAACAAACACAACCATTTCTTAAGGTGACCATGCACGTGCCGATTTTTCGGCCGTTTTTAGCCCTCCCGACCGATCCGGTCGGGTAGGTCGGTCGGAAGGGATTCAGAACTGTTTTAAAATCGGCTGAAAAGTCGGTCGAGTCCCGACCGCGGATGCCCGATTTTTCGGGAAAACGGCAGCTTGTATATGTCATGTACAAGCTGCCGCCATGTACAAGCTGCCGTCTTCCCGAAAAATCGGGCATCCGCGGGCGGGACCCGACCGACTTTTCAGCCGATTTTAAAACAGTTCTGAATCCCTCCCGACCGACCTACCAGATCGGTCGGGAGGGCTAAATGTATGGTCACCTTTAGAAATATTCCTTTTAATTTTTTTGTTTCTGTTATTTTTGCAGTTGCTTCAGGGTTTTTGTCTAGTTCAGATTCAGCACTAAGTGATCCCAGCTCTGTATGGAATAGACTTGTGTCAGTGGGCAAGTTACACAACAATGTAATGACCTTTTACCTAGATTCTCTCCGAACAGTGTAACCTACATATATCTTATTCTAGATCTGTCAGTGGAACGCAGACCCACCCATCTCAGATCTATGATTTACGTCTACGTAGGGGTCTTCCAACTTGTTGCTTGTTAAGGCTAAAGCCCCCCATAGACAGGCCGATTCCCGGTCATAGTTGCGGCCGCCCAACCGGCATGCTCACTCCCACTGAGCACATAAAGGTTGGTCGCCCGCAACTACAGGGGAGCCCACCTTGAGGATCTGACAAAAAGAGCTGGCAGGTCGGATCGCACACCGATCCGTCCTGCTGGTTCTTTTTCTGCCCGATCCTCCGCTGCAGGCTGGTAGTCTCCTCCCCCTCCGAGTTAATTGGCTACAGTCTGACAGGAATCGCGTGTGTTAGTGGAACACATGGGATTCCTGTCCTTTCTGTAGCCGACTCCTCACAGTGTGGTGACGTCACCATGAGGAGTCTGCTAAAAGCCGGCCAAAGATCGGGACATTAAAGCCCCCCATACACCTTCAGATTCCTCCATACAACTTTTATGTGACCTACCAACAACTATGTAGTATAGTGACCTCCCTGATAGAATACATAGTGATTGGAAGATGTAGAAAGGTCCTCATATCACATGGTTTTGGTAGAAGTTGGTTGTACAGAAGTTGCATGGTAATTGTATGTGGTGTATGGGGGGCTTAAGGATGCCCTGCTTAACAGATCCAATAAATGCAACCCATGCGTTAGGGGTGCATCAGGGATCCGTTTGTGATCAACGCGTCAAACAATGCATACCATTGAACTTCAACGGTCTCAGTTAGTTTTCAATGGGTATGTTGGCTTATGTTGCATTAATGTCAATGCAGTGTTCTACATTGATTTTGACGCAACGCAAGCTGACAGATCACATCACTGGATGTGTAGACACATCCATTGACTTTCAATGGATGCGTCAACATCCCTGCGTTTGACGTACACTAAATGCAGGGTTTCAACGCATAGTGGAGTCAAGGCCTAAAGCCCCCCTATAGACGGGCAGACTCCTCCATATAACTTTCATGAGACCTACCAACAACTATGTAGTATAGTGACCTCCCTGATAGAACACATAGTGATTGGAAGGTGTAGAAAGGTCCTCCTATTACATGGTTTTGGTAGAAGAAAAGTTGGTTGTACAGAAGTTGCATGGTAATTGTATGTGGTGTATGGGGGGCTTTATGTCTAAAGCCCCCCATACACCTTCAGATTCCTCCATACAACTTTCATGAGACCTACCAACAACTATGTAGTATAGTGACCTCCCTGGTAGAATACATAGTGATTGGAAGGTGTAGAAAGGTCCTCATATTACATGGTTTTGGTAGAAGAAAAGTTGGTTGTACAGAAGTTGCATGGTAATTGTATGTGGTGTATGGGGGGCTTAAGGCGTTCACACATCAACTTTGGTTTGATGGATCTACAATCGTCTTGTGCAATATCACACAAATACCAATTGATGGTTCTACCACACAGTGTAATCAATGATAAACCGATTCAATAAATTATGATTAAGGTGTGGGTGTGCATTCTCCAAAATCCAATCCAACCATACACGTGCCGATTTTTCGGCCGTTTTTAGCCCTTCCGACCGATACGGTCGGGTAGGTCGGTCGGGAGGGATTCAGAACTGTTTTAAAATCGGCT
>CM070035.1:20551334-20561431 GCA_036250615.1 Ptychadena robeensis | reverse complement strand
GGCACTATATGCAGGGTAGTACTCCTCGATGAGGCTGCACAGATCATCAGAACACAGGTCCCAAATAACTACTCAAATCAGATTCCTGGTAGCGGTGGTTATACCGCTATAGCTGTGATGGCAAACCTATGGCATGCGTGCCAGAGGTGGCACTCAGAACCCTCTCTGTGGGGCACGCGAGCCAGCAGAGAGGAAAGAACTCCAGCCTATTGGCTCTCAATGCTGTTGGTTCTCTTCCCCTATTTTCTGATTGCACACAGCGCCCCATACTCTCTCCTATTCTATCTTATAAGTAGAGTGTGTGTTTACATGTTGTGTTCAGATTAAATTGCCATGCTCACACTTTGAGATAAATGAGTGGGTCTTGGGTTTCAGTTTGGGCACTCGGTCTCTAAAAGGTTCGCTGTGCTATAGGGTTGGGCCTATTGTTTTCACTAGTTATTATTATTGTTATGACTTCTCTGTTTTATTAGAGTCTCTTCAAACCAAAGTCACCGATTTGTTGGCCCTGATCTTCGTTTTACTTTCATGTTTGTTTAAGTACGAGTCTCAGATATTTTATGTTTGGTTTACAATGCTACTTTGAAGTGTTGAAATGAAGGTGTTCCAGTCCTTCAACACAAATACGCATTGTCTTATGGAGAAACCACAGTGTATGATGTAATGTTACATAGCTGTACTACTGCGCCAAGCAATTCTTATTTGTGGACAAAGAACCTATGATAAGCTAGAGGTTGTATGAACAAATAAGATGGCTGCTGGCCATGCAAACATAGGCATGTGTTACATTTTCTAAAGCCTTTAGAATAGTTTTTTAACTTTGTTTACATAGCTAAGGAAAATAAAGCTGCATCTCCACCACTAACCGCAGGCAGCCTAGAAATGTGAATATGAATTGACTGCTGCGAGTAGGATTTGCATACCACACCAGCACTGTCGCCTGGAAGATATCACAAGTACCAGGTTGAAAAGTGAGTTAGAGCAGATTCACAATGCAGCAGCCCTGGAAACAAGCGCGTGCTCCCCCTGCACCATGGGGAATGACTGTCTGCAAGCGCCTGCAAAATTGTGCAGACGCTAGCAGGCTGCCTAGATAAGGACCCTATGGAGGTCCTATCAGGCTAAAGCCCAAAAAAACGACTGTCAGACGCCTAATGATGCGTCCGCCTGGCGTTTGCATTACATGACCATCATACAACCATGTGAATTTAGCCCCTGAGGCTAGGTTCACATGGGTGTTTTTGATGCGCTTTAGCACTGAACAAAAACACTTGCCCCCCCCTCTTAAACATAGCCTGTCAAAGCCTGGACACGGGGGCAACGAACAGCGGTAAAGATCAACCTTTTGCCGACTGGCGGAAGATTCCAAGTGGAACTTATGTCGAACTGTGCAGGGGGGATGTGGAGTAGTAGAAACAATTAAATATATCTAGGGTCATGTCATTTTTCTGGGCCAGTTCACATAAAAATATGCCTGAAAATACTTTGTTATCATATATATTCATACATTATATACTGTGATATACATTATTGATAATACATACATATATTATTATTTGATATACATTATATTACTTTATTGATATGTCTGCAACAACAACAACGTTGCTTTCAAAGAACAATGGTAGGGGAAAAGAAACCCTTAAAGTGAAACATAAAACAAAAAAAATTTATACAAAGTGATATTTAAACTTCTGTTTCCGTTTTCTTTGGCGAATCCCTCCAGATGACATCAGCCTGGGTCAGAGAACACAGACGAGAGAAGGAAGACATACACATTTCTGGTTTGCGCTTTCCTCTTCATTAAGTCACTAATTAAATTTTTCCATCCACATCATTCCTTCATTTAAATCATGTGACATCATCACTGAGTGCCAGTTGTTCAGAAGGAACATAGCTAACGGGGTACGGGGTAAAGGGTTACTCAGTTGGATAGAAATGAATGGAAAAGAACGCATACACATGGCAATGGTTGGTAAGCTGCAATATGTGTAAAGCTGGGCACACAAGGGTTGATACCCGTTGAATTGACCCGCACTCAAGTGTTCGTTGATTGAGCGGTAAATCGATGTGCACTACTTTGCACATTGATTGCCGTTCGATCCTTTGGATGGGGACTCTGGTAATGGCCTTTAACTGGGAATTCTGGACATGTCCGTTTTCTGTTAAGGTAGCCATACACAGGTAGATTTTTCACTAAATGTTTGACCGATCGTTCACTGCGCGCATTCACGATTTCGATCAGCAGTCAATAGGGTTTTGTTCACCCTGCACTATCAACCCCAAAAAATCGGAATCGACTAAAAATCGGATCGGACAATGAACCGACATGTTTGTTTTTGGGTCGATCGTTTAGCAATCGGAGTACATTGATGGACCCATAGCCCTATGCAGCAGCCTTTCCGATCGATGAATTTTGTGGAATCGGTTATTTTGGAGATTGGCTCATGTCCAAATTGACCACAAATCGGATTCCCAAGGTGGTGTTGTATCTAATCCCGATCCGATCAATTGCCGATTCCTGATCGCCTGGAAAGATTGGATCGGCAGTTGATCGCTAACAAATCGACCTGTGTATGGCTACTTTTGGATCGACCTTCCTTAAAACAGGCTTGATCGACCCTGCTTGAAAAAAAAAAACACGTTTTCCGTTTGATATCTGTAGAATGATCTCCCGTGAACGAGTGCGATGATCAATTGTTAGTCAGACGAACGGAAAATCGATCCATGTGTGGGATGGCTTTTGGTTGCACATATACACTTTTTTGAACTTTAAAACATATTATTGCATTGGTTCACGTTTTTAAAGAGGAATGCTTTAAACACTACCATGTGTACTTTTTTTTTTTTTACTGTTACTGGCGCATAAAGAAGACATCAAATGACTATCTATGACACATACTTACCTATGTAAAGTGGCTCAGGACATATACTATATAGACAAGCACATCTGATGGAAAATACTTGATAAAATGGAGACCAGAATCTCCAATGTGACCCTATGGTTCTTGGTCCGCAGCAGAGAAATCTTGTCACTGGAACCTACCTGTGACACAAGACATCCTGGTATGTGATATGCTCAGTTAGTGGTAAGTAGTCTAGAACGTTATATCCTGTTCACTTCCATCCACTTTACATGTATTTTCATATGAACTAGCCAATTAGATATTATGTGTGGTTGTTGTGGACACGCACTAACATGGGTTGACCAACGCACATTAAAATAGGCATGAACAGGGCCTTTAAATTTGCCTACGGCTATGTTCCCACTTAGGCGATTAATCGCCTGCGATGGGTGTTTTTTATGCGCTGAACAAAAACACTTGCCAATTAGGAATTTATTGAACTCTATCGCAATCTATGTGACACAATTTACAGACGTTTTTGCAGAATTGTGTTTTTGGTTGTTTTTAAATGCCCAATGGAGGCCCCATGTCATGTCCAGCAGGTGTTTGCATATTCATATAAGCATTTTGTACAAATTCTGCAATGCTGTGGTTTATATAGGCTAAAGCAGTGATGGCGAACATTTTAGAGGCTGAGAGACCCAAACCCTACCTATTAATGTCAAAGTGCTGTTATGGCAATTTAATCTGAATTAAACACACACATCATATACACAAAACATGTAAACACACACACTCTACTTTTTTATAAGATCGAAAAAGGGTATTGGGCACTGTGTGCAATCAGAAGAGAGGTGAAGAGAACTGACAGCACTGAGAGCCAATAGGCTGCAGTTCTTTCCTCTGTGCTGACTGACAGCTTGCACAAAAGTTTGCCTAAGGCTATGTTCCCACTTAGGCGATTAATCGCCTGCGCTCCCAATTTTCAATCGCCTGCAGGCAATCGTCCATTCATGTCTATGGGAGCGATCAGGAAAAAAAACCGCATACAATCTTATCAATGGGGACAAGCCCATTCAAAATAGTGTAGGCGATTGATAGCGATTCCGCAGGCGATAAAGTGCGAACGTCTATTTCTATAGACAACCAGTTGTAGGTCAGCAGAGGAGGACATCTTCTGGTTGTCTCTGGCCTTACAGGAGGAGACTGTGGTTGTGTAATCTGTCCCAGGAGACTTCACACCCAGTTGTTGCTCCGGATCACTGTGGTAGCCGATAGAAATTCTCATTCAGCATTCCATCCCAAGAACATAAGCATCCTGGAGATCCCGGAACAAAAACTCTTTCAGTCCGTCTTTTTAACAAGAAAAAATGAGAACATTCCTGCTCCGCTCTATCTTTTCATGGCGGACAAACTTAAAGTTCCACAACAGCATCAGGATTACAAAATCACTAAAACACAAGTGAGAGGTGGCAAATGATGACAGAATCTTGGTTCATGAATTATGGAATATGAAATAGTTCTTGTGGTGCCCATCACCCAAAGTGGAGAACAAGTAAACCGCGCCTAATGCGTTTTGGGTGTGGTTTGCAAACGGGAAGTATAGGGCGCAGAATGGCTGACATGGCAAATACCACATCCTAAACTGAAGGATACAGTCCCAGAACAGCGGGCGCCATGAACATGTCACACTGACACATTAAGCCACCCACGGTTTCTGGGGCTGCGTATTGTAGACCCAGCCTTACAAGCCATGTAGAAGAATCATGTGCTAGGAGGCAGGAAGTGATGTGGATGGGGACAGGGGAAGTAAGCACCCCACCCACGCACACAGAGAAAAAAAAAGGCTGTGAAACTGCGTCTTTGGTGTGTTTTTGGCGCAGTGCATCAGGCGACGCATTAGATGCAGCACCTAAGTACCTTTGTGTTCCAATGTAGACACTCCCATTCAAATGATTGGGACACATCTACTATGGTGCGCTTTTTCCTAGTGTTTGACAACAGAATGTAGACCCAGCCTAACATTGGTTTTCTATGAGAAAGCACAGTACTGCAAAAATGCAACGAAGTGCATATAGTGTAAAAGGGCCCTCAAGATCTCTTTGTTTTGTGGTATATAGAAGGTGGACTTAAGATCCTCACACATGCAAGGAGCGGCGGACGATTTTGGCCAGAGAAATACATGTCCGTAAATCTCTGGCCGATGCCATTAGTTTCAATGGTGTCCCCATTGAAACTAACGGCTGGCACACAAAGGGTGCCCGCCGATGCTGTGAGCAATGGAAAGCTCATCTGACGGTCCACACTCAATACGTGTGTGAGGACCTTTAACCTGGTTCTGTGCAGTGAAATCTGGAGCTGGTAAAACGCCACATTACTCCAAAGATGTTATGTTGACATTTAAAGCGGTTTTAAACTCAAAAGAAAAACACACATACATTAAACAGACACAATACTCACCCGTCAGCAGTTCAGATGCTGAAAAAACTGCTACACGAAAAAAAAACCCACACTATACTCACTTTACTTGCTTGCAGTTCTCATGCTGGCATCTTAGATTCTGGAGACCTGCAAACACTTCCACCCTCACTGCCCCCCCTTCTCCCTCCATTCTGTCTCTTCTCTATCGGAGCTGCAGAGATTTGTAGGGGGGGGGGGGGGAATCAGCTGCTGGCGAGTTCCTGCCTGGGAGAGATGTCCCAGACACCACTTCGGCTGCCTAGGCGTGACGTAATGCAGTAATGAAGTTCCCCTTCAGCTGTCAGAAGAAGATTTTTTTTTTAGAATTAACGATGTCAGCAATATCGGCTGAGCTGCAGATGATAATGCTGAGTGACCTCCAAGGTGGTAGGTCCGCTTTAAGAAGCTTTTGTAATTAAACGTGCGGGTAACAACATTCCCTAAAATGTGAGCATTCTGTGGACAACACACTGTTATACTGCAGATATACTCTGTTTATATACTGTGTACAGCGTTTTGTGTGAACTAGTAGAATATCTGACAATCATTGACTATATTAATGTTAAACCAGCCGGAGATTCCAGAGGCGACAAGTGAAAACTAATAAATCACCAATAAGCGAAAACATGACGCCACTATCCCCAACAATCCCTACAAATCCCATCCTCAGTGTTACCGCGACATGAACAGGTTACTGGAATATCAGGGGGAAGCATGTATATTAACTAGCGGGAGACCAGGGCAGGCGCAACCTCAGGAATTTATGTCCTTCCTGTCTTAATGTGCGCACAGCGGGAATCATGTATATAGAGGTGAAAACAAACAGAAACACAAACAGCAACCATCAGCTGTTAATTTACCAAGCCGGACTGCAGGAAGACTCTGTGCGGAAAAATGTATAGATCCGCACGCAATTTTGAGTTCATGGCAATCGATCGGCCGGAAAATCACCCGCAGATCGCAGCTGGCCACTTGGAGTGACCGATCCATGTGGCCCAAATCTCAATCAGCCAGGTCCGTTTTTCTCTGGCTGATCACATTACTTTGAATTTGACCAGGGTCCCCACCCAAGGTAACGTCCGGTACACAAAGGGTTCACTCCGATTCTCTGAACGACTGGCTGCAGCATGATGACACCATCACACTGCAATCGGCCGCTGGAGAATGGCGCAGCTATCACTGTGTGTATGGGTGGGTTAACAGGCTCGGTCAATATGACAAACAAAAGGCAAGAATAAAGCTAGCCATACATGGTTCAATTGGCATCAAATCGATCATCAATTCGATCTAAGTTTTCGATCATTTAATGTATGCGATTGTAATTGAATCGAAGACACACCACATTGAGTAGCAATCAAAGCCCGACTTCGATTGAATTAATAGTTTTTAAACGTAATCAAAAAGCGATTTCACAGAGTGATCAAAAAGGGACCAATGATGTTACGCACATTAGATCACCATACATCGGCCAACAATCAACCAACACGCCCATACCAACAATCGCCATACAAGGCAGGTTTAAATGACTGTAGGTGCAATTTCCCTCCTCCCTATGATTGAATCGGAACCAAATGGACAGGTACAAACAAAACAGTACAAAAAACGAGACACAATGGGGGGAGGGACAATCAATCAAAATTTTCCAACTGGTCCCGGTCAACATTGCGATAGAGAAAAATTACAATAAAAACGCGAAATTAACAACGATCGTACCATGTGGACATACCTTCACATTTCAATCAATCGACCTAAAAAAATTGATCGAATTACATTGATTGTACAGTCAATTGAACCATGTGTGGCTAGCTTAAGTGTTGTCAATGTCAGAGACTCCAATGCATTGCAGGAAGTGCTCTGCTATACTATCTGCTAAAAAAAAAGGTATTCAAAAATAGCTCTTTTTACTAAATAAAGGATCACCATTTAGTTATTTACATTCCCAATGTCACCCCCCTAACTGCAACCATTCATAGGTATTCATGTTTCCCTGCGGTTATCCATGTGACATAAATTGTATACATCAATAAAAACTGAAAGAATTTTGCCAATCTAAAATGTTTTACCTGTACAGTAGTGTATACATGATAAAGTGCATATGTTTGTACAGCTATGTAATGTGGGATGGGTGCCAATTGTGCTGCATAGTGTGGGGACCTTAATGGCCCCCATACATGCACAGATATTAACTGCCGACCAATTAAAATTAATCAATTTTTAGATCGGTCGACTGAAAATTGGTGCATGCCCACATGGTCCGATCAACTAAATTTGTGATGAACGTAATTGTGAAAAAAATCGATCAAAACATGATCGGACATGTTGGAAAATTATAATCGGTTGAGTACAAATTATTTTGCAACCAACGGATTTTGATCGTTCTTGATCATTTGCATACTAATACTTCATTGTCATCAAATGTCCATACCCTCTGTACACAGCACTTCCGATTGAAAAAATAATCGCCCGATTTAACGATCAATTTCATGGAAAAATCGATCAAAAAATTGGCTATTCCATGTGGAGTATCTTCTATTTTCCATCAATCAATCTCTGATTGTACGATTTAAATAAATTAATCGATTGAAACACTCTTATTGTACTGAGAAATTGTACTAATCTATATGAAGTAAATATCTGTTTAGTGAATAAGACAAACATTGTAATAAATACATTTTTATAATATATATATGTGTGTATATATATATTATGTGTATTTCCTTGTGTTTGACAACATAATGTAGACCCAGCCTAACATTGGTTTTCTATGAGAAAGCACAGTACTGCAAAAACGCAACGAAGTGCATATAGTGTAAAAGGGCCCTCAAGATCTCTTTGTTTTGTGGTATATTTATATTTATTGTGTATTTATTACAATGTTTGTCTATATATATATAGTTTTTAATAAAGGTTTTAAAGAAAACAGCAATCTGCAATCACATCTTCCGGTTGTTGTCCCTCTATTTCCTATGCAATGACACGCGCTGTGACTGCCCTCTGCTGGGTGTTATATGTATTGCGGGTTCTCCTGCACTTTCCATCACCTTTCTGATAAAAGTCCATATTGTTCAATGTAGCCATCAAAGCATTTTGTCAATTTACCTAAGAATAAATAAAAAATCAAGCCATATAGGCTGCCTGAAGGGAAAACAAATGATAGTTAAGAATATTTAACCATATTTAAATAAGCTTAAAGCAGAACTCTAAACAACAGAATTACCCTTGTTAGTATGTAAGTATGTAGAGTTGACACCTTTATTACCAACGCAGGATTACGCAGCCAAATTCAGACCGGAGTGAACTTTCCCGTTATATCCCCAGTAAGTATTTCATGAACCCAGCATGCTGAGGCGTTAAGACCTCCATACACCTTACAATCTTACCATACAGTTTCATGTAATATGAGGACCTTTCTAATTCTTCCAATCACTATGTATCAGGGAGGACCTACATACAGTATTTTTCGGACTATAAGACACAATTTTTCACCCCCAAAATCAGGGGGGAAAAAGTGCCTGCATCTTATGGTCCGAATGCCGCCACTTGGCTGGGGGTGGTCGCGCCTTGGCTTCCCGCCAGCCCTCCCGGCAAGGAGATTAGCCAAGGAGCTGTCAGATGAAAGATCCGCCCATGGCCGGTGTCCGGATCTCCCATCTGAACTGTATAGTTTCTTATGCCAAAAGTGCCCTGCTATGTATAAGCAATGAAGAGAGAGATAGATGAACTGCCATCTATCTCTCAGTGTCTGTGGAAACATCAATCACTCTTATACAGGTTTTAGAGTTTTTTATATGGGGGTGATGGACAGCCCCGTGGGCACGTGCGCCACACCACCGGAGTACGGGCGCACCAATCAATCCAATCGCCGGCGCCAACGCCCCGCCCTAGTCCTGGCGCTGTGGGTTGTCCATCACCTGGGGATCCTTCCCCTTCCTTTTTCTCATCCCAGCCCTCCTCCCCCCCTGGGGGGGGGCGTGCGCTGCATTTCCGGTGGCGAGGAGCTTAAAACCGGGGCTATGGACCCTGGCATGACCTACATACCGAGGCCTGACTAAACACCACTTTATTGACAACCACCATACTCTGAAGGTAAGCAACTGTGACACCATTGAATCTAAGCTGCCAGTAAACTGACTATATACTATGTAAACCAATGAACTTTACTCTGTCTTGACTTTCACACAGTACCTTTTATTTAAACAGTGGCAGCATATATACCCTCGGTTGTAACTATACCTATGTTATACTAATCGCTGTGCTATAGGCACAAGTCTGGAGTGTATACACCTGCCATTGAGTGGTATGTGAATTTGTTTCTCTTATTGTAGCTGTTTTTTCACACACTGTGGTGGTTTGAGGGTTCAGACGCTTCAATAAGTTGTAATTTTTTCACTTTGTAAGCCTGTCTTTATAGTACACGATACACACCCACACGCTGGGGAACCCCCACAGGGTTAATAGGGCCAACACAGGGAATAATAGGGCATACACATTCACTATAATTTCACCCTGAATAGGTATTAGAAATGCAGTTGAGTAGATAAAGATAGCACTTCACATTAACACGCATATTACACACACACTATAGGGGTTCTCTTTCTTTTTCTCTGTTGTGGTTTTTCCCTTTTTTCCCCACTTGCTTTGGGAGGCGAGGGGGATATGGTTTGGTGTTGAGTTTTAGGATGATTTACATTGACCCCACATACACACAATTGTCCTTCACTGTGAGAGGCCCCACTTTCTGTTCTTGTGTCTTTCTCTATACATCTTCTTTTTGCTCCATTCTTTTTCTTC
>CM070035.1:20520904-20537684 GCA_036250615.1 Ptychadena robeensis | reverse complement strand
TTGGCTGTGTAGAAATCTGGGAAACAATGGACCTGTGTATTCCCAGCTTTATTCTTAGAATCCTGGTGGTATGGTGGTATATCCAGCACATAGTTAGCTCCTGGATCTATTATATAAAATGATGACTGTGACCAGCAGAGAGGGTACATACAGAGCCTGGCAATGATCAGGGTTGCTAATGGCTCTTCAAAGGAATACACAGCACAACTGGACCACAGATTATTATGATTTTATGTTGTTTTAAATAAAGAAAGACAACGTCACAAATCAAGAGATACAGATCCTGATTTAGTAGTGAGGACACTACAAAGCTCACCCTCATCACAAATACATTACTGTACGGTGATATCAATCGCTGGAACTTGTAGCCCTACACACTCGGTATTCTATTAAATTACAATGAAGATCAAACAACCAGAAACGACATTAATCTGGAGTCCATCAATCCCTGTAGGTGCCGTATAACAGGGAGCCTACTGTAGTGTGTATATATGTATGTATGTATGTATATATATATATATATATATATATATGACTATAAACCGCTCACCCGCCGCTACTTATCCGCTCCATTCTTCTGTGCTACAAAACTTTGTTCATATCTACGCGGGAAACCCCATTGTTTACTTCCGAGTGCACCCTAGCCCGCGCGCACGTGATGGTGAGCGCTCATCTGATTGGAGGATTGTGGTGACTCAGGAACGCGCGCCAAATTCGATCTGACTGGGGGTCCCGCGGAAAGCCACCTGACCGCCCGGTTGTGGCGGGAGAGCAGCCAGCCCGCGCTTTACCTAATGAGCGCTTTAAATGACAGGAGGGGGGTGGTGACGTCCTGCACATTGCAACGCAGGCGTGTTCTCTATACATAGAATGTTAACAATAAACACAACTAGTAACAATATTTATATTTAATTCATAAATCTGGGTGCTGCCTGTTCAGTCTGAGACCACAAAATGTCTTCCACCACTGATCTCTCCTCCTCTCCTGTCACATATTACTGAGACCACACTATGTCCTCCTCCCCTGACCTCATACCTCCCTGTCACATATTACTGAGACCACACTATATGTCCCCCTCACCTCATACCTGCCTGCTTTCCTGTCACATATCACTGAGAGCCCACAATGTCAGCCTTATAATCCCATTTCCCTGTCACTGGTCACAGGCAGCATGTCCTCTTCCCTCATGTGTAGTGCTGAGTGACAGTGAGGCGCCTGAACATTCAGTACAATCAGCCTGAGCTCCTCTGTTACCTAACAGCCATGGCTGTGTTGTGTAACCATAATTAGGAGAGGGGGGAGGGGGCATCCTCCATGCACAAGACATTATACGAGAGACATTATTCTTTGTGTTTTATGTAACACACGGGCACCGGCTGCGCGCACACATGACATGAATATGATTGTACTTGGTGCCGGACATACGTACACATGATACATGTATGTTTTGTGTGGGTCATTGTGTGAAAAGGGCGCACTTTTCACATTCAACATGAGAAACAGCTGGCACCTCCGCCCGGCCTTGTGATTGGTGGAAGATTTCCCTCCATTCAGTCAATGAATGCTCTGGCCAATCACCTCTCCGTGCTGAGGGCTGTTCCTTGCTTTTCATTGGTTTTCGCGATCCAGGCGCCAAATCCAAACCGGCAATAAATAGAGATGCCGGTCAGTAGAAAGTTTGTCTTCCTCTGCTGAGTACACAGCATCTCCTCTGCTCCTGCCTGCGCCATCTTCCCGCTCACCTCCAGTCACCATGCTGTCCACTCGCAAGCCTCTCGGATCTGTGAATGAGAACGTGTCCCCCATGAAGAACATGAGCCTGGTCGACAAGGAGAACACGGTGAGTGCGCTCTCCGGGGAGTGTGGGTGGATTTTCTGGCTGCTTACTCTGTGGGAGACTGATATACGCGGTCTTACTTTTTATTCTAAAAGCTGCTTATACACCTTGTTTAGATCTCTCTGTCAGATTTCCTTTAGATCTCATATTTTACCAAAACCATGTAATGTGAGGGACTTTCTAAGCCATCAAGTCTACCTGTGTTCAATCGCAGAGGACTCTATACTACATAGTTGTTGGTAGATCTAAAGGATATCTGACAGATCTTAAGTATATGGCCAGCTTTAGATGGTAAAATATTATACTGAGGGTTCAGGAGGGAAACTGAATAATGTGATTCACCAAGTGGGGAGGGGTGGCTGCAACTTCCCATGTCTGCAGCCTGGCTTTCCCTCCATTTGTGTTCTCCTGCTTTAGTCTGATATTATACCCATGGTGCAATCGCACATTTACTGTAAATCAACTGGAATTTATTTTACTATATTCTACGCCCCCCCCCCCCCCCCCCCCCCCCCCCCCCCCCTCCAGCTATACAGGGGATAATGAACCCGGCTGGGTAGCTGAGGCTCATAGTTAGTTTCCTAACTCAGCAGTAGCTGGCTTTGAGTTGCTTGTGAAGACCCTGAATCAGGTATTGCAAATTGCAGGACGTCTACTGTGTTTCCCCAAAAATAAGACAGTGTCTTATATTTTTTTTTTTTTTTTATTCCATAGATGCCCTACGTCTTATTTTCAGGCGCTGGGTTATCATGGTGGGGGATAACTTATGAATGAAACAGGGGAATCGAAATGGCACAGGAGACTCAGAGATGGGGATAACCGTTTTAGCAACCCCCTTCTGATCCTCCTATATTTTAATTGCCCCCTCTATCTTTTAGTATGATGCTATTATTATTTATTTAGATGGCGCCAACATATTACTCAGCGCTGTACAATAAAAAGTGAGACAAGACGCTTAATATCTTTCAACAATCTTTTGTTTTGTAGCCGCCATCTCTGAGCAGCACCAGGGTCCTAGCTACCAAGGCGGCTCGCAAGATTTTTCATGACGCAGAGAGTGAATCGGTAAGTTGATGTTCATGCAGATCTGTAATAAATATAAGCTGTGTAGTGCAGGCTGCTGTAGTGTATAAAGCTAGCCACACATGGTACAATTTATCATTCAATTGAGGTTCGATTAGATTTTGTACTTCGATTTAAAAAAATTGAACATCGATTTGTCATTTAATCGAAGTTCTCCACATGGGAATCACGATAATTGAACAATTTCGACTGAAATTAAAACGAAGTAATCCAAAATCGTCGCTTGAATTCCTCTTACGATTTTAGTTTCAATTGGAAGTTAAAGGGAAGTGGCCTATAAAATCGAGCCGAAAAAAAAATCAACCAAAATTTTCCAACTTGTCCGATCACTTTTCAATCGACGATTGTACCAAAAATCGTTCAACGATCATCGATTGCACTATGTGGCAGTACATCGATTAATGTTCAATCGGTTTTTTTTTTTTTTTTTTTTATTATATTGAAAATCGTCGATTGAACGCTAAAATTGTACCATGTGTGGCTAGCTTAAAGATACAGACTTTAGGTCGGTGCCAGCTCGATCGCTCAACGCTTGAGCGCAGCGTAATGCTGTCACCACCACTGCGTTCATCAGTTCCCGTTCGATACTATGGTGGGTACCCTTGTCCCTTAAAGGAAATCAAATGGGGATTTAATAAGTTTCCTTGTTCGACCAAGCTTTTTTCCAAGCAGGATCGGTCCCGCTCGAAGAAAGGCCGGCTACAAACTTTTCCTGAACAATTGATCACCATGAATGTGCATGACAGTCAATGGTTTGGCAATATGTAAGGGCTAAGACATGCCTGTAGCCAATGGGGGTGCATTGCCTTCTTTCCTCTAAAATATTAAAGACTTCCTAGTCTTGGCAATGCATATATGGTCTTCTCCAGTGACTAAGTAGAATTGCCCAACCCTACAGGATGCCACCACCCTAAACATGGGATTATATTCATGCTTTCAGCTGTAACATTAGCACAGTCCTGGGAATTATACATACCTTAGATACTACAAAGTAGTGGACTCTTCATACTACCAGTATAGTATGTTGGGTTTTCTTGACTTGACAGGCGTGTCAGTCTAATTATATGCTCTGCTACCTGGATAACTTGACACGCCTGTAAACAAGGATCTTGTTTTATTTTTTTTTAAGGATATGACAATGAGTGATGCTATTTTGACTGCTTTTTTTTTTTTTTTTTTTTTTTTTTTTTTTTTTTTTTTTTTTTTTTTTTTTTTTTTAGGTTAAGCCCAAGCAACAGAAGAGCCCAAGTATTCAAGATGAGCCTCTCCTCAGAGAGAATCCCAACCGTTTTGTCATCTTCCCAATCCAGTATCATGATATCTGGCAAATGTACAAGAAGGCGGAAGCTTCCTTCTGGACGGCAGAAGAGGTGAGCAGTGGGGCAATGTGTGATATGTTGGTGATTCAGGAAAAAATGCAGATACAGTTTGGACAATTAACTGCTTTTTCAACTCTTTATAAACTTTATTTTTTTTGTGTTTGTAGGTTGACCTTTCCAAAGATCTTCTGCACTGGGACTCGCTTAAAGAGGATGAGAGGTGGTTCATCTCCCACGTGTTGGCTTTCTTTGCCGCCAGTGATGGAATTGTAAATGAGAATTTGGTAAGTGCACATGGCCTGACCCTGGTCACATCCTCATGGAAACTGGCAGTCTCTATGAATTATCTCAATCATTGCATTTCTTTGCAAGTAAAGAAAATGTAAAAAGATGTCACTTGGCACACATGCGGCAGGTTGGCCATTACAGGTTCTTGGTCCGGCCCCCTTATCAAATTTAAGAAGCCAATGTGGCCCACTAGTCAGTTTGCCCATTCCTGCCTTTCTGGTTATTGTTTGTGGGTGAGGGTCTGTCTGCATATGTAGGTTAACACCACTTTTCAGACCTCCCAATGGAAGCTGTACATAAACTAAACCCTTGCAAGCTCAGAACAATGTTGTAGCTACACTTTTCAAACTGGTCCATGTGGTTAGATTGAGTATATAATTGTAGCGTGCTGTCGCTAACTAATTCTTGGCTTTTCAACAGGTTGAGCGTTTCAGTCAGGAAATCCAAGTGACAGAAGCTCGCTGTTTCTATGGCTTCCAGATTGCAATGGAGAACATTCATTCAGAGATGTACAGCCTTCTCATTGACACCTACATTAAAGATCCTAAAGAGAGGTAAGCCGTTAGGTCAGAAAAGCCCATCCAGAAATTATGCGTTGTCTAAACATTGTCAGGCTTCTAAGATCATATTTCCTATCTACTTCAGGGAGTTCCTGTTCAATGCCATTGAAACATTGCCTTGTGTGAAAAAGAAGGCTGACTGGGCGCTCAAATGGATTAGTGACAAGAATGCAACCTATGGTAAGCATCTGCTGTGCTCAATTTGTCAGCTTAAGGCGGGCAGACCTTGCCAACGGGGATAAAGGTGTCTGCTCTTATAAGGCTTTTAAATTGTAAAATCCACTCACTCACTTGGGTAGCTGAGGTTTAATGGTTTTGAGCAATTAGTGGGTAGAACTTTGCAATTCAGTATACAAGAATCGTATGCTAAAGCAAACCTTCTCTTCTGTGCAGGTGAACGCGTGGTTGCATTTGCTGCTGTGGAAGGCATATTCTTCTCTGGGTCCTTCGCAGCCATCTTCTGGCTAAAGAAACGTGGGTTGATGCCTGGTCTCACATTCTCTAATGAGCTTATCAGCAGAGATGAGGTAAGGGTACAAAAATGCCACCAAAAAGTTCTCCTTAATACAGGAAAGTTGCCTTGATGCTACAGACATGCTTACTAACTTGTCATCTCTTCCTTTAGGGTTTGCACACAGACTTCGCTTGTCTTATGTTCAAACACCTTGTGAACAAGCCATCAGAGGAACGTGTCCGGGAGCTGATCACTGATGCTGTCAGGATAGAACAGGTAGGTTGTGCTCTTGGCCACCTAACATACCAAGACAGGTCTGTAGCAATCTTATATAATCCTATGCAGATTCCTATGGTCGGGGTTATATTGGTAAACTTTGTAGATCTAAATGAAAGCTGTGAGTTGACACGAGTAGAGGATCCTGCCCGATCGGGTTTACACTTAAGTGGCGCCAACTTTGCTCTCCCCTCACTACAGCCATATTTAAGTTTAAAGGGACTAGTCTATCAAATGCAAACAGGCCTAATCGTTGTCTCCGTCCTCTAGGAATTCTTGACTGACGCACTTCCCGTAAAGCTGATCGGCATGAACGGTGACCTGATGAAGCAATATATTGAGTTTGTGGCAGATCGACTCTTGTTGGAGCTCGGATTTAGCAAGGTAAGACAGAACATGCAAACAATACATCTAGCACTCAATGCAGTTTGTACCAAACTAGACATTTGGGTAACTTTTCCCTGACTTGGGTGTGCTTACTTAGGTTAGTTGAGTCTCTTTATTTGTGACTTCTAGATACAGAATTGTGCACATGCCCAGCATGTTGCATGGATGCCTCTTTCTGGTGATGAGCTGCTTGGGCAATATTTGCAGAATGCCACTGTTTTCCCAAATATTTGCATTAAATTTGACAATTTGTGTTATTACCTTGAGAAAATCATCACTTGTACACGTGTCAGTGACATCTAGTGGCAGGATGTGAAATGGCAGCTGCAGATTAATCATGAGACAACACGCAGATGTAATTCATTGTGAAACTGGCACTTGTACATGCGCATACTACAAACGCAATGCATGGTACTTTCTCAATATTTGCAAAAAAAATTAGGTTAGGATACTTGCCATGCATGCTAGTATTTTTATTTAATGTCTCCTGTGATGCTTGGGCTTTATTCCGCTGGTTCATGTAGAAGCCGTTAAATTACAAGGGATTTGGGTGCATATGCAATGTTGGTCTACAGAAGTGGTTCTCAAACTTTCCTTGCAGGGCCCCCCTTTTCTATTTAAGAACATTATCAAGCCCCCCTCCCCATTCAAACACATGCGCCCTCCTGAAATACCTTCGTACCCGCCCCACAGTTTGGGAGTCACTGGTCTAGAGTCTCCATTGGACCTGCTAACTCCCCATCTTTCTCTTCCAGCTCTTCAGAGCGGAGAATCCTTTTGACTTCATGGAGAACATTTCTCTGGAAGGAAAGACCAACTTCTTTGAGAAGAAAGTTGGTGAATATCAGAAGATGGGAGTCATGTCAAAGACGTCGGACCATACCTTCACGATAGATGCCGACTTCTAAATGGAACTGTTCACTCTGGCTGCTGTAACTGGGGAGCCACTCTGTGTGACTGGAGACCTGTTACAGTATGGAACTATAAGCTATTGGATCTCGTGTGGCCTCAACTTGTGACGGTCACTTCCACTATGGCCTGTCCTGGCACATGCTAGTTTACAGTAGGAGCATGACACACTCATGGGTACAGAAACTTGTACAGCTTGGGGGTATTTATAAGGGTGCTGTGTACTCTGCAGGGGAACTGCTGCTTGTTGGCAGCTTTTTGTTATTGTCAAATCTTTTTTTTAATGTATTTTTTAAGTCATAAACTGTGGCACTTTAATAAAGTCTTTTAGAAAAATGCAGCAATGTCTTCTGTTTGGTTTTTGGGGGGGAGAAGTATTGCTGTAATGTTTTAGGACAAACTTGTTGGCACATATACAAAATGTTTCTAAGTAGCAGCTGTTGTGTTGGCCACACAGGGTTGATTCAGCACATCTGACATGTTGGTTAATCCAACATCACTTAAGATGACCAGGGTCTCCATCTAAAGTATCAGCCAGGGATACCTTGCCAAAAGTGGTGCAAATCTATTCGATGGATGATCCTCCGGTGATTGGTAAACGCCCACTCCCTACTAAATTCCTCCATTTCAAAAGTCTGGGCTTTATTGAAATTGGGATTTCCCAGCCAAAACGTGAAGATTGACAGGTAAGTGATAAGGTTTTATAAAGGACTGCTTATCCTATGAGCAGTGTCCCACTCTACCTGTCTGGAAGTTCGCTGATCTCACTGCAGGCACCAGCAGCCTCTGAATGGTCCGCTGTTGGGTTTTGACTGCAGAACGGAATATGGTCCACCACCTGCTGAAATATGGCGACAGGGTGATGGTTTGGATTGATGTTATGTGCGGCCCTTTAGTGAAGCCGAGGGTCGCACTTGTGGCTCTACATATCAACTCCTTAAAATAAGCTTCTGTAGGCAATGCATTGACATTTGCTACTATTAACCTGACCAGCTGCTTCCTCTCAATTGGCTTCCAGCTCAATTTATTGATTTTGGATCATAAACAAAGTAACAGATTTCTCCAGGTCTTGTGGCTCAGTACAAAAATTGGCCACGTGATGGGGTCTTAGTCACAGAGAAATCAGGATGGAGCTCTAATCTCACTGCTGAAAGTCCACAGTTGAACCCATCACTATCCCTCTATAACTGAATTCCTGTATATTGAGGACGCCATTAAGAAACATTTAACCTCCCTAGCGGTTGAGACGAACCCTGTTCGTTCGGTGAACAGGGTCCTCTCAACTGCCAGGGAAGCCGGCGGCGGGGAGACCCTATGCCTCCCCGGAAAGCTGCAGCGATTGTCTTCATCGCTGCAGCATTTCCAGGTTGGCAGCACCGCCCCGTCACGGTCATAGACCTCCATGTTAATGTAGGAGCGCCGGCTTTCTCTCACACGCAGCTGTTGTCAGTAATGACAACAGCTGCGAGTAGAGCTCCGGCAACTGCCTCTGTACACTGCCTCGATCGCCCGTATACGGCGCGATACAGGCGGTGCGCTAGGAAGGTTAATGTATACCAGCTAATATTTCTGATCAATGAGGCATACAATGCAACATCAGTATACATAGAAGAATATTTACCTTCCAGAAGTGGAATCTTTGCGCTGTGGCCATTACTGTGGGGTCTCCGGGTGGACCCCCCGGCCTCTATCTCTATAGAACACTGTAATGGATGTAGCAGAGGAAGCATGGATGGTAGTAGCTGAGTGTCTGAGCTGATGTACTTTGTGTACCTGAGCTGCCTTGAAAAGTAGCTGCGGTGACATTAATACCGAGACTCTTGGGCTCCAAAGGCCGGGGAAAAAGGCTCATGGAGGATACTGTTAATGCTTATAGGCTGGGAGGTGCCTGTTATTTGCATGATGCGCCACGCCGTGTGTATGACCAGACACATTCAATGAGTGCATTTTGTATGCAACAAACACATGGGCCCGTAATGCTTACACATCCATAATGCCAAATGGAGTCTAGGCTTCAGGCCTTAACACAGATTTGATGGAGACACAACTGATTAATGGCGCAATACAGGAGAGCACAGCAGAGTACACTGCACTATGCTGTGATTCCCCGCCATCCTCTCTACACATGTGACAAGGGAAGCACCTCTTCGGCCTCACCAATGACGCGGCGTTGGGCAGGCCTGCAGCAATGCAGGATCTCCTCCTTGACTGTCTTCCCAAACCCAGTTCGGACCCAAGCCGGGATTGGGCACACACCCCTGTGCTCTGCAAACCCACAGCGATTCCGCATCGCAGGCTGCCGAAGACTCCATGCCATCGGTTTACCCTACACATTGCTTAGTTTAAAACAGATACAGTTGAGGCCAAAATTATTAGCCACCTTTATGAAATTAGACAACACTCTTCATTCATGTCTTGGGCTCTTTGCTGACATCTCTATTTTCCTCTGCAGGCATTAAAAAAAAATAAATGTTGACATTTTGATGGAAAATATGCAGAAATTGCTGTGTTTTTCAGCAAGACAATTGCCCAAATCGAAATTAGTCCAACAGTTCCTCAAGGATAGCAAAACCTAGAGTGGCCCACAGAGAGCCCAGACCTCAATACCATTGAGAATCTGTGGCGGGTGATCAAAGTGACTGTCCATGCTGGAAAACCATGCAATTTAGGGCAGCTAGAACAATTTGTTATGGGTCGAAAACCCTCAGGAGACCTGTGCCAACCTAGCAAAGAGCTACTCTGAAGCTAGCTATACACGGGCAGATTTCTGCCCCATTTTTCATCCAATCAACCACCGGTGGTCGGTGGTCGCTTGTCTAAAAATCTGGTGCAGCCATCTGGCGCGAGCGACCTGAAATCTGCCGCATATTGCATCGCACGGTGATCTGACATGTCGGTAAATTCCGGCCGATCCTATTACTTTGGATGGGGACATCATTGTTGCCCTTTCTTGTTTCAACAACGATAAAATACCTTCATGTTCTGCCCTCATTAACCTCCCTAGCGTTCATATCCCCAGAAAGCTGCAGCAGGATCCAGGGTTGCCAGCAACCACCCCCAATCAAGTCATGGTGATGCGGAAAGGGGTGGGCGTGCCATAGTTCTCCATGTATGGAGCCCACATAGCCGGTGTCATATATGTTATTTTATGCATTGTATGTACACTGCTGCACTAGAAACGGCGCGGTACGGGCAGAGCGCTAGGGAGGTTGAGGTCATTCGGCATTGGGTTAGGGATGAGTCCATTAGACATGCAGATATTTAACAATCTGCCCTGAAGTTGCCAGCGTCTTCCTTGCCACCATTTGTTGGATTGGTACAACATAAATGATCTGACACCCATGGGAGACATGGGACATTAGGAGTTAAAAGATCAGTTATAAATCGTTTATACTTTGATGTTCTGGGATTAACACAATCACAAGCCATAGCTTCATACAGTGCTAATGTCTGACTTTGTTCATCTCCAATACATGGTGGATGGGTGGGGCCAATGGTTTATACAATATAAAGCCCCCCATACACCTTTCAATCACTCCATACAATTTCCTTTAGATCTACCAACATCAATATAGTGCTGGGTCCTCCCCTGATAGAATACATAGTGATTGGAAGGTATATATCACTATGGTATGCCGGGGTCCTCCCCCTGTAAATACATCAGTGATTGGAAGGTATATATCACTGGCTATGTAATGCTGGGTCCTCCCTGATAGAATACATGTAATTGGAAGGTATATATCACTGCTATGAGTGCGGGTGGCCTCCCTGATAGAATACCTAGTGATGGAAGTATATATCACTGCTATGTAGTCCGGTGTTCCCCTCCCTGATAGCAATACATATGGATTCGGAATGTCTGATATCACTGCTATGTATGCCGGTCCTCCCCTGATAGAATACATAGTGATTTGAAGGTATATATCACTGCTATGTATGCAGGGTCCTCCCCTGATAGAATACATATGAATTGGAAGTATATATCACTGCTATGTATTGCTGGTCCCTTCCGGTAGAATACATAGTGAGTGGAAGTATATAACACTGCTATGTAGTGCCAGATCCTCCCGATAGATACTAGTGATTGGAAGATATATATCACTGCCTATGTAGTCTGGTTCCTCCCTGAATAGAATACATAGTGATTGGCAGGTATATAACCTTGCTATGTAGTGCCAGGTCCTCCTGTAGAATTACATATTGGATTGGAAGGTATATATCACTGCTATGTATGCCAGGTCCCTCCCGATAGAATACATATGATTGTAAGGTTTAGAAAGTTCCTCATATTACTGGTTTTGGTAGAAGATAAGTTGATTGTACAGAAATTGTATGGTAACATTGGAAGGTGTATGGGGGGCTTTAGTCCTTTCTATTGAGCTTAAAACAAGTATCAAGAGAATTTTATTTTTGGTCTTCAAGTATGAATCAATTCCTGGCCACCTGGTATGATTGACTAATCAGTCAATGAATGCTCCGGCCAATCACCTGTTCCTTGCTTTTCATTGGTTTTCACAATCCAGGGGGCAAATCCAAACCGGCAATAAATAGAGATGCCGGTCAGTAAAAAGCTTGTCTCCCTCTGCTGAGTACACAGCATCTCCTCTGCTCCTGCCTGTGTCTGCGCCATCTTCCCGCTCACCTCCAGTCACCATGCTGTCCACCCGCAAGCCTCTCGGATCTGTGAATGAGAACGTGTCCCCCGTGAAGAACATGAGCCTGGTCGACAAGGAGAACGCGGTGAGTGCGTGCTCCGGGGGGTGTAGGGTTTGTCTGGGGGAGACTGGTTTCAGCTAGCCACACATGGTTCAATTTCAGCGTTCAATCAACATTAGATTTTGTAGTTCAATGAACACCACAAGGGGAATACTATTATTGTTCAAAATTGTCAATTGAATCCTTCCTATGATTTTTAGTTTCAATCGGAAGTGATGTGGTAAAGGGAAGTAGCCACACACCTCGAGTATCATTAAATCGACTAAAAAAAAGCTGCAAGGAATGTAGTTCGATGATTGTACAATCGACCACAATTTTTCAACCTGTCCGATCACAATTTGACAAAAATCAATAGTCTATTGTACTTTGTGGGCAGAAAAATTATTTTCTTTCGATCAAATAAAAAAAAAAAAAAGTCGCTTGAACACAAAAATTTTACCCTGTATGGCTAGCTTCACTTTGGAATGTTAACCCTGGCCATACACCTTAAAGCAGGGTACAGACGTCATCACGCTGCTGTCAGATATCGGCAGAGCTGAGGAGAGACTGGTTCTGCTCTCTCCTCAGCTCAGCCAAACTTTGCCTGAAGACCAGCGGTCTCTAGGCAAAGCATTGGACATCGCCGTATTTACAGTCATGTCCAATATGGCTGTTTTTGAGCAGGACTGCTTTGTCCCGCTCGAAAACAGCGATGGGGGCAGATTATATGGGTCAGATAGATGGCCGTGAGCGTGCACGGTGCTCGAAACGGCCATTTGTTTGACCCAGATCTCCACGTCTGTACCCTGCTTTAGATTTCTCTGTCAGATTTCTGTTAGATCTCCTTTTGCTTTACCAAAACCCTGTAATATGAGGGACTACATAAAGCCTGCCATACACGCACCGAGCGGCAGCTGATTTTGCCTTCGGCTGATGGGCGTGCATGCTCGCGGCCGTTGGTCGGCGGCAAAATCAGCTGCCGATCAGGGGTGCCCACATGGGGAAACAGCCGGCCAGAGAACGGACGTGTCTGATATTCTCTGGCCGATGCCGTTAACTTCAATGAAGCCCGGCATCTTCATTGACGCTAACGGCCGGCACACAAAGGGTGCCCACCAATGCTGTCAGCTCTGGAAAGCAGCGTGATGACGTCATCACGCTGTACACCAGAGCTGATCTGACCTGCTCTGTCCGTCCCCACTCGGTACGTGTGTGGGAGCCTTAAGTCTACCTGTGTTCAATCCCAGAGGACCCGGCACTACATCTTTGGTGGTAGATCTAAAGGATATCTGATGGAGAGATCTAAAGGTGTATGGCCAGCTTTAGATTGCAAACTATTGTACTGAGGGTTCAGGAGGGAAACTGACTAGTGTGATGCACAGAGTGGGGGAGGGGTAGCTGCAACTTCCCATGTCTGCAGCCTGGCTTTCCCTCCATTTGTATTATCCTGCTTTAGTAGGATCGCCTAACCGAGCTGCAACCCCAAATAGTTACTGTAAATCAACCGGAATTTATTTTGCTGTATACTTGCTGCGTCCCCCCTGATGTATAGGGGGTTATGAACCTGGCTGCGTAATTAAGGCTCATAGTGTGTAGTCTTGCTAGTTTCATATTTTTCTAATGCAGCAGTAGCTGACTTTGAGTTGATTGCAAAGCCCCTGAATCAGGTATCGCTAATTGCAGGAGATCTTGTGAAGGGTTGGAAAACTAGTCTAGCATTTGCACTTTCTACTCCAATGTATTTGTAGTACACCTTTATATCACTCAATACAATTTCCTTTAGATCTATCAACAACTATGTAGTGCTGGGTCCTCCCTGATGGAATACATAGTAATTGGAAGGTATATATCACTGCTATGTAGTGCCGGGTCCTCCCTGATAGAATACATAGTGATTGGAAGGTATATATCACTGCTACGTAGTGCCAGGTCCTCCCTGATAGAATACATAGTGATTGGAAGGTATATATTACTGCTATGTAGTGCTGGGTCCTCCCTGATAGAATACATAGTGATTGGAAGGTATATATCACTGCTATGTAGTGCTGGGTCCTCCCTGATAGAATACATAGTGATTGGAAGGTATATATCACTGCTATGTAGTGCCAGGTCCTCCCTGATAGAATACATAGTGATTAGAAGGTGTAGCAAGGTCCTCAAATTACATGGTTTTGGTAAAACAAAAGTTGATTGTACAGAAATTGAATGGTAACATTGTAAGGTGTATGGGGGCCTTTAGTATAATGATGCTTAATAATACTTAAAATATGTTTTGTAGCCGCCATCTCTGAGCAGCACCAGGGTCCTGGCTACCAAAGTGGCTCGCAAGATTTTCCATGATGCAGAGAGTGGATCTGTAAGTTGCTATTCACGCTGATCTGCAGGAGGTGGAAGCTGTGTGGTGCAGGCTGCTGCCGTGTATACAGATAGACTTGGGGGGGTCTCCATACACAGGTCAATACCAGCCCTATGGCTGAATGCTTGAGATCACTATGCTGTGTTTGTCGATTGTGGCTGATGAATCGATAGTGCAACTGATTCTGGTTTGATACTTTGATGGGGGCACTGGTCCCCATCCAAAAGTAATTGCAATCGAACAGGGATTTACTAACATGTGTCCTGCATAAGTTTCACACATGTGCTGTAGGGTTGCCCGGCTATCAATACAGCCCTCCAAGTCTAGGGCAAGTGTAAAGCTAGCCATACACGGGTAAATTCTCGTGCAATCGACCTCTGATCAATCAGAGTGGTGACTTTCAGCTGTAACATATTAGCTAAGTCCTGGGAAATATACATACCTAAGATACTACAAAGTAGTGCTTCATACTACCAGTGTGTTGGTTTTCATGTTTCCAGTTGAGTCTTGACAGGTGTCATTCTAATTATATACCCTGCTAACGGGATGACTTGATTAGGGATATGATAATGAGTGATACTATTTCGATAACCTACTCTTTTAGGTTAAGCCCAAGGAACAGAAGAGCCCAAGTATTGAAGATGAGCCTCTCCTCCGAGAGAACCCCCACCGCTTTGTCATCTTCCCAATCCAGTATCATGACATCTGGCAAATGTACAAGAAGGCGGAAGCTTCCTTCTGGACGGCAGAAGAGGTAAGCAGCGGGGCGATATGTTGGTGATTCACGAATAATGCTTATACCGTTTAGACAACTGCTTTTTCAGCTCTTTATTTCTTTATAAACTTTTTTGCGTTGTAGGTTGACCTTTCCAAAGATCTTCTACACTGGGAGTCACTGAAAGCGGATGAGCGGTGGTTCATCTCCCACGTGTTGGCTTTCTTTGCCGCCAGTGATGGAATTGTAAATGAGAACTTGGTAAGTGCACATGGCCTGATCAGGGACTCTACCTTCAGAGGTGTTCTTAAGCTGCAGCCAAGCATCACATTTTTGTTTATGCTCTTCTAGTATATAAAAGTTTGCAGGTGAAGGTCTGTCTCCATGACAGATGCAGACAGTTGGATGGAGGCTGTACATCAACTAAACCCTTGTATGCTCAGAACAATGTTGTAGCTACACTTTACAAACCGGTCCATGTGGTTGGGATGATTGTGTATATAATTGTAGCGTGCAGTAATATACAATGAATACTCTTACAAACTTATTCTTGGCTTTCCAACAGGTTGAGCGTTTCAGTCGAGAAATACAAGTGACCGAAGCTCGCTGTTTCTATGGCTTCCAGATTGCAATGGAGAACATTCATTCGGAGATGTACAGCCTTCTCATTGACACCTACATTAAAGATCCTAAAGAGAGGTAAGGGTTTGATTTGTCCGAAAAGCCAACACAGAGGCCTGACATGGTTTAGATAACCAAAAAATTCTAAGACCATATTTCCTATCTACTTTAGGGAGTTCCTGTTCAATGCCATTGAGACATTGCCATGTGTGAAAAAGAAGGCTGACTGGGCGCTCAAATGGATTAGTGACAAGAATGCAACATATGGTAAGCGCCTTCTTGGCTCAATTTGTAGTGGGATGGGTCAATGAATTCAATTGTTCTGTGCCAGTGACTGACAACCCAGGCAGACACTACCAACCGGAATTAAAGTTTGTAATCCACTGAATAACTTGGGTAGCTGATATTTAATGGCTTTAGCCCCCCCATCGACGGGCCGATTCCCGGCCATAGTTGTTGCAGACCAACCTGCGTGCTCGCTCCCACTGAGCACATGAAGGTTGGTCTGCCGCAACTATAAGGGAGCCCACCTTGAGTTTTGTAGAGAAAAAGCCAGCAGGTCGGATCGCACACGGATCCTTCCTGCTGGGGTTTTTTTTTTTTTTTTTTTTTTTTTTTTCTGCCCGACTGTGCTGCAGGCTGTTCTCTCGGAGAAGTCTCCTCCCCCCTCCGAGGTAATTGGCTGCAATCTGACAGGAGTCCTGTGTGTTAGTGGGACACACAGGATTCCTGTCCGTTCTGTAGCAGACTGCTCACAGCGTGGTGACGTCACCACGCTGTGAACAGTCTGCTAAATGTCGGGCATAGATCGGGACGTCTATGGCCGGCTTTTAAGCAGTTTGGTGGGTTAAACTTTGTTCTGGCATATGACTTGTGTATACTTAATGGAGAACATTCTCCTCTATGCAGGTGAACGTCTGGTTGCATTTGCTGCTGTGGAAGGCATATTCTTCTCTGGGTCCTTCGCAGCCATCTTCTGGCTAAAGAAACGTGGGTTGATGCCTGGTCTCACATTCTCTAATGAGCTTATCAGCAGAGATGAGGTAAGGGTACAAAAATGCCACCAAAAAGTTCTCCTTAATACAGGAAAGTTGCCTTGATGCTACAGACATGCTTACTAACTTGTCATCTCTTCCTTTAGGGTTTGCACACAGACTTCGCTTGTCTTATGTTCAAACACCTTGTGAACAAGCCATCAGAGGAACGTGTCCGGGAGCTGATCACTGATGCTGTCAGGATAGAACAGGTAGGTTGTGCTCTTGGCCACCTAACATACCAA
>CM070035.1:20476675-20491980 GCA_036250615.1 Ptychadena robeensis | reverse complement strand
CCCATTCCTTCTCTATGACATCAGTTCATAACCTATACTGGTGACCCCTTCCTCCTCTATTACATCGGTTCATAAACTATACTGGTGACCCCTTCCTCCTCTATTACATCAGTTCATAAACTGTACTGGTGACCCATTCCTTCTCTATGACATCAGTTCATAAACTGTACTGGTGACCCCTTCCTTCTCTATTACATCAGTTCATAAACTATACTGGTGACCCCTTCCTCCTCTATTACATCAGTTCATAAACTGTACTGGTGACCCCTTCCTCCTCTATCACATCGGTTCATAAGCTGTACTGGTGACCCCTTTTTCCTCTATCACATCGGTTCATAAACTGTACTGGTGACCCCTTCCTCCTCTATGACATCAGTTCATAAACTATACTTCTGCCCCCTTTCTCCTCTATCACATCAGTTTAAACCTCTCTATCACGTCTATAACCACAGATCATGAGTTATCTTTATCACCCCCTCCTCCTCTATGATATTACTTCATAAGTTTTACATCTGACCTTTTTCTCCTCTATGACATCATACTGGTGACCAATTCCTTCTCTATAACCACAGATTATGAGTTATAATTATCACCCCCTTTTTTCACTAAGAATTCAGTTCATGAGTTGTACTTCTGACCCCTTCCTCCTCTATGACACCAGTTCCTCCTCTCACTTAGAAGAGGAATGGAAACTGTTTTCTCAGAAGATAATTTTTTATGGGCAGTAGTTGAAAATGTACCCATGTTATAGCGATGTCTGACAACATCACCCTTCACTTTAAGGCTGAGAGCTCGTATGATCTGCCTTTTAGGACTTTCGGATGCTAAGCATTTTTTTTAACACATATACAGATCTATGGAGATATCCAGGGGTGCACATACTGTAGCTGCACCTGGACAGCTTTTTATTGTATTATATAATGTATAATGTACCTAAAGCGGACCTTTTGAAGAATTTCAATTTGCATTTAAAGCCCCATTATTTAATGCATCTCACTTTCTGGTTGTTGTAAATTGATCATAGGGGTGTTGGCAAGTCCATTGATATATTGTAATAATCAGTGCCCAGGGAGTTTATGTGATCTAATGTTATATTTTATTATTGAAAATGAGCATTTCTTCTGTCCTGCACATACTGGCCATATAAATGTCATCTGTGGTCCTAAGTGTGCAGAAGAAACACAGACTATTATAAATTAGATGACATTAGATCAGTGGTGGGCAACTGGGTTGATATGGAGAGCCATAAGTGCGGCCCCCAGCATCACTTAAGGGCCGCACATAACATTTTCAATCTATACTGACTTGTAAAAGCATTGTAAGGTACACAGGGATCAATCAGACGACAGAGGCGGCTGTATTGCTCACGGCTCAACTTTATTAATACTCGGGGCCCAGCTAGGGTGCTCAAGTCACAACAGCACAACGGTGCCGGGGTAGCAATAACAATAGTCCCGATAAACGTTCTCAGCTTAGGAATGATCAGGGAAAGTTCTTTGACGAATGCCTGCAGTTCTTACCCCAGAACGAGACAGGGACACAGGCAGCGCAGGAACGGCACTGGCGAGGAGGCTTGCGACACCCAATGCAGGAGGGGGCCGCGGATATTCCAGGGTGCAGGATCCCGTGATTCAGGCGGGATCCACGGGAGACCGGGTATCCACCCCACTGGAAGCACGGTACTGCCGATCGGGAGCTGGCACGGCAGCGCGTGGTATGGATCTGGGTAGCGAGTCGTGCGTGCTATTTCGCCTACCGGCTGCACGGACGCCGGACTAACAGGGTCGAGATGCAAGGCCCCAGATGAGACAGCAGCAGGCGGGCTGCTTGTCTCTACCTTGCTCTCCTCCAAAGGCCTCGTCCTATGGGCGGGGACACCTCTTGACTCTTCCTGGGACCCCAGGGCATGCTGGTCCAGGGGCTTAAAGGGGACCTCACCCTGACTACACAACCCCTGGCCACTACAGCATTTTTTAATAAAGAAAAATAAGCATGCATGGCTAGAAACCATTATTTTTCATTTTTAAATAACAATAACAAAACTTGTTTAAAATGATCCTTCAAACATTAGGGAACACTGTTGTATGGTGATATACGGTACATTTCATGTCATTTGTACTTAAGGATGTGTTTTCTATGCAGCCCAGTGTAATAAAGAGAGGACATGTCAGCAAAGGATCAATAGACAGGTATGTTCCTATGCATTAACAGTTAGGTTTCAGGGGCCGCAAGTGAAGGACTGAGGGGGGCCACAGAAGAACACCCAAAGGGCGTCAGGTTGCGCACCTGGGCATGAAATTATCAAAACAGTTAAATAATCAAATTATTATGTTTAGCAAAACAAAACTTTCACCAGCTAAAACATTGTAGCCCACTTTTGAACCCATAATCAAATCCACAGATGGGTTGGGCCTTATCCAAACAGGTTGTTAAGAACCAAATCCAGTACTTTTTCCAACCAGACATGTACCGCAATCATCCACAATCACCTGCTTCACAATCACCCCCACAAATTTGCAACTACTTTACAGATTTGTACAGATGTTGTATAATGGCGGCTGCTGAGCGGAAAATGTTGGCCCGTGGACAGCGCAGCATAGGAAGTACCCTGTTTCCCCTATGATAAGCCATCCCCATCAAATAAGCCAGCCCCCGATTTTTGCCCAAAACTTTCAAATAAGCCACACCCCGCAAACCGATACCTGCCCCTGCCCAAATCTCCCATTCGGGGGGTACAATGGGTAACTGTGTGCTTCCGTGTGACTCCGTCAGGGCTGGCTGCAGTGCAGGAAGGACAAGCAAGCTGCTGATCTCTGCCGCAACAGAGTCTGTTACCCGGCCATACCAGTAGAACCCCAAAAAAAGTGAGTCAGTGAAGGGAACAATGATTGGCACAGAGTAATCAGAAGTAGACAATGATTTGCACAGAGTGATCAAAGGGGACAATGATTGGCACAGAGTGATCAAAGGGGACAATGATTGGCACAGAGTGATCAAAGGGGACAGTGATTGGCACAGAGTGGCCAAAGGGGACAGAGTGATCAGAATAAGATATCCCCCTGAAAATAAGACCTAGGGCATATTTTGGCATTTAAAAAAATATAAGATTGTGCCTTATCATCGGGGAAACACGGTAAAGCCACGCCATTAGTCCATCAGACAGGAAGTAGGGCAAGATCAAGATATCTTCTGCATCTTCTAATGCTTCTTGTGATAAGAGACTCCATCAGAGTGTGATCAGTAACCATCAGAGAATGTTTAATGACTGATCAGTGTATGTTCATATAGTTGTATAAAAACATAAAGTGGATTATTTTGTGATGTACTTTAAATTTCACTGAAAAGCAACAAATATTTTACTTCCTTCTCAAGTCGGAAAGTTTAGAAAAACCTGTGCTGCGTTTTATTTTCTGTCTTTCCAAAAAATGCCACATTAATATTTCTTCACAACTGGCAACTAATGCAATATTTCACAGCGAATTATTTGATCAGGATAAAAGACAGAGTATATGAAAGAAAATATTGTTTGAACCAAGCCGTGTGGAATTACCTTTGAAGGTTTTTGGAGAATTGCAACCCAGCAGAATAAGGTAACTTTATAAAAGTTTATAAGATCCAACTGCTTTGTTTCAGACATACATCTGGCATCATAAAGTTTTAAGCTAGCCATACATTGTCGGATTCCATGGCCGATCGATCACCTATCCGATTGATTCCGGCGATGTCAGTGGGAATCAGAGGTCCGATCGATCGGCCAATTAAGTGTGTCCGATCGCTACATACCACCTTGTCCCACGGATTCCTGGACGATTCCGTGCCGATCGCTTACTTCCCAAATGGCAACTCCCCCTGATGTGTGCTGAATCGGATCAGAAAGACCAACATGTTGGCTCTCTGTCCGATCCGATTCTGGGCCCCCGAACGATCGGACGTGATCGGACGGACAAGGTGGGCTTCACGCGATTCCGGGACGATCGATTGGCGTGCATGCGCCCGGAATCGATCATCCCGGAATCCGTTGGGAAACGGACCCGTGTATGGGGGCCTTTAGATAGTTAGTGGTTCCAGTGGAAGAAAACAAGTTTCAGGCTCTATTTTATTACTTACACAAAAGGAAATGTTTATAATATGGCGCATAACGCAAATCTTATGGCACCCACTTAAGACACCTAAATATTGTGTGTGAATAGATGTGTAAGGCTAGGTTTACATGGCCTTGAGGGCTGCGTCGACACCCCCTGTGTTAATCATATACCTTGATGGGGATGTTGATGAAGCGCATCCATATACTGCCTACTGTCTGTTTCCATATTGTTGAGACCTCTCCGTCGGTGGACCGACTAAAAGGTGTTGAAAACGTTGGCATCCCAATTAAGGAATGCGATTAATGCAGGGGGAATCAAAGAAGCCCATAAGGCTGTCGGGTAAGTAGTCAGGTAATAAGTAATCGGGTTAACTTAGTTCCCAACCCGCACATCATCTGCGCAAGGGAACTTGGGAGGGAGTAAGTAAGCCTGCTACTGAATAGGAGGGAGAGGAGGTCTGTGACATCACTTCCAGGATTTGGAACGTGTATCACTCCACCTCAGTACTTCCTTGTTTTGGATACTGTAAGTGATGTCAAGTTTTCCTTACTGATTAAGGGAAAAAGAAATTGCATGGTAATTGTATGTGGTGTATGGGGGGCTTTACTGTGTTCAGTCTTATAATACACACAGTCTAACTCCTTAATTACCTGGGTTGGATTTCCTCCATGCAACATGGACAATACATTTCCAACAACAAACAGCCCGCACACATCCACTGTTCTGGCATGTAATCGTTATCATATAAACCAAATCCACTTAGCTTTAGGTGTCACTGCTGATATCCCTTGGTGGCAAGTTCTCCCTCAGGTGCTTGAACAATGAGCATGTCCTCCACTCCACTTCGCATAGCAAACAAGAAAAGATGTGTAGAAAGTTTAAAACCCTCTTGCTTTTGTAGCACTGACACCCGTAGGTGCTGCTGTGTGTAGTGGGATACCGGGTACAAGAAAATGACCAGAGGGAGGACTTACTTGAAAATGAAAGTGAGTTATTTGCAATGTCATCAGGGAAGGAGGGTTGGGGACAAGGCTGTCCAGTGACTGAGGTCCTAGTCCCTCTTGGCAGCTTCTTCCTCTCAAATAGCACAACAGCACACACAATGGACTCTGCTAGCTTCCCCTAGGCAGCTTCCTCTTTCAATAGCACGAGCACAGCACTGTTCTTGATAATCTCCATGGGGAATCTTTTGGAAAACAGACCTCACTGGCACTGATCCGTTGCTTTCAGAAACTGATGAGAGTTCTCCTTAGCTCCTGGAGATTGTCATCGACTGCTGATGCTCTGTTTACCCTTCCGCAGACAAGGTAACCGATCCTCCCTTCTAGCTGGACGCCCCAGACTCAAATCCTCTCTCTCCTCTGGTCCCCAGCTAGGCACATCACATCACCAACACATCGCCATCACTCCACTCCCAGGGCCCCATCAGGGGGGGGGCTTCCTGGGCAAAGACTGACTTCACATCCTGTCTCTAGCACTTATATCAACTTCTCCCCTCCCATTCTCTGGAAAAGGCGCAATTTCCCTTGGCCACTCAGAGATCAGGTAGAAGAACACACAAAATGATACATTCACAGACCTTGGCAGAGAGCCAAGGCCTATGCTGACAGGCAACTTCAGCTGCACCTGTCTGTGACACCAACTCTCCCTCCTAAACAGTTAACTCTATCAGCTCCTGTCCCTGGCAGGGGCTATACTTTTTTCAGAATCCGTGCAGTTAAGGTACATCCAGTGTCCCATTGCATAGTAATTGCAGGTGACCGACCGGCGTGTGCGCTCACATCAAATGCATGGTGGTTAGTCGCCCGCAACTACAGGGGTGCCCACCATAAAATTTCGACCCAAATAGCTCGCAGGTTGGTAACATTTGTGGCGGAGTTTGTTGTCGTCAGTTAATGGGGAGTGGGAGTCTCCTCCTCCTTCAAATAAATTTGCTACAATCTGCCGAGAATTCCTGTGTAAGTGGCGCACACAGGATTCCCATCAGTTTTGTAGCCGACTCATCACAGTTAATGTGGAGGGGAAGTCTCCTCTCCCTCAAAATTAATTGCCTACAATCTGCCGGGATTTGGCTGGGAAAGCCACATATAAAACATGACTTTCCTAGCCAAAACGGGATGCTTGACAGGTATGATTTGAGTTTGCAATATGTCCATATATCCACAAGTGAATCCACAAGAGAAATGTATGTATTTTAGCACAAAGACAAAGACTGCACAAAGACTACACAACACAAAGATACCACTTATGTAGGTGACAATGATAGTTTAACTGCATATCTGTCAAGTACGCAGTTTATGTGACCTTCCCGGCCAAATCCTGATTTCAATGCTTAGTTCCCACCCCGCACATCATCTGTGCAAGGGAACTTGGGAGGGAGAGTAATGCCCCCTCCCTCCTAAGTAAGCCTGCTACTAAATAGGAGGGAGAGGAGGTTCGTGACATCGCTTCCAGTATTTGAAGCGTGAAAATATCATCCCACCTCAGTACTTCCTTGTTTTGAATATCGTAAGTGATGTCACTTCCTGTAATTTTTCCCTTAATCAGTAAGGGAAACTTGACAGGTATGCAATAGAAAAGTAGACAGCGCCAAACGGCTATTAGGAAATTATTATGGGCCACGCCCTACCTTTCCTGACTACATGGTGTTATCTGATTTAGAAGAAATGTCCATGTTTTCATCCATGTCCAGGCCTCATCACTTGCAGGAATTACCACGAGTGTCCTGAAATGTCCCCGTCACCTTGTAGCCGGATAATCATTATAATTGTACATCTTTTAGACCTGCATTTAACTTACATTTCTACTCTATTGACACGATGTGACACACAGGCTAAATTAAAACTATGTTATTTTTTTAACTGATTTATGTTACCGGCATTAGCGTGAAAACAAACTTTAATATGTGTGAAGTATTAAAGGAATGAATTAGATGCTGATCAAAAGCCTAACACATCAAAGGGATATGCAAATTATAGGTGTTCAAAGTCAAACCCAACATTACCCACTGCCTAGGTACATGAGTCTGGTTCTTCTGTAGACGCCAGATGTCTAACTTAAAAATGTAGATAAAATTCCCTGCACTGTGCAGAACTCTCATCATGATTAGAGTGAATGCTGCAATGGCATCTGATATTTAAAGCAAACCTGAACTTAACTTTTCTTCACTTGAAGTCATCTTTGCTTTGTTTTACCTACCAATATTTTTTCCAGTTTAAGGTGAACAGGACTAATAATAATAATAATTTTGGAGGATCAGTGAGACAGCTATTTGTGACAACCCCCCTCCAGTCCTGTTCCCTTTGTCACAGCTGCAGTTCTGGTCCCAGCCACTGGGAGCCCTCTGAATGTCCTTCTCACTGTGCCCAAAGTAACAGTTGGGATCTCTTTGGGGTGTGCATACATACACAATACAATCTCGATATATATCTGGACCAGATTACTTTTTCAGTACCAATACGGCTTTCTGAACCCATAGATACCAAACACTGGTGGCTTGTCTTATCCCAATCCTAAGTACAGGAAATCTGGCCTTTTGGGCATTGAACAGGCTTCATTCTGGTTTCAGAATATCCATATTCCTATAAATCACCTTACCATTACCTAGGGTTGCAAGCATCTACCATTTTCAGAGGTTTCAGTTTATTGGCAAGTTCTATCATTATTAATTTAAGAAGTTAAAATACGGTCAATATCTCCTGGTTTCTGTGTGACCTGAGATACTAGCCCAACCCCAACAGCTCTGCTTTGCTATTCATGTTGTCATGTATGTTTATTTAAAGGGGAGGGGGGACAATTTTGGGATCTCTTAAAGTCTGTTGCTCAAGAAAATTCCTAACCAAGATTTTACAATCCCTAGTCGTGTTTACACAGCTGGATACATGCAACCAAGATGTCTTTGTGAGCTGAACTTACCTATAGCTTGTGTTTGCAAAAGTGTTTGTGTAGTTATTATTAATGGTGGAACCTACTTTCAAAGGATCTTTTTATTTGCCAGTACTTAGGGCAGCAGGCTAAACAGAGGATCTCTATATGAATAAACATAGTGCACACAATTTGTTCATAAACACAGCTGTCAGAAACTTGGCTCTAATGGGCTCATCAAGTCAGGAACTCATTGGTCACCTGAAGATGTTGCACATATGTTTCTGATTTCTTATTATTTCCTCACTCTGCAATGTATACTCCTTACCATTGCCCTGGCACAGACATACCTGTACATGCTCTATGCACTTTTAAGTTGAGATAGGCATGTAGAGAGGTGGTCAAGTGTATACCATCTGATTGATTGTCCTTTAAAAGGGTACCAGAGTCCATACTGATTTTAGCAGTCAGAGACTATAAATGGTGTGAAGCAGCTAGTATTGTATTTGCTGACCTTGTCAGTCCTGGCGTCGGTGATCCATGCTAATCCTGTCATTGCCCCTGTATTACCGGCCCTATCTACAAGTTCATCTGAATTGTAATTTCTGCCTGCTCACATTTAGGGTTTCTAGCCAGCAGATAGAGCTTTATGTTCCTTTTCCAGATGTCCAGTCGTGTTACTGTCAAACATATGGAAACATTTGGATTAGGAATGTTGAATCTAAAATAAAGTTGACTTGCCATCTACCTGTTGGGTAAGGTGAGCAACTCCAGAGCTTTAGTGTACCTATGGCAGTGCTTTTGCTATGCTCATTAACTAGACTGGTTCACAGCCAATGGTTTCTAATGTGAATGCCAGGAGACATGTTTTAGAATGTTGTTAAGGTTTACAATGGACCACATTCCCATCGGTTGGTGAGCTTGTTGTTGATGTACACAAAAAGGTAGCAGATGACCACTGAGTACATTAATGATTTAAATAGATTCTTTTTCAACCAACCCAAATGGAATCAGCCCAAAATCCACAATGTTTACATCTAAAGCTAGCCATACACTGCACGGATTCCCTGGCTGATTGATTCAGCACCGATGGATTCCGGCGATTCCGCCGGCATCCACAGGTGAGAACGATCAGCCAATTAGGGAATCCGATCGTGGCAGCCCACCTTGCACGGCCGGATCCGTGTCCGATGGATCGCCTCCCTGACCGCAACGCCCCCTGATCAGAGCAGAATCGGACCCGAAAAGACCAACAGGTTGGTTCTTCCTCGGATCCGATTCTGTGCCCCCGATCCATCGGATGCGGTCGGACGGGCAAGGTGGGCTGCAGAGGATTCCGGCACGATGGATCCGCGTGCACGCGCCCGGAATCCATCGCGCCGGAATCCGGCACGAATCCGTGCCGTGTATGGCAGCCTTAACAAGCTGACCTTAAAACCAGACTCAAGCCAAAATAATTTTTTATTAATTCCTATTACCCTAGTAAATACCTCATTTAAGTTTTTTTACTTTGCAAGACATTTACATTAAAATGAAAATACAACCAATTGTAAATTTTTTTTTATATTTTCAAGGTTTAGTTATTAATATATGTGTAATACACCTTTAAAACGTCATAAATGTTTTGTCAACAATTAAAAAGAGGTTAGGTCGTGCTTTTGACTCTCCATTCTCCTAATGAGTGTTATTCCAAAAGTGATAACAACACAACATTAAAACATATATTCAAATGTTGATGGGCAAAGACTGTAAATTGTGTAATCATATCATATGTAATCATTACTGCTGGATCAAATGAGACCACTTGTGTGGTAAGTGCTCCTCCTCTTTATTATTAATATTGTAGGGTTTGTGTCCACTTCCCATTCTGCTGAATGGGACAATGTCTACTCTGCGTACTCTCAGCTGCATCCCCGCGGGCTGCCGCATCAATGGAGGTGTCTCCAAGACGATTTTCAAAGTCTTTCCCCTGCTGCATGAATAATGCGTGCTCCTGCCGATGTGGGGAAACTGCCCGGCAAATGTACCAGCGCGAGCCACTACTGGGCGTAGTGGACACAGGCCCTTAGTGTTTCAATATTGAAATGCAGTGCCATACCTAGGCCAGTACAGGAAATGCAATCTGCACAATTTACTTCCAGAGAAGTAGTGACACCCAACTTTTCAACCAGCAAAATCTTTGGCAAAGCCGAGCTGACTAATCGTGATAAAGTCATCACAGTCAGATCACAAACACAAGTGTCCATCAACTAACATCAAAAACTAGTCCAATACCTTGAATTTCCTGATACCATCCCCACTGTCAAACAATGTGGTTGGAACCTAAAGCCCCCCATAGACAGGCAGACTCCTCCATACAACTTTCATGAGACTTACCAACAACTATGTAGTATAGTGACCTCCCTGATAGAATACATAGTGATGGAAGGTGTAGAAAGGTCCTCCTATTACATGGTTTTGGTAGAAGAAAAGTTGGTTGTACAGAAGTTGCATGGAGGAGTCTGCCTGTCTATGGGGGGCTTAATGCTTTGGGGGTGTTTTTCAGCACAGTAAATGGCACCATGAAAAAAGAGCAATACATGAGAATTCTCAACAACATCAGGCGGTCTGCAGAGAAACTTGGCCTTGGGCATCAGTGAACATTTCAGCATGACAAATGGTTAGCAGACAACAACATTAAAGTTTTGGAGTGGCCCACAAAAGGGCTGACTTGAATCCAACTGAGAATGTGGAGGGAGCTAAAGATCAGGGTGATTGCAAGAAGACCCTCCAACCTGAAAGATTTGGAGCTCATTGCTAAAGATAAATGGGCAAAAATCCCTGTGGAGACATGCGAGGAGCTGGTCTGCAATTACAGGAAGTGTGTGATTGCTGTAATAGCCAATAAAGGCTTTTCTATTGATTATTGAGAAGAGTATGAATAATTTAAGACATTACACTTTTTGCTAAGATGTAAACCAAAGCTGAGAAATGTTTTTTTTCCCACAAAAAAGACAGGCCTGGAGCCAAAAGACAGAGACCTAGGCGGAGGGACTACATGACTTGGTTAGAAGGAGCTGGCACGCTAAGGGTTAGCAATTCTTCTAAACATGCTTAGCTATGTTGTTTATGATATCCATGTTATGATTATGTTTTCTTGTTCCAGCTCTATCAGATAGGTTGGCTCAGTTGCTAGGCAGGGTTCTCCTGTAGTTTAGTGTGGGGTGAGAATTCACCACAATTTCGTCGGAGGCAAGTCTGTGTCGGATGAATTTCCCACTCACCCTCCCTCAATTTTCTTTGGTTTATAAAACTTTGATTTATTCCTTCGTTTTCAGGTTTTAAAACTTGTCACAGCAGACGCAGGGTTGTAAGGCCCTTGAAGGTGGTATGGTCATGGAAAAGGTCATTGGAAGGGACCGTCGTAGGTACGGAGTCCCACCCTTTGTTAAGGATGTCGGAGTGCCAGGGAACTAGTTCTGTGAGGTGGTATCTGCATGTAATTGTAATTGTCGGTGTAGTGCGGCTGAAGGCAGATGTATTGGGTGATGCAGATACAGGGGGCTGGATAACTGCCTTCAAGGGTCCTTCATTTTAATCTATAATTGTCTGTTTAATGATTGTTATATATTATATTTTCTTAGTTACGTTGGTAATAAAAGGCTGCCGGGCCATTTAAATCTGTCTTATTTATTCCAGTTTGGTTTTTGGGGAGTGAATGTTGTTGATCAATTTAGACAAACGGGACAGCTATCTGGTATACCCTAGTCATGCCTCTTGTACATCGTCTTATTATCTTTTGGGAGACACCTATGCCATTTCCCGTCAAAAAATAAAAGTAACTTTAAGTCGCAATTTGCCAGGGGTGTGAATATTTATGGGATCGACTGTGTGTGTATATATATATCTGTACAACATTATCATACAATTTGTCATCCGTATTAGTCGCAGCATGCCATATACATCACCATTGGGTAACACTTAGCAGACTTTTAGAAGGTTTTAGCAGTTATTTATAACATTCAATAAGCCTCTGTAAATAAGCAAAACTTGGCATAAGTCTCTAAAAATCTATAAAATTTCTACAATTGGCAGAAACCTTATTTTATAAAAATATAATCATATTTCTATACATATATTAAAAAACTTCTTTATATTTTTTTGTATTTAAATAATAATAAACATATAATTTTCATAAAGCCACAAGATCATTGAAGACTAGGGGCTTGTTCCTATTATACTTCGGGACCCCTCCGCTAAGCGTATACGCTTAGCAGGGGTCGCGACGTATCCCACAGACTTTGCCTGCCCGCGGATGGTCTGTTTACACACGCCGGTGTAAAGGCTGAACGTACTCGACTACGTCGAAGTCTATCTGTTACGTTGGGACCTTGCGCTAAGCGTGTACGCTTAGAGGAGGGGTCCCAACGCAATGGAAACAAAGCCTAAGGAAGTACATGATGGGTTCAAAAAAGTTTGAAGATTGAAGAGAGGTCCTCAAACAACATGATGGTTCCCTGTTCGATCAAGGTTTATTCGAGCGGGATCGATGAAGAAAGGTTAGATGCAATTGAGGAGAGAACAATCGATCACCGTGAACGTGCATGATGGCCAATTGTGCTCGACAAAAAAATCAAGTCCTGTATGGTCAGCCTAAGGTGATCATACATACTGTATAGTGAGCCGCGTCTGATTTTTCGGACATGTACGTTTGAATGGGGACCACACAAATGGCCAATACTCTGAGCGACGGGGTGATGATGACGTCACCACTCTGCACTGTGTCGCTTGTCATCCCCCACTCGCTACGTAGGTGGGGGCCTTAAGTCACTTCATTGTAAATGGGCAGAAACCCAGTGTCTCTTTAACCAATTGGCGAATACATTCTTTACTGTAAGACAGACTTGCATCATGAGCGTCAGCAAATAGGGCTGACCTCCTGCACATATATATAATAAAAATATCACATCAGCATCTTTAACCTCCCTAGAAGTAACCCTGAGTATGGCTTTGGGTATATTTTAGATTCCAAACGCAGTAACCCCATACCATATTGGTATTTGCTGAGCAGCATCCTCTAGCTCTGGCGCCCTCAACTCTTCTTCCTGGATCCACTGCCCTGATGTCAGAATGTAAGGGATGGCCTCGCCATTCTCCTGTATTATAATACAGGTATAGGCATTACCAAGTCCACACATCATTGATGATTACAGGAATGTGAGGGGGGGGGGGCACAGCGATTGAACACAGGTAGACTTGATTGTTTAGAAAGTCCCTCATATTACATGGTTTTGGTAAAACAAAATGAGATCTAAAGGAAATCTGACAGAGAAATCTAAAGGTGTATGAGGACCCTTAATACGTATTGATAAGATAATTTACAACAAGCTGGTCTCCTTTACCTGTCCTATTACCTCCTCTACCTGTTATCTGAATAATTCAAAGCATTGTATAGTACATTGTGTTCGCATGCCGCTGACCTTACCAACCGGCAGATAAATCGTGGCAGAGCAGACATGTGTTCTTTTTAACCTTTTCAATTTAGAATAGCCGCCTCTCTCCATTTAATTTGTGATGTGTTTGGATGTGAACAGAGATAATTATGTAAAGTGATAATTACATATTTCATCTGAGTTCTAATTGGCCTTGTAAATGGTTTGTTTTTTTTCCATTGTAATTTGGAGTTGTTTGTAAATATGAAAGGTATCATGGGCTTGTTAACACTTGGCTGGTGGTTTCCTGCTCCCCTCTCATAATGTCTCAATGACAGAACAACCTCTCTGCGTTGCCCCTTGTAAAAAACAAAATCTTTCTGATGACTGTCGGCAGCATCAATGACACAGAGATGCTAAAAGATTTTTAACCCCCCTAGCGTTTCTGACGGCATGATCTAGTTCAGCGCTATCCTGTCAGTTCTTCTCTGGACGAAATGGTACTGTCTTGTGAAGATCAGCTGATGCCTCCCCCTACCCTGAGCAAAATCACATGGGGGGGGGGGGGGTTTGGCGGGAGATTCAAATGTAATCGGACCAGAACAGTTTTCTATGGAGAAAACTGTTTCAGTGTGATGCCCTTTGAAGTTAACCCTCCCTCCCCTGGTGTGTTCACTACAGAGAGGGTGCCAAAGGGAATTGTACTGGATACAGTGATAACTGTATCTAGTACAATTCAAAGTAAAAACACTAAATACATTTCCAATTGTAATAAATATTTTACTATAAACAAAACATACATATGAATACATACTGTTTTGAAATCTATCATACCAAATAAGGATTTTATAATTCAGATGATACCTTTTATAAAAACTTTTTAAATGTAATTGAATTGTTTTTACATAATATTGTGTTTCAAACATTATTATATTCAGGATGTCTACTAGACCCTTGTGCAGACATATTTTGGTTAGTTACAGGCCTACAACATAAAAAATATATTCCATTTTAGTCTATGGTGCGCTTTTGGTAGAGAAATCTGGACCTCACCAGAGCGGTAGGGAGGTTAAATAGCAACCTATAGCTGGGCTTCAGAGTGTTAACAAATTGTGCTGATGTACTGATGGAATTATCAGGGATCAGAAAGGACAATGAGCGCTCTGACACATGATTCGTTTTGTAGAGTTGGGATTCAGCAGTGTTTTTTCAGCGTAACCACTGAAGTGGGGGATCCATATTGTTTATATATGTTTGAATGGGATGTACAATTAAAATACACATATTGCATGTTGCCTAAAATAATCCCATAATATCTCCTAGTTTGGAAGGAATTAGAGATGATGAAATCACCTTTTTAAAACATAGGAGAAAGCTTTCAAGTTTGTAATGTCACTTTTGGGAAAAGACATCAGACGCTGGATGTAAAGACACATTTCTGTCTATAAATTTAGGATTTCTCATATAGGAACCAAGGTGTGATAGACACCTGAAGGATTAAAAGCCCCCCATACACCCTTAAGCAGGCCATACATGGTCAGATTTTCAATCAATCAACTTAAAACGATAAATTTTTAAGTCGGTATAAAATTGTATGTCGATTGTATCATGCCCCATACGTAGTACAAGATTTTTGATCGATTTTTGATCGATTTTTTTTTCACTCGACATAACAATCGATCCAAAATAGTCCGATTGAAATTTCAATCAGAAGTGAGGTAGAATAGGAAGAAAAAAAATCGATCAAAAATTGGTTGACCACACTTGGTTCTCAAAATACTGAACCAATTTTCAATCAACCGATCAAAATTTACCATCCAGTCCGATAAAAAAAAGACTGAATTTTCACTCAATTTTGATCGGATTAAAGCAGCCCATACACAGGTCAGAAATGAGGTAGAATAGGTAGAAAAAAAATCGATCAAAAATTGGTTGACCACACTTT
>CM070035.1:20444966-20462666 GCA_036250615.1 Ptychadena robeensis | reverse complement strand
CGCCATTACATCACCATTACATCACCATTACATCCGCCATTACATCATCATTACATCGCCATTACATCGCCATTACAATCACCATTACATCTCCATTACATCTCCATTACATCGCCATTACAATGCTTGCTTGCATGGTTTAAATGACTGTATTGCATTTCCCTCCTCCCGGAAGTTACAGTATGCTAATTGATTGAATCGAATCTCAATTGGACAGGTCAAACAACAGTACAAAAAACGAGACACAATGTGGGGACAATCAATCGAAATTTTTCAACTGGTCCAATCAAATTTCGATCGAGAAAAATGACAATTAAAATCGAATTTCAACTATCGTTCCATGTGGACATGCTTAAATTTTCAATCAATCGGCTAAAAAAATTGATTGAATTACATTGATTGTACAGTCAATTGAACCATGTATGGCTAGCTTAAGTCACTCTCTGAGCGCAGAGTTTTTTTGTGGATGATGCTGTGGTCTGGTGACCAGATTTCTTTAGGGGAAAACAGTTACAAAGCTTTTTAGAATGTAAAAAAGACTCAGTGCACCTCAGCCCCCAACCAACACCTCACCGATTTTTGTTACCTTGTGAAGCTACATTCGTTCAATGCAGTCCCCCGTTCTCTCCTTTTGCCAGCTCCTGTTATAGTCTGTAGAACTTCTCATGCATTTTTGTAACCTTGTGAAGCTAGATATATTCACAACATCCTCCATTCTCTCCCTTAACCCAGTGTAGTGTCATGCACCTGCAGAATCAGGGTGGTGTTCCCTTTAAGATTCTAGACCATGATTCCCTTGGGCCCCAAGCAGATATAAGAGAGGGTTTTGCCCCCAGGAAGCTGCTCAGTGGGGAAGGGTCTGATGGAGTAGGAGTAACTGGACACAATGTTCACTCCAAGACAGTCTAGTCCGGCGTGCAGCGAGCCGGGGAGCGCTATAGCATGCAACTCTAGCCTAAGCCCAGTTACGAGGAGCCACAGCTTCTCCCGCCACAGACCGGTGCCAGGTTTCCAGTGGGGTGGCGTGTGTCCCCCACCCCATGGGGCAGACTTGATTGTCACTAGGGACACTGCCAGGGTCGTGATCTCGCCAACCTACCAAATTCATTCTTTGGACATTAAAGTACTGGTCAGTACTGGCCCTATTGCCCTTGGCCTCATTTAGCCAGTGTGGTGTCAGCAGTGTGGGTTTCCTAGATCAAACAGAGTTACCCTTCCTCTTCTGTTCAAATTACTTTGTTGCTTGTTATAAGTTACCCTGTTATCCACGAGTCGTGTGAAATAACATTTGCTGACGCTTAACCACCTCTTGTCATCGGTTGATTTCTAAACCTCTACAGCTCCATTTACAGTCTGTGGGACTGCTGATGCATTACCTATTGTCACGGAGTGACACCAGAGCAACGGTGACACAGGTGATTCATGGGTGTTGACCCACTGGACCAACTTGCACAGTTGGAAGGGGTGCAATCCGGGGCACAGAGTCTAAGGGACCACCTGGTATTCACCAGAGCTCCCCACAAGGGGAGATGGATTTTGCTGCAGGTAATCCCCAGGCTGCTGTTCCCAGAAAGCACTTGTGCAAGATGGCTGCTGAAGGGACAACCAATACGTAGTGCCAAATGTTTAGAAGTAAGAGAAGTCCGATGAACAATCCGAGAGTCAGAAGCTGGGGAATCAGGAGAGGTTCACGGATGAAGTCCCGAGGATCAAGGAGTAAGAGTAGTCAGAGAAAAAGGCAGAGTGTCAGAAACCTGGATGTCAGGCAGGTAACAATATTATAATATTACAGATAACAGTAAACAGCCGTAGGCCTCAAAAAGGAACAGTCTCTAGCGGGGCGTCTTGTGCTCACCTCCCAGCTACACGATCAGCCTCCTCCTCCTTGGGCTTCAGCGTCGGCCTGTCCGGCGTATCCGGGAGCCACAGCCCAATCCAAACATTGACAGTCACTTTATGGGTCACCAGTACACTCAGTGGGCCCGAACCTGGGGATAAGGGCGAGGACACAGGTTGTTCTGAGCCACCTGCACGCTTTGGTCTCCCTCCTTGCTGGGCCGGGGTTTCACAGCCCCCTCATCAGAGAGCAAGCCTCCCTGTAGCTTCTCTCTGGAAAATGCTTGGTCACTTCCTGCCTGCTCACCTTTTATCAGTTCAGGCCTGGAGCTCCCTCTAGTGGACTCCTCCAACACTGCAGGCTGTGCATCATAGCAGGGCACCTCCCTACAATTCTATTCTGATGGACTATACCTGATAACAAGACACGACCTCTCTATATAAGTAATCTAGTATTAGCTAAAACCAGTAGACAGCCATCACGCCAAGGTTTTCAGTGGCCTACCTGCAGTTTCTTAATTAGTTTGTAAATGTCCTGGCCTCTTCAATTTGGATTTAATTTCCTAGAGCCCGGTTTGCACAAATGAAAATGTGCAGGTGGCAAGAAATTGGTGATAAATACGCCATTCAAGACAATATGCCATTTATCATAGAAATGTGAGACCCCTTCCTGGAAACCAGACAGCTTGATAAAACAATGTTGCTTCACCTGATGTTCTGTCATTTCAAGAGGCTGCCGAGATAATTCACAATATGGGGATGTCATCGGGATTGTGCGTATTATGTATTCATATCATTAGACACAAACGCTTCACTAGCTCCAAGTATTGTTACAGAATTGAAAGGAAAATGTATTCCATGTTAAGAGGGTATTTCTGGGTATGCAGCATCAAACCACAATAATGGGATTTAAAAATAGATCTTTGGAAGAAGACAAGAGACTTTTCAGCGCCCTGGACAATCTCTATAACATTGTATTATTATAAAGGTCTCCTGCTAGAGGCTGTATTTTTTTTTCTTTTTTAACCTCCCTGGTAATCAGTATAATTATTACTTTTTTAATCAATTCATCAATATCTACATTTCCCCCTGAACATGGCATCATCACCAAAATAGCTGGAGATGAAAAGAAGGGAATTTTTTTAATTCATTCTTTGAATTTTGTAAAAACTACTATGTGCTAGAGTAATTCTTGTTGTTCCCACACCCCTCTTCTACATCTCCAGCAAATTGATAGTACCTTGAGCAGGCTTTGCAATTTACTTTAAGTAGTCACAACTTTACAACGATCTCTAGTGTCTACAGTTCCCACTTGTAGAGACTCCTTGTAATTCCTCCTCCAAGTAAGTTGTTCTGAAGAAATTCTTATTTATCTTGTTCTATACTCGAATGTGGCAGAACACATCTCCAATATGTGTGTCATTTTCTAATCTGTGACCTTCTGATTGCTTCTTCAGTTCTATGCGACCCAACACACTTGAGGCCTTCCAGTAGAAATAACAATAATCTCCCGAAATCTCTTTCTATCTCAAGTCCCATCTCCAGCAACAATGTGCATGTGATTTATCTGAGAAGGATGTTTGTATTTGTATAAACCTGCAGCCGCCGCATCTCTGACGCACAATGGAGAATAACTGAATATAACATTATTAATGGTCTGTAGTGTGTTATGAAGTTCAAAGCGCATTGTGTGTATGCAAAGCACAAAACATACTTGTACCACATAAGTTTCTCGCTCAATGTGACTATGGATACATGAGTATTGCCACTGTTATTATCAAATGTATTATTCACAACATGAGCTCAATACCTGTATATATTAAAATGAATTGTTTGTCAATAATTGTGTCTTGAGATAGGAACATAATACATATTATTTATGGTATGTATTGTGGGGGTTTAGCTGCAAATGGGGCTCCCAAAGAGGCGACTCCACACAGACAGTCCTTTCTTTAGGGCTCCTGCCAGTGTTTATTGGAGCATACTAGGCTCAAACAAATGAATATAATGATACCCTCGCAGGGGTCATCAGCGGCAACATAAAATGTTCATAAATGATATTGATAGCCTCCTGGCTTCTAAACCAAAGCAAAAGCTGTCTGTGACTGCCCAGAGACTGTCTTCCACACACACACACCACCTGACACTCAGCACCAGGCGCTCTAATGGGCTTCTGAGCCTCTGGAAATTCTGGACCAGGAATTGGGAATCTGCCCCACCCTGCTCTTGCAGATTCCCAGTAAAACCAGCCCCAGAACACAATGCAGAAAAAAAACATAAGAACATGAAAGTTCCCTGCTAACATAACACTGCCGGTTTTATCTGAGAAATCTGAGATACCGTGGTCCAATGTACCTACCATCTAGCACTCTCCCCAGTGACACAGGTACTTTCCTTTTTATGTGCTATCTGCCACTGTTACAATAAACCTACCATTGAAATGATACTGTTCTGAGACTTTTCATTTCTTTGTCATTGGACAAACTTACAAAATCAGTGAGGGGTCAAATAATTATTTCCTCCACTGTATATATAAAATATTTATGGTAAAGATCAGGGGTATTTTTTGCACATTAAAGAATATGTGTATGCAAAGGGTCACCAAGCTCCGCTCCATAAGCCCCATATGAGTTTTCTTGACCGCAGTGGTTCGAGTTTCACTCTCTTCTCTATGTAGGCGGGATGGTGGAGGGCATTAGGGGCCGATGTGATGTGACCTCTTTTGCCTTTGTTGACGTGGGGTCAGTTTGTGATGCAATGTGTCCTCTCTTCCCTCTGTCGGCGGGTGGTTGGATTGTGATGCAATCTTGTATCCCAAAGAGCTAGAAACAGCACTGGTACAGAGCATAGCAAAGTTATTAGATTTTTTTTTCATTTTGCTATATAAAATTGTAAAAACATTTATAACAAAAATAGAAATACAATTACAAATTTTCTAAAAGGATAGGGAAAAAAAGATGATCAAGGATACATTTTAATAAAATGTTATCGTGGAAGGTTCTGCAGTGTAATTTAAACTTATTAATGATATCAGTGCTAATAGCAGTTCTGGGGGTAACAGTGGCAGAGGTAAGGAGCTGGCTGTTATTATAAAAAAACTAATAAAAAAAGTACGGTATATCTTACTTTTGAAATCCTCAAATAGAATTTTTTTTAATTGCTCTTGTTGCATTGAGCCTCTTAGGTTAATGATTTCATTATGTATATTCCAGGACTAGGATAGGGTGTTATCATTATTTGTATGGTTTATTTATGGAGCTGGAATTTTACGTTTTTGTTGCTTTTCATTTATTTATTATTTCTTCTGGTAGAGTAAGAGGACAGGCATGGGGAAGTAAATGTTTCCCTTGGAACCTCCCTCCCCCAAGGCTTAGTAAGTTTTCAACGGACCCACAGTATGGACTGGAATTCAGCTTCCCCATTCACTGAAAATATTTAAAGGTTAGGAACATTTTTCGTAATCGTGTCTATTATTAATGTTAAGTTCAGTTATAAATGTTCTTAGCCCTTTCCGTGTTAGGCCTGGGGTCCATCACAAAATGTTCGTGAAGATGTGAACCCTACAGCCATCAGAGAAAGGGTGGCGACCTACTACCCAACAAAAGGAGATGCATTATGAATGCAATAACCATTTATCATGTTAGACAGAAGAAAAGTAGTGGGTAACCCCAGGGTGTGAGGCGGGTCTTTCTTTCCCAAATAGCCCAAAACTTTAAATCAGAGGAGGATTACATCAAGAGTAGAGGCATCAAGGGTGCACAAGATTGGGCGAGTATAACTTTTTCTTTGCACCCCTTACCTAAACATGTTTTAATCCCTTGTGTGGTTGCGTGGCCACTGCAATGTTTAATATCATTTACGCTAAGTCCCCTCTATCTACAGTATTTAACTATAAAATGCTCTTTTTTTTTAGCCGGGGAGCTGTCAGATTAGAGATGTGGCCATGGCTGGTGTCCAGGTCTCCCATCTGAACTGTATTGCTTATGCCAACAGAGCTCAGAGCCCTGCTGGTATAAGCAATGAAGAGAGAGATAGATGAATTGCCATCTGTCTCTCTCTCCATGTCTATGCAGCTTCCACGGACACAGCCATAGCTAGAGAGGGAGAGGAGAGATTCTGCAGCCGTTCTCCACTCTCCCTCCTCCCAGTCAGTGAGGAAGATGACCTTGTGCTGCAAATGTACTGCTGCTAGTAATATCAACTGGCTGAATTTGATATTACATTAATTAAATTTACTGCATTAACCCAATTGATGTGAAAACCTATGAAATATTTGTTTTCTGGATTTTTGCTTTAAAAACTGGGTGCGTCTTATGGTCGGCACCGATCTTATAGTCCGAAACATATGGTAAATGGTTACTATACATAGCAAGCTGCTTCTCCTAATGGAAGAACAGAGAAATAGTGTGTCACCCTGCTTAATTAAAGAATTAAAGAAGAGCCACAGCGGACTTTAACGGTAGCCTTACATTTAGTGTATATTTACATAACACATAAAAAAATTCTTCTCCTAATGTTGCTTACCTTTATATAGTTAGCAGGTTTTAAAGCCCCCCCCCCCCCCCCCCCCCCCCCCCCCCATCTAGTTCATGGTTGCAGATTCCGTATGGTCAGGTATCTTTATGGTGAGTTTTGTAGTGGAGACCCAGCCAGCCTAAAGCTGAACTACACGCACAATGTACCAGTCTGAGAGATGACGAAGCCACACTGTGCTTTGTATTTAATTTGGATGTGAGCTTAATAATGTCCTGAAACCTGTTAATGTGCAATTGCAGTATTGATTCTACTCTGTTCTTTCATTAATTAATGTCTGTGTGGGCAACAGAGCACAACCAATGGATGTAGGCTTCCACATTCCCAACTTTAATTAAATGTCTGTATTACAACTATTGCAGGCGAATATGAAATTATTACTGCTTCCTCTTTCATTTATTCCGGACATCTAATATCCTTCTGTGAGCGAAACGCTGGAAAACAACATCATAATCAAAGGTCATTTTAGAAGGAGAATTGCTAAAATTAAGGATGGAAAAGTAACTCTTTAAAAGCCAATTCCACCTTTCTAGAAGTTACAGCTAGAGACTAATTGAAGTGAACTCATGAGATGTGTCAATGCAAGTATTAATTATACAGTTTGCTTATCTAATGAAATTTTTCCAAAGCAAATAAGACATACCTGTCAATTATCCAGTTTTGGTCGGAAAATGTCACGTTTATTCTTGGCCAAATCCCGATTTCAATAAATCCCAGATTTTTCCCAGATATTTTAATATCGTACTAATTTAGAATGGAGGTTCTCACCACGCACATCACCTGCACAAGCGGGGTGGGACCCTAGGAGGGAAAGTAATGCCCCCTTCATTCTAAGACCACTTGCTACTAAATAGGAGGGAGGGAAGGTCAACCGCCCGATACCGGAAGTGACGTCTGTTACGACACTTCTGGTATCTGAAACGCATATTTGAAACGCAGAAATATCCCTCCATCTCAGTACTTCCTTGTTCCGAATACTGGAAGTGATGTCAGTAATGTCACCTTCCTGTAATGGAAAACTTGAGAGGTATGAAATACGAGCCAAAGAAATCCCTAAATAACACCAAAGAAATCATACTCACCTTGTCTTGTGACTGTCTGTTGTAGAATCGATGGAGCGCACCCTGATCCCTGATCCTGGCGTTTCACACATCACATCAATGTCAGTGCAGGGAACCATGTATGAGCCTTAACAAAGAATATTAGTTGTTACTTTAAAATTGGAAAGGCACACGACTTAATAAAATTAATCCACACACACAACGAGCAGCGGCTGATTTTGCGGTAGACCGATGTGCGTGCACGCTCGCCCACATGGGATGGCCACATGGAGCGACAGATCCCTGTTGCCCCAAAGCTTGGTTGGCCAGAGAACGATCATGTCCATAATGGCCCCCACATATGTACCGAGTGGGGGCCGACAGATGAGCGGTGGAGTGCAGCGTGATGACGTCATCACGCTGCTCTCCATCGCTGACAGCATTGTCGGTACCCCTTGTTGTGTGAGCCGTTAGTTTCAATGGGGATGCTGTGAGCGACACATCGCTCATCTGTTGCCCCCCCCCCTCGGTACGTGTGTGGGGGCCTTAACTCTTTACACAAAATCAGGAAATTAGAAATCGATGCGTGTCCACATGGTTTGAAAAGTGATCGGACATGTTGATCGAATATACATCGAATGTTATTTTGTTGTGCTCCACCAGTTTTGTTTAGATTGAAATAATGAGCATACTTAGACATCCATTGGCAGACATTTTGGTGTGTTAACAATCGATCCTCTTTGATTATGCTTTTGATCAATCGAACCAACATCGAACTAATATCAGTTTCTCCATGTGGGGGTTATTTCGATCGCAGTTCAATCGATCGTTGACTCTTCAATCATAGGGAAATCGAAAAAGTATATAGGGGCCTTAAATTGTAAAGATTAATGCCTTTAAAGATTAATCCCTATAAATACCAGTTGAGAACAATGGAAAAGTCAACTGGTAAAGACTGACCAATAACTGGTAGTCCGAGGATAAATTACATTCCTCTCTCATGACATCATGAAGACTCTATGTAGTTGTGTAGACATAATTAGAATATATATATATATATATAATTGATATTGATCATGGTATAATTTAATAACACAAATGATTTACCCAACAGGAGACGCAGTCAGTGTCCATACATTCATGCCGACTTCCATTGCAGGTATCTAATAATTGTATGTGTCCTAATCCATAGCCATGTTATTTATTCTCAATTTTTTCTCAATATCAAAGTTTGATCATAAGTACTTGACACAGAACAGTATATAAAAGAAATACCTTATTTGTCGGACTACTAGACTACTTGGAACATTTTACCATGGAAAAACACCATTAAACACCATTAAAATCAATGGTAAAATATTCCAAGTAAAAATATATCCAAACATCCTGGGAGCAATATTTCTGCAGAGCAGGAGGCTGACATTTGCTTCACCCCCTGGAGCCAAGCAAAAAGCCACTGCCAGTACCCATTCTCTGAACACACTGACCAACTTATAGAGAGACACACTGCCCTGGCTTGGCTGGAGGGAGAAGAACAAAGCCCTGCCTCCTGGCACTGGCTTTTTGGCTGGAGGAATATAGAGTGAATACTGCAAGGCCAAGTCCTGCCTACTTTGAGAACATTCTGTATATTCACTTTATATGTGGATGGTTGTGCCTTTTACTCTTTATTTTGTTCCTAATTTCTCTCCAAAACTATGGGGTGCGTTTCATGGTCCGGCAAGTCTAAGGCTATGTCTTCAATGCGTTGTGTGATCCGTCAGGGCCCCCTGCGTTATTGCAGTGCTTGGCGGGGGTCCCAAGGGAGCATATACACATTACCTGCAAAGTGCGAAAAAAATAAGGAGGGTCATAGTCATTTGTCTAAGGAGAAATAGGTGTTCTCTATAAATGAACCCATTGAACACAATGAATTCTAGCCATGCCAACTATTCAAACTTTTGCAAACCTCTTTTAATGCAAAATGAGAACAGAAACAAAGATTTGCTGTGGTGGCAATGATAATGAATTCTCACATCCACCCACCAATAACTGATCATAATCCCTCTCTATTTTTTAAATCAATTCAACAGTGCAGAATACAAAAGACAAAAATATGTAAATTTTCGGGAATGAGTGGGAAGCTCCCTGGAAAGGTTGGTGACCTTTTATGTTAAATGACAAATGTGATTTCCATATAAAGTGAAAAATGAAACAATTTCATAATATATCTCATCTGGATGATGTTCCAACAATGCTGACCAATGGAAAGAGGGCCAAGGCTGACAACGTCTGACAATTATAAAATGAGTTCTTTTATCCATTTCATTAGTAACATATGAAAGGTGTAATTTGAATATGGAGCTCACAGTGACATGTTGTAACAGGAAGATACAGACACTTGTATCAAAGCACGAAACATCTAAAATTATCAGACGACATAACTATAAATTCCTCAGATCAAGTTACATGTCATTTATGTAAATATCATACGCTAAACACCTTTACAATGTGTCACAGTTTAACCCCTATGTACCCACAATAGAGGCCCTAATGAGATCTCTGAACTAGAATGAAATGTACATGTTGTTGTTATTGTGTTGTAGCGGGGTGGTATAGTTGGCGAGAATGTGTTACCCTGTAAGGATAGTACCCCCTAGTAGAGGCGAGAATGTGTTACCCTGTAAGGATAGTACCCCTAGTAGAGGCGAGAATGTGTTACCCTGTAAGGATAGTACCCCTAGTAGAGGCAAGAATGTTACCCTGTAAGGATAGTACCCCCTAGTAGAGGCGAGAATGTGTTACCCTGTAAGGATAGTACCCCCTAGTAGAGGCGAGAATGTGTTTCCCTGTAAGGATAGTACCCCCTAGTAGAGGAAAGAGTAATGTTGCTTTATTGGGATAGGTATAGTGACCAGTAAATGGCACTATTTGTACATTTCAATGCATTATTATAAATGCGTGTATATTCTTGGGTTTTCCCTAGCCTAGGGTAGTGATGGGCCTATTTACTCATTGTGTATGCGTTTTATGTATATACTTTGCCCTGTGCACTATTCCTATGTATTCACTGTATATATGTATGTTTAGTGCTTGTCCCTTTAAGGGTTTTGCACCTGCTGCCTACATGAGGTTGGCTACTTGTACAGGGGGCTGTCTGCCTTTTTACTGCTCTCCACTTCTCACCTAAGTGTATCAATTCTATTCTGCCCAACTACTGGCCTTTAGCCAACACCCTCTAAGAGCACATAAATACCTGCTCCTCAGAGTGTTCTGGGCTTTTCTGATGCTGTCCTGATACACTGCAGACTCCACAGATGTGTCCCCAGATGAAGGATTACTAGGTGAGATTCTCTGCTGATATAGCGTGACTTCCTGTTAAGAGCTGCTAAAATTCCTTTCTGGCGAGATAGTCTTCAGCTAATCCAAGGTACCCAGCAACAAGTGTTTGGAACTGTAGCTGCTAAGATTGATGCCCCATTCCTGTCAATTGGGTGATGGTGAAGTACCTGTAAATATCATTCCTGCTAGTAAACTTGTAAATATGCCTTACTTTGTTGCCTGAACCTTCCATTCTTGGTGTGTGAGCTTTGTGTCAGTGTGCTGAGCAGAAGACATCCTTCTAAAGAATCCGGTCATGTGAGTAGATGCACTACATGGCACCCCACAACAATACATAGGTATAATGTGTGTTCTGATACTGTATATGTTCAATGTTTGTGATTACTGCATTTTTTGTTATGTACAGTGAGGACTTAACTGTATGTGCAGTAACCCAGCCTATCAGGAGGTGTTGCTTGCATCCAGAGGTTATAAAAAGCCTAGTGGGGAAATTTCTCAGGGTTCTTCATCAGTGGATCGTATAGAGAAGTGCTGCCAGGACCCAGTGTGAGAACATCCTGTCCTATGGGATGCAAACAAGTTGTCTGCAGGACAGAAGCAGCATCTGAGTGAGAGGGACCCCCTTCACTAAGTTAGGCTGGAGGGTAACCAATTGGCCCTATTACCAGCTAGACAGGCCTAAAGAGGAGTGTGAGCAAGCAAAATGCCACTTGGAATGGGCACAGAGACTGTTAGGTTCTATGGAACAAGTGTCTAGCCTACTTCTGCCCTTGGGAATAATGACAAGCCAGTAAATACCATTATTTCTTTTGCAAGTGCTGGGCGGACATTGGATTTATTTGAGAAGAGTTTTGCAAACATAAAGTATTGCTCCAGCACATGTAGTTTTAGTTTATGCCAACAAGCCCATTTTCCTATTTGACTTTGTTGAGTTAGTATATAATAGTTTAGAAACATCTGCTGTTTGTTCACATAAAGCCCCCCATTGACGGGCAGACTCCCGGCCATAGTTGTAGCAGACCAACCTGCGTGCTCGCTCCCGCCGAGCACATCAAGGTTGGTCTGCCACAACTATGAGGGAGCCCACCTTGAATTATGTAAAAGAAAAGCCGGCAAGTCAGATTGCACACGGATCTGACAGTCCGGTTCTTTCTCTGCCAGACTGACAGCTGCAGCCTGTTACCGCTGTTATCTCAGAGGGGGAGTCTCCTCCCGCTCCGAGGTAATTGCTTAAGTCTGACAGGAGTCCTGTGTGTCAGTGGAAGACACAGGATTCCTGTCCGACATGTAGCAGACTGATTACAGCGTGGTGACATCACCATGCTGTAATCAGTCTGCTAAAGGTCTGCCATAGATCGAGGTGTCTATGGCAGGCTTAAGAGACATGGCAGCCAACCAAGATTTTGATCTCATAGAAGAAAGCTATTTTCTTCACAATACTTATAGATTCATAGGTAAATAAGGACTTCTTTTAAAGTACTTTTACAGCTAGAATACTTTAGTATTCATTAACTGGGTATATTGAAAAATATAGGTAGTCTCTATCCCATGTGTAGCAAGCATAGGAAGCTCACAAACAACAAAAAAATTTATATTTACCTAAATTCTCATTGCTCTACCACCCAGTTTTGTTTTTCACTCCTGTCCAACTATGGGCCTCACCATTCTTATGGTCGTATCCTTAAGCCCCCCATACACCACATACAATTACCATGCAATTTCTGTACAATCAACTTTTCTTCTACCAAAACCATGTAATATGAGAACCTTTCTAAACCTTCCAATCACTATGTATTCTATCAAGGAGGCCACTATACTACATAGTTGTTGGTAGATCTGATGGAAATTGTATGGAGGAATCTAAAGGTGTATGGGGGGCTTTAGACTTTATCTAGTAGGGTTGAGCAGGAATATTTGAATCGCGAATTGTTATTGCGAATATCAGCACTTTTCAATTCAATTTAAATTCACAAAGATCTCAAATAAACTACTATATGTTCATCATCTTAAATATTCCAAACTCTGGGGAAAGTACAATAAATTGCATTCGCAATATACGCATTTGCAAGTGCTGATTTTCGCACAAACTACTTCTATGCAGCTGTTTTTTTACATTCTGCCACTAGATGTCACTGTGATAGCACACATTGCATTCCCAATATTCACATTGCATAATAATGACAGGAGATCTAAAATTTTCTTTGAATATTTGGAGAATAATTTGTGAGTATTGACTATGCTGATTATCACTTATATCTAGGTAGTCTCCATTGAATTGATGTTAGTTGGTTAGTAAATGATACACCCACATGCTAGTTGTATGCATTGTATGTGAGGATTTAATGAAATGGTGTCTACATAAGGAGTTTAATTGAGGATTAAAGGCCCCCATACACGTTTAGATTTTTAGTTCAATCAACTTAATAAAAAAAATTTTTTTGGTTGATTGAATCGATGGCAGCCCACATGGTTAGATCGAAATTTTGATTGAAAAATGATCGGGCATGCTGGAAAATTTTAATCAGTTGTAATGAAATTAAACCTTAATTCAATTACACTTTCGGTTGATCCATAAAAATGTGTTCAAAAATCTGTTACTACGGTATAGATTACATATCAATCACTGATTACCCTGACCCCAAAAATGTTTCTTTTTCAGTTGATTGAAATCTAGATGTGTCTGGGGGTCTTTAGTCGTACAGAGAAAGCATGTAGAAAAAGAATAAGGTAAGTAATTCTGTCAATGACATGCCCCCTAGACTGTATGAACATTGGTTTTCTACTATACTGTATGTGGGATGGATGGCTATCATAGAAAATCAGTGTATACTTACCAGGGGGGATTTAAAGTTGAACTTAAAGCCCCCCATACACTTTAAGATTTCTCCATACAACTTCCATCAGATTTACCAACAACTATGTAGCATAATGGCCTCCCTGATAGAATACATAGTGATTGGAAGGTATATATCACTGCTATGTAGTCCCGGGTCCTCCCTGATAAAATACATAGTGATTGGAAGGTGTAGAAAAGTCCTCATATTACATGGTTTTGGTAGAAGAAAAGTTGATTGTACAGAAATTGCATGGTAATTGTATGTGGTGTATGGGGGGCTTTAAGAATATGAGAAAGTCTTTCCTTCTTAACTTCCCATCCTGTAGGCAACACAAGGAAATCCCTGTGAAATGGGCATTAACCCCCTGAGGGGGTCCCAACCCACAGGTTGAGAACCAATATTATAGAGTATAGCAGTATTAGGGTGCACATAACTTTTTTAGTGAGCTCCTCAGATGAGTACCAGGAGATGGTGTTGGGTACTCACCTCATATGTAGGGTGGTCTTCCTCACTGTCTTTCTCACTGTCCTCTGCGTCAACCTCCTGCATGGTAGATTCTGCTGCAGATGGACCTCCCTGTTCCTGATTGAGCCTCCAAATAGCTGTCTCTATCCACAGGTCACCAGCTGGCTTTTGGGTCAAATGCAACTGACAGTACAACACGTTTGAACCACAGATCTCATACCTCAGTAGTGCAGATAGATACTAGCCCCTGAGACTACCAGCAGTCCAAATGTCAACCTTTTATAGTCATAATCCAGCTGTCACACAGTGCTTTTCTCTTGTCAGATTTTACCCTTACATATGCCTACTCTGACTTTCATCCCCCAGATATCCAACACCCTTAGAAGTGCAAACTTTTTTTTTTGATTGCTAATTTACATTTCAAATGTAACACCTCTAACTGCAACCTTTCCTAGTTCTTCATGTTTCCCTGCGGTTATCCAAGTGACATTAATTGTATACATTTAACATTTAGCTGCGGCCACCCAGACACGGAGCGCCTCCAAGTTGTTAGTACACATATGAGCTTTGTAAAATAATGCCGGTACGCAGAGCTAGTTTTTTCGGTGAGTACCCGAGTCCCACTTATGTGCACCCCTGAGTATAGAGCATATACTGATAGAGAAGACTCAAAATAGAGCAGATATTTTTGATTGATGGATTTTTGCTATTTAAAGCCGGAAGCAGTTAGCAGTTGTTTTACACACAACTGTTTAGAGATGCAAAGACATTGTGTGATTAATTAGTTAAGTCATTGTATAATGCAATATGAGGCTTGTCTCATCACAAACAACTCTGCCATGATAACAAAACGAAGAGGATAAAACATGATACACATCAACTGTAATTAAGAAGTCGGGATTTACACGGCACTAAAATCCATCCAACCTAATAGAAAACAAAAAACATGAGCTGAACGAAGTATTACGCACAGACATCACAGCACCCTCCTTGGTGAGCTGGGGAAACAGGAAATTAAATGAGTTGATTCTGAAAGGAATGATATTAGAAAAGTGTTATTTGCAAAGAAATGAAACAATATACTCTGTACTCAGAAGAGATGTTTAAAAGCTCTGCACTTTATTATTGGATTTTACAGACAAGGCAGTTAAATTGGAAGTTAAGGCAAAACTTTTTTACTTAGATTTAGATGAAGAATTGAGGGGTTAGAACCTCAGTTGCCACCAAAATAGAAGTTTAATTTTCTTACAGGTAGACTTGTTCCTGCAGCAACTAAGAGGGTATCTGTAATGTTTAATTCAAATCAACTGGACTTGCTGTGTTTGTTTCTTGAAGATGTTTTTATAGTCATCTGAATGGCTTTCTCAATTTAGAGTCACTGTACACAATCGTACTGGGAATATATACTCTCCAATACACATAATGTGTTAACCAGTATGGGGCCTAAGCCGCATGGAGGTAGACCCCATACTGCTTAACACATTATGTGGATTGGAGCTATACCCCAGAGTATATATTCCCAGTAAGATCGTGTACAGTCACTGAATTGAGAAATGTCGGATGACTAGTGAAAGATCTTCAAGAAACAAACACAGCAAGTCCGGTTGATTTCAATTATACACTATAAATATACTGTACAATGACTTGGATGAATGAACCTTCACAACCTTCACAGACAACTAAGAGGAGATTTTCTGAAGAGACTGGAGAGACATTTTATGACTTCCTATGACAGCTGCCAGGGCATTCCTGTCAAGCAATCCATTTTGGCCTCAAAAACAAGGCCAAATCCCTATTTCACTGAATCCCAGATTTTTCAATGGATTTTGAAATTGGGGTAATAATGGAGGAGGAGGGAGTGTTACTCTCCCTCTTAAGTTTCCATCCTGCTTGTGCAGATGATGGGTCCTCTCTCCAAAGTTAGCCAGTGCCAGTGGTAGGAATACAAATAGGATGAGGAAGAGAGTTCCAGAGAGTTGGGTCATACATGTTAAGATGAAAATGTACTTTATATATTGTTATCAATTATTAAGTTTACATACAAAATACAAGAGAAGAGGACCCTGCACAATCGAGATAGATAGATAGATAGATAGATAGATAGATAGATAGATAGATAGATAGATAGATAGATAGATAGATAGATAGATAGATAGATAGATAGATAGATAGATAGATAGATAGATAGATAGATAGATAGATAGATAGATAGATAGATAGATAGATAGATAGATAGATAGATAGATAGATAGATAGATAGATAGATAGATAGATGTGGGTAGCTGCTTTAGGAAAGAAAGGAAAACGGATGGACCAGGTTTCAGGGCTTTTTGCGTTAATAGTGATAACTCTACTAATATGCAGGACTGCGATTTTGGGGCCCCATACTAGTTTTTTTTTCGTGGTCCCCTACCCACCCACCCCATCTGAGGGCTCGACAGGATGCTTATCTGCTCTGTAGCCATGGGGACTAAGATGTTGGTAGCACATCCCAATACCAGCATCAAAGCAGCTGTCAGGAGGCAGGACACAGGATGGGCAACCCAGTTGCCATGCTGATGCCGTAACAGCAGCGGCAGGCATGGCACCGACCGGGAAGCAGACCGCCGGGACCAGGTCGGGAGGGCCCCCTGCACCATCCTGACGGTGGCCAGGCTAAGATGTAATGAGTACAGCCACTGATCAGGTTTTTTGCACTCAAACATGGTGCATTATTATCTGTGATTTCATGAAGCAGCCAGTGTGTTTTAGGCGTCACCATTCCTTTTGATCAAAATGAGATATAGGAGGCAACAAAAATGTTGGCTTTAAATATTACATAATGCAAATCAGCATCTTTGTACTATAGGAAATAAAACAACTGTCTATTCACACTTGTAAATATAAAAATCAGTTACTTCAATGAAGTTTAGGTTTATTCACTTAAGTTATTAAATGCATTGTATAAAAAATAAAAATAGATCTAAAACATTTTTAAAAAGTTAAAGGTCTGAACAAAATAAGACTGACCCCAAAATATCATAGTTATCTTTAAAAGGAAAAACATTTTGGGGCAAGTAGATAGGAAATACAGAATCACAGAAACGAAATTACTTTCTGGAAACTTGAAAATTGTATATGGCACAAACTGGCAATCTCAGTAGTACATCGGGAACTTTATGTTTCCTTTTTCATCTTTCAGAAGAAATAGAGGACCAATACAACTTGTAATAGCTTGTGAAATTGGAAGTCTTAGGTCTACATTCATCAAGTGAATGAACAGCCATTACACTGCAGTTGTGGTGAGTCAGCTCCGCGCTGTGCCAACATATGTCTGTATATGGAGATTAAATAAGGAGAAAGGCCAACGGGATAATGGGGCAACTTATAAATTATAAAGCAATTTGCCTGGAAAACATCATGGATTATTTAAGCTTCTGCTATATGCCATTTTTATTTATGTCTTTTTATCATGAAAAAAGGAAAAGGTATTTTTAGTGGTTAGAGTTAATGCAAAATCCAAGGGAACTGGCCAAGTGCACGCTCTTTTAATAATTATCATTTATTCTCCTATAGAATGTGTTGGTCTTACCTATCCTGTTGACAGCTGCTGACTTTTTCCTTTCCTTTGCCAGGTCCTCCCTGATAGAATACATAATGATTGGAAAGTATATATCACTGCTATGTAG
>CM070035.1:20391151-20403821 GCA_036250615.1 Ptychadena robeensis | reverse complement strand
TGGACAGCTGGAGATGCGTCCATCCTACCACCAAGGATTACTCCTATTACTCTCAAGTCCACCAAAAGTATTCTAGATTGGACTACTTCCTTGTTGCTCATAGGGCACCACCAAGATCCCGGGGCCTCTATAGATAACATCACACTCTCGGATCATGCTCCGATTAACTTATGGCTGGACCTCGTTGACATTCCAGTAAATCTCCAACATGGGTTTAAATGAGGCCCTGCTCTCAGACCCCCGACATGCCAGGAGGTGACCAAAGAAATCAATCAGTTTTTTCAGCTAACAGTCCAATAGATATTCACCTCTCTGTAACTGGGAAGCACATAAATGTGTAATCAGGGCGGACTTCATTAAACACGGCTCAAGAGGAAAAAAGAACTTTCTTCACAGGTCGATTCATTGCTGTTGGAGATAAGGAAGATTGAAGAATCTCATAAACAAACCTTGGCTGCATCGCGGGTGCTAAGCTACAGGCTTTACGCACGCAACTAAATGTACTACTATTTGCCAAGAACAAACATAAATTGCTGAGGGGGACGTAGAGCGTTCTACGAGTTTAGCAATAACCTGGTAAAATGTTAGCTAAGCCCTTCGGGCACGAAAAGTCCACGTCGTATATATCACAAATCAAAGACAACAGAGGGCTACGAAAACGAAATCCTTGGATATAGCCAATGAATTTCGTTCCTATTATACGTCGCTTACAATCTTCCGGTTTCCCAATAGCAACTCTCAAACGAACTCCTCCTTCCTCCTAAATATTAAAAAATATTTTAGACAACTCAGGGATGCCCACTCTCGATTTGGACGAAGCACAGAGATGGAGTCGCCCTTCCTATTGGAAGAACTGGAGCTAGCAACGTTCAACTAAAAGTGGCAAAGCTCCAGGTCAGATGGTATGACAATTTTATACTATAAACAATTCAAAGACTTTTATCTCCTCATCTCTTGCTTGCCTAACTCCATCCGAGATGGTCAGCAGTTCCCCCTCGATTCCTTAAAGCCCTATTTCTCTTATCCCAAAGAGGAAAAAGATCCCACTGCGTGCGGCAGCTACAGGCCTATTGCCCTCCTTAATACAGACCTTAAGCTCTCTCTAAATGGTTGCAAACAGGTTAATCAAATTCATACCGAACCTCGTTCACCCAGACCAAGTGGGTTTTGTACCCAATGGGAAGCAAGGGATAACACCACTAGATGTGTTAAACATAATCCATTCTGCCTCCTCCACAAATACCCCGACCATCCTCTTATCGCTTGATGCCGAAAAGGCATTCGATAGGGTCTCATGGACCTTGATGGAGTCCACCCTACGGCATATTGGCCTGGTCCATGCATGCTCTCATGGATACTGGCTTATATAGAAACCCTTCTGCAGCAGTTAGGGTTAATGAAACCAGGTCAGAATTCTTTCCATTATCGAATGGTACACGCCAAGGTTGCCCTCTATCTCCACTTATCTTTATCCTTACCCTGGAACCATTTCTGTGTTCCATCAGAGAAACCCTAACATTCAGGGAGTGTTCAAAAAATCTGGTCAACATAAATTGGCCGCATATGCGGGACGACCTATACTGTTCCTAACAAACCCTCACATATCCATTCCAAACCTCTTAGCTTCCTTGCGCGATATAGCCAGTTCTCCAATTTCAAAATCAATATTTCAAAATCGGAGGCACTACCTCTTAATCTCACCCTTCACATTTAGCCAAACTAGCGCCTTCATTCCCTTTCGCTGGGCACAATCTAAGATTAAATACCTGGGAGTCTACATCAGTCCTGACACCCGCCTATTATTCCCACTAAACCTAATTCCACTCTTGGCCAAAATTAAGTCGGACTTGAAGAAATGGAGAGACGTTACTCTCGTGGTTCGGGAAATGCGCCGCCATTAAGAGACGGTGCTTCCCCAACTACTCTATACTATGCAGGCTCTTCCTATTAAAATTCCCCCCTCATTTTTCTCCCAACTACGTTCAGCTTTGGGTAGAATTTATCTGGGGAGACAGGGCAGCCAGGATTAGCTTTTCCACACTCTGCTACCCTAAGGAGAAGGGTGGAATCGGGCTCCCGGACATGTTTCAAATATTACAAAGCCATACATCTGACGAGACTTATAGACTGGTGTTGTCATGCACCACACAGCAATGGGTCGGTATGGAACAGGAGGACTCACCATGGGATCTTCGGGGTCTACCTTGGTTGAATAATCATCTCCCCTCTCTAGTCTCAACCCACGACGATCGGTAACACGATCGCTATCTCCAGAAGGAACTTGGAAATAGCAAGCTTTCTCCGTCACCATCCCCGATGCTTCCGATCCTGAATAACCCAGCCTTTGTGCCAGGGGTAAGTTCAAAACCCTTTTCAGCGCTGGTAGATAGGGGCGTCTTTCGGGCCATTGACTTTTTAGATCGGTCAGAATGGCTTTCTCTGGAAAAATAAGGGGACTAGCAGAATTGCAACCTCACTTTTGGAGTGGCGCTCCAATTACGTCACTTTCTTCATAGTTTCGCCTCCGCAGGTGATTATTCCAGACCACTTACGGATTTTGAAAAGATTTGTAGAGAGGCTGCACCGGTGAGACACTCTATCTCCTTGATCTATAACGCACTGGTCGCCCCATCGGACATACTTCGCCACCTTTTCTGAAGGCTTGGGAAAAGGACCTCTCAATGGTATTTTCCCACTCTCAAACACATAATTTTTCACAGTTGCCTACCAATCATCCTGGCCTCCCGCTATCAGGAACAGGGCTATAAAATTGTCTCCAGATGGTACAGGGTCCCGTCCCAACTCCAAAATCCGTCCAACAATTTCGGACAGATGTTGGAGATGCGATGCGGCATTGGGCACTTTGCTCCACATATTTTGGGATTGCAGCAAAATCAAACCCTTCTGGAACTCAGTTCGTTCTCACATTTAAAACCATCACTGACCACGATTTGGGAGATACGCCTGCGCCTTATTTACTACACCTCAATCACTTACCTGTTGCGACTTACAAAAAGTCTCTCCTCAAACATCTTATAAATGCGGCCCGAGCTTGTATCCCATTACTGTGGAACAACCCCAACCCTCCCACCACAGCACTGTGGCTCTCCAAGGTCTCAGAAATTTACTTGATGGAAGACCTACACCGCCTCTCTCCACAACACTGAGAACAGGTTCGCCTCCACCTGGGAGGCTTGGACGCGTTTCACCTCCTCTGGTTGTTACACAGATCTGCTAATTCCTCCCCTCCCCTCCCTTAATTATTTCCTTCGCCCCACCCTCGCCCCCTTTCTCTCTTGTCCTCTTTCATATCTTGCCTTGCTATTTCTCTCTTATCTTTCTTGCTACTGTTCTCTCTTCTCATACACTCTACTTCTTCAATTATGCTTCACTATCTGAATATACTATCATATGGATATGCATGACTTAGTATGTAGTGTAGTAAAGGGATTTTTAAGTTTTTGGTACTGCTTGCCGATATCATTGTTCTCTACCTTACTACTGTTGAATGAGACACATACATCTATACGTATTGTTTAATGACCCAAAAGATATCCTTCTTCATAGAATGTATTTTTGTTTACCAACTGCATATTTGTATTGTTCGCTTTCTATATTTGAACTGGAAATTGTGTGATCCTATTTTCATTTGTATGTTTTACTTACTCAATAAAACTTTAATGATTAAAAAAAAAAAAAAAAATTTGCAGGCACAATGAACTTTTAAATAAAGTTAATTCTATTGAAACTTTAAATCAAATGTGAAAGACTTAGCATTCTGTCTGGTTTTTGTTACGTCTGTATCCTCTTCATGAGATTTTCCTTACCAGATTACCCATAATTAGGTAATAAAATATTTCTATTAAATCTGTTGAAGAGCTACACCCAGTATTGAGAGTAATTTAACAAGACTTTGGTTAACGGGGAAACATTTAACCTTGCACTTTTTGTTTAATTAAAAAGCACTAAAGTGGCAATGTGTAAATCCCCCATACACATACAATAGAAATATGCCATTGAGTCCTTCTTTGGGAATTGGTGGCTACCACCTTGAGGGATTGACTCAAAAAGGTCAAAATCGCACAACGAATGGATCGAACATGGATCGGCCAAGATGGTAAATCCCTGTATAGCTGAATACTTTGTATGGGGTTTCCAGTCGCACGCATGTGTGATTCTGGTCCATTTTGGCCAGCGTCCTAAAGCAGTGTGGTGACGTCACCACACTGTGATCGATCGCCGGCAAATTAATGGAAATCTAAACGTGCATGTGCTTCCCATAACTGGATGTGGATACCTATAAAACATCAGTTTCTTGGCATGTTCTCACCACGCTTTTTTTTCCATTCTAAAGGGATATGCATAATACTTTTGTATTTTTTTTTATATCCAAGAGAAATCACTGATACTACAAAGAAATACAAAAAATGTAGCAAAATAAAAGTACTGTATATAATAACCTGACCCAAATCTAAGCCAGGTGCCAAATTAAATTTTTTGATGATACCAAGTTCAGGGGCTTTTCACCAATTAACCTCCCTGTGGTACCCTGAGTGTTGTTTGGGGTAAGTTTGTTTTACAAAACAATCTCTTCTCAAGCTACACTTGCAAATACTTATCCACAGTGAGCCCGTGGCAATTAAGAACATGGCGGACTTGCTGTGCTTCTGGCACCACCTCTTCGTCCATGGCAACATCGTTTCCTGCCCCACATGCACGGGCTTCATCAATGGCAAAGTGTATAGGGAGGAAGGAGGGCGGGGAAACATAGCTATGTACTACTGTAACTATGTTTCATTCACATAAAATTAGTATTCGAAAAGTCACAATCATAATTCACATGGTAACTTGAAAATTCTTAATCGAATGCAATTCTCTTGATCAGAAAAATCCAAATGTAGTCAAAATTTCGACCATCCCTACTATGTACTCTGCTTATTTGCCCATATCAAGTTTTTTTAAACAACACTGGTGTACCTCCAGGGAGTTTTTACTACAAAGCCGAAATTCTGTGATTTTTCCTGACCTTCGTTTAACCAATTTGTTTTAAAGGCCCCATACACGGGTCGGATTCCGACCGGTTCCGGCACGATCGATGCCGGGCGATCGGATGGGTGATCGAGCGGCCATGGAACGACTGTATGCTGGCTTAAAACATTTTGGGTGTGAAAGATTATGCTATATTTGAGTATATAAGATATGTAACAGTCGATGAGAATAAAAGTTGAATCTGCCAATAATATATAATAGAGAATAAAGTTTTAGACGACCACTTAGCTTCAGAAATTGATGCAATTAAGGAGTCCTGACCATTTTCTACGCTGGCAGATGGTCACAGATACAGCAGATAGCAAGTTCAAGTTGGATCTACATTGTAAAGGAGAAATACCTGTTAAGAACAACGGACACCTTAACTGGGGAATACTGACCAATTGATTGTATTTTACCATATTGACTCTAGGGTGCAGGTTTGACTGAGATTGTTAGTGCTAGCTCAGCATTCTCCGTATTGGTTATTTTACCACTCTTCCTGTACTCAGTGTGTATCTGCTTTTGTCACCAGGTGTTGCATGAAGGCATCTTCAATATCAATCTCCAATCAATCAGTTCTCTGTTTATCCATGCTTTTACGAAGCCCGTGGGTAACTAACTTGCCTCTGTGCTAAGAACGGCCTGTATAGTCCTCTTTTGTGCTCCTGACCCTTGTAGCCTTTAACATTTGGTTACCATATGGGTTTATTATTATATACAATTCTTATCGTAATTTATTAGCCGCCAAAAATTACACAGTGCTTGATGCCCATGTTTAAATGTGCAAGTCGATTCTAACCTTGCCTTTGCCTATTCGGTAAAAAGTATTCCAGGGTTCAAATTAAAAAAAAAGTGACCCTTTCTGAGCCGATCAAACCCTTCAGGAAAATATATCGTCCACCGGGGTCGTTGCATACTTCAATCAGAGACCATGGGACGCTCTTAGAAATAAGAACACTGACCCCTTTAGCTTTGGCGATGGGAGACGGGCAATGATATACTGTAGTATAGTAGGAGTTGTGTAATTTAGGAATCTTTGAGAGCTGGAAGTGGGTTTCTTGTAAAAATACTATGTGAGAGTTCATCTTTTTGAGATCGTTAAAAAATATGGAACGCTTCACGAATTTGCGTGTCATCCTTGCGCAGGGGCCATGCTTATCTACTCTGTATTGTTCCAATTTTAGTATATGTGCTGCCGAAGCAAGCACAGCAGCCGATTTTTCACCTGACCGACGGGCGTGCGCGCTCGCGCCGTCGGTCAGCAGAAAAATCGGCCACTTATTGGCATGTGCCCACATGGGGCGACAGGTCCCTGTCACCCCACAGCTAGGCCGGCCAGAGAACGGACATGTCTGATATTCTTTGGCCGATGCAAGCCAATGCCATTAGCTTCAATGAAGACCAGCGTCTTCATTGAAGCTAATGGCCGGCACACAAAGGGTGCCAGCCGACTGAAGCAGCCCCATAATGCACCAGGATGCAAACGTGATGACGTCATCACGTTTGCATTCTGGTGCAAATCGGAGCATGTCTGTCGGCACCCATCTGTGGGTGTATGGCAGGCATAAGGGTGTTGGAGATCTGGGGGATGAAAGTCGGAGTAGACATATGTAAGGATAAAATCTGACAAAAGAAAAGCACTCTGTGCCAGTTGGAAAATGACTATGAAAGGATGACATTTGGACTGAAGGTAGTCTCAGGGGTTAGTTACTAAGACAGAAAATTTCAGGGTTGTACTACTGAGGTATGAGAGCTGGGGGTTAAATGGTGTTGTACTGTGAGTTACATTTGACCCAAAGCCAGCTGGTGACCTGTGGATGGAGAAAGCTAATCAGAGGCTCAATCAGGAACAGGGAGGTCCATCTGCATCAGAATCTACCATGCAGGAGGGTGACGCAGAGGACAGTGAGGAACACCACCCTACAAATGGGGTCAGTACCAAACACCATCTCCTGGTACTCATCTGAGGAGCTCACTAAAAAAGTTATGTGCATCCTGTATATACCTATATGATTGCCACATCTTGGTGGCGTCGCTGGTCTTTGTTTGTGGGCTCCCCCTTCCCTAGGGGACTTCCGGACTACGGTGGTCCTTGCCTTGGCCTTTATCATCTGGCAGCTTAAATATTGACATCGCTGTGCTATAAAAGAACCTGAGGAAGTCAATCAGGACAAACGTGCGTCAGGGGTTATTGCGTCCTATGGATGCCCTATCACTTCTTTTCGATGTACTAGATATGTGGCTTGGACAGTACACTCAGATATAAGGCACAATGTGTAATATGTGTATTTATTTATGTGATTACATTTAAAAACCTGTTAATACTGCTCTCCATCTTATCTGTTTAAAGTCCCCTCGCTCCTGATATTACAGGGGAAATTTATCCTGTGGTGGTAGGTTCCTCCTACTGTCCAGGTGTTTATTTTTCTGCTTGATTTGGGATGTTGGCTTCACAACCAATGTGAAAGTGTAGTATTATTATTACAGCCACAAGTATAGAATTTTTTATTTAGATGTGTGAATCTTATTGGTGGCCAAACATAGAGAGAAGACTAGAGTCACACATTCTTTGAGAGTTAGCTGCCTGAGATCAACTGAGGGTCCACTGAATAGAGCAAGGGTGGCAAATTTTTTGACTCATGGGCTGCAATGGGTTCTTAAATTTAAAAGACGGGCCATACCAAGAGCCTGTAAAGGTGGCCCGGCACAGTGGACCCATCTCCTCATACTGCCAGGGAGGATAAAAAATAAAAAATTATATAAAGCTACAATAATAAATAGCAGTAAATTGGAAACTAAATAATTTTTACCTCCCTAATGGTAGAGACGGACCCAGTTCATCCACTGTTTGGGTTTGTCCCTAATGGAGCGGGCATCAGGAAAACCCTGATATATCCCCAGATTCTCCTCAGCTTTCCAGTGATATATCGGGTTTCCATGTTAAAACATGTTTGGGAGGTTATTGTGGCGACGGCCACATTTGAAGGCTCCCAGGTTGGAGATCAGTTTGGACCGCCAGGCAGCACTCTATACCCTAGACCAGATCCATTCCTACGGCATTTACAACAGGAAGTGTTAAGTTGAGGTTTCATCCTGACACACTTCCCTCTGCTCCCACCGTTAGAGGGTGGGGGGCTCTGTTGCTGCCGGGTTCGGATTGACCCCCTCCTCCTGCAGAGACGCACGGTTGTGCCCTGCGAGCCAGACACAAACCTCTCCTTATACCTAGGAGAGGGACTTTTTAACAGCATAAAGAACTACGTACATCCTAGGGTGCATTGGCCTGAAGAAGCCCCACTGGCGAAACATGTTGCCTTACATGCACCTTATCTAGATCATTATCGACTGTTCGTTTTTCTATGTATGGATTTATGTGTTATATTACATCTTATTTGCTATGGGCACTCTGTAATACACTTAAGTGTGTTTTATCCAAATTTTGCACAAAGGCCTATGCTGTAAAAGGGGAAAAAAATTTTTTGCTTTGAAGATCATCGTTGTGACAAGGATCTCATAAATAAAAAGGTTTTATGTTATTTCGATCTAGTCAAAAATTGTATCACTGTTCCATTCAAAGTCCCATGAGGGGCCCTTTCCGTATTTTCAATATTATTTTGGGGATGGGAACAGTGATTAGATTTACCCTCCAATCTTTCCGTTGTTTCTTTTTATGTTAAAAATGTTGAATAAAGTTACCTCCCACATTTCAAAATTCAGGAACCTTGCTGACACGATCTCATCATTAGAAAAAAGGCTATTTGGGCAGAGGTACCTCTGATACCAAACCTGGGGTGGCTAGCCCCGGGGACTTTAAAGGCCACCCCAGATTTGGTATCAGAGGGACCTCTGCCCAAGTAGCCTTTTTTCTAGTTATATATACAGGGATGTTGGCACACACTCATATCCATTTATATGCCCCATCATCTATTATGGTACAATCTGATCATGTACAGTACACTCATTGCAGGGAACGAGCCAAAAAGAGCCAGTGTCTTTTCATCAAGGTGACAACGATCCAGATTGAAATGCTTGTCCAGATATGGCCAATGGACCATAATATGCCCATATCTGTAATAGACCTTCTATAGAAAGTACATATGTAGGGTGTGCTGGTACCAGGAATAGCTCATTTACTTGTTTCATGTTTGGGTAATGGCATTCCCACAATGACAGGTGCTCTTTCTATAAACCATCATTTACACAGAATACATTGTTAGGGATTTTGTGATACCTTCACCCCTGAAATATCTTTTAGCTAAAGACACAGCCTGGAGTTTATGATAGACGCACACAAACATTTCTTTACTTTCCTGTAGACTGTCACAGCATGTGTTGTTTGCAATTATTAAAAAGCAAAATAGATTTTTAAACATAGTGGAAGCATCATTTATAAGGATGCACGGGCTGAATTTTAATCAGTATCAATTTCCATATAAAACACAATGGCTAGGATTCACACAATGCAGGTGGCTATTACCACCCATAATACTCCATTATGCAGAGTGTGTTCATTATTTTATGGCTAGAAAAAACATGTGCATTTCATGTGCTAAAGTCTAGTGAATCTAGTAAAACCTCTATCTGTCAGGGTGAGAGAATTATTATTTTCCAACATACTTGTAGCCTCATGAATTAAATCTCAAAAACTCAGTAGGACAAATTTTTAAACTTGATATTTACTGAAACAATGTCTATAATTGAGGAAGTTCTTCCTCCGCATGAGATATAATGATGAACCTTTCTTATACTTAACTTCTGCTTAACCTCCTGAGCGTTTCGGCCATGGCACGTTTTTTACATAACCGTGCCACGGGCAATTGCGGCGGAGCACAATATGCTTGCCTGCTCAGCTGGAGGAGGTAAACATAAGTCCGGCATCACTGGAGACGCCGGACTTACGTTGAAAGAAAGCGGTGCCCCTCCAGTTAGACAGAGGTCTCGGTGACGCCAACCCCCGCCCCCTTTGCGTCACCAGTGACGCGATCGGGGGCAGACCCGGAAGCATCGGCATACATAACGATGCTCCCGACCGCCGTAGAAAGACAGCGATACCTAGAGCGTGGCTCTAGTTAACTGGGGCTGAGTTTCATGATGCATGAAACTCAGCCCAAATGCTCAGAAGGTTAAACATTGAATATGGAACAAGCAAAGTGTAATCCTATAACACATGTGATGCCAGATAAAAGACACATATCGGCCCTTTATTTCTTAAATTACATTTTAAAAAAGTCTACATTAAATAATAAATATAATTACACCCCCGGGGCTGGAGTTGGACACCTCTGATGCAAACCTGTCAACTTTCCCTTATTGAATTGGGTAAAATGACAGGAAGTGATGTCACAGACAGTATTTGGAACGTGGAAGTGCCAGGGTGGAGAGCAACTTCAGAGTTTTAAATACAGGAAGTGAGGTAACGGACATCACTTCTGGTATTGGGAGGTTTACCTCCCCTCTCTCCTACTAGCATGCTAACTAAGTGTGGGGTGGGGGGTGGGATGTTACTATCCCTTCTAACTTCTCACCCTTCACATCATCTGTACAAGCGGGGAGGTTACTTAGGAGAGAGAGCCACACCCCCTCCCACCCCAATTTAAAACACCCAGGAATTATCCAGGATTTATTAATATTGGGACTTGTCAGGGAAAGTTCCATAAAAACATAGCTTTCATGGCCATAACAGATGGCTTGACAGGTATTCTGATGTAGGGGTTGGCAGATAAAGTCATAGTGAAAGGTGGGGAACAGAGTAAACTGAAAATCTACAAATCCACCAAAGTGGTTAAAATTTTAATATTCTACAAAAAGAGTGATGTTTCCAGGGATGGTGGCACTGGTAATGGGGGATTTCCTTCTTTTATGTTTAAATCAGCTACAGAGAAAGAAGTGCTTTGTGATATTCAAGTGAACATGGTTACTCTCCATGGTGCTGAAACTATGATTCCCATGAATTACAAAACGGAATGCTTGCAGAGTAAAAGTGAACTTTCATTCATCAAAAAAAAGTTAAAAATATAGGATATCGGACCACAACATGCGCAAAAAGTGATGCGCTGTAAATGCTTTCTGGATTCACTGTACATATGTGGGCTTCTTTTCTAAGGGATCATTCTGCATTCCATACCTATAGAAAGCATTGATTGACATAAATATTAAACAGTATATGAAAGGTGTAAATGTCATTAAGGTAATATACAGAATTTTTTTAAATACAATATAGAAATTAATACTTTATTTAAAAAATAACAGAAATTTACAACATAAATCAAATTGTCAAAAGTTTAATTCATTTATGCAAAAATCAAAATTTAGGTCATATAGATAACCTAGACACATATTGGAATTCTGCATGGTGTCATCAGTCCGGCCCAAGGTATGAAAAACCATATAGACTTTGAAAACCAGAGCTACATTGCCTGGCTGAAAAAAGTCCTGTTCCAGATTGATGGGCGCATCAGGGTAAAAAGAGAGGCAGATGAAGTGATGCACCCATCATGCCTAGTGCCAACTGTACAAGCCTGTGGGTGCAGTGCTACAGTATGATCTGGAGTTGGTCAGGTTTAAGTTCAGCAACAGCATGTGCTCCAAGATTGAGGTCAGCTGACTACCTGAATATACTGAATGACCAGGTTATTCCATCGATGGATTTTTTTCTTCCCTGATGGCACGGGCATATTCCAAGATGACAATGCCAGGATTCATCAGGCTCAGATTGTGAAAGAGTGATTCAGGGAGCATGAGACATCATTGTGACACATGGATTGGCCACCACAAAGTCCAGACCTTAACCCCATTAAGAATCTGTGGGATGTGCTGGAGAAGGCTTTGAGCAGCGGTCAGACTCTACCATCATCAATGCAAGATCTTGGTGAGAAATGAATGCAACACTGGATGGAAATAAATCTTGTGACATTGCAGAAGCTTATCGAAACAATGCCACAGCGAATGCGTGCCGTAATCACAGCTAAAGGCGGTCCAACGAACTATTAGAGTGTGTGACTTTTTTTTTGGCCAGGCAGTGTATAAAAAAACCTGAGACTAAGGATGTTGCTAAACCCAGGTGGTTTACCTGCAATAGCCGTTTATCAAAGTGACCACCTACAAAAAAGATACTCAAATTGGCATTCTTCTGCTTCCTGTACTGTGCCTCTATAGAAGAACACACAGCTCCTACACACATCTTTCCTTTATAAATCCCCATAGCTGTAAATCACTAGGGCCCGAAACAAAATGTCTCATAGTCCATTTCCCTTTGTTTTTTTTTTGGTTAAATAAAATTTTTATTAAGAATAGATCACACAAGAACAGAGAGACACAAAAAAAAAACGTATGCACACAAACATTACAAAAGTTCAAAAGGCCACCGCCCAATGCGGGAATGAACAATACGCACATTGTCAAAGAACAAAATAGCGGGGCCGAAGTCTCGAACGACCTCCTCTCTGCAGCATCAGCGAAAGCTGAGAGGGATCTACCCTATTTTATCAGAAACAAAGACAAAAAACGCAACTAAAACTACAAAACCAAAACTACCACTAAACGTCCAGATCAAATTCCTGCAGCCCAGAGAGTAGAGGGTAGGAGGAAAGAAAGGGGGCGAAAGGAGGAGAGAGAGAGAATAGGACCAGAAGGAGAGAAG
>CM070035.1:20373871-20386217 GCA_036250615.1 Ptychadena robeensis | reverse complement strand
GGCCCCGCGCAGGTGACACGCAAATTAGTGAAGCCGTTCCATATTTTAACCGATCTCAAAAAGATGGAACTCTCACTAGTTTATTTTTACAAGAAAACCCACTTCCAGCTCTCAAAGGATTCCCTAAAAATTGACAAACTCATACTATACTACAGTATATCATTGCCCGTTCTCCATCGCCAAAGCTAAAGGGGTCAGTGTTTATTTCTAGAGCGTCTTGGTCTCTGATTGAAGTATGCAACGACCCCGGTGGACGAATATTTCCTGAAGGGTTTTTGTCGGCTAGAAGGGGTTCACGTTGCCAATGTTACTTCCCCAACATGACCAAGGGACCTTCCTTCAAAAGGTGCTGATACAAATACACTTTCTCTTTTCAAGAGGGCACTCTCATATTAGGTGAGACCTTAGGTGCCTTGAACCCTCTGTGGATGTCTCAAGGGGGCCACTTCGCATATCTCTTACACCAGTTTGAGGCGCCTTAAAAAAGGACTTAAACATAGTCACCACTTGGTGGACAGCGGAGATGCGTCCATCCTACCACCAAAGATTATTCCGTATTACTCTCAAGTCCATTTTCAAATGTACTCTAGACGGACTAGTCCTGTTGCCCATAGGGATTCTACCCAATATCCACGTGGGCCTCTAAGATAACATCACATCTAAGACACGCTTCGATTAATTTATGGTCTGGGACCTCGTTGACAATTCCAGTTAAAATCTCAACTGGCGTCTAATGGAGGCTCGGCTTATTCCGAACCTCCAGACATGGCCAGGAGTGACCAAGAAATCAATCAGTGTTTCAGCGCAACAGTCAATAGACACTTCACTCTAGTTAAAACTGGAAGCACAATAAAGGGTAATCAGGGGCACTCTCAAATTAAACACGGCTCAAGGATGGAAAAGAGAAACTTTCTTCAAGGTCGATTCATGTGTTTGGAAATCGGAAGATTGGGAATCTCATAAACAAACTTTGCGGCGTCGCTGGGGGCTTAAGCTACAAGCTTTACGCACGCAACGAATGGACTACTATTTGCCAAGAACAAACATAAATTGCTGAGGGGGACGGAGGGCCATTTTACGAGTTTAGCAATAAACCTGGTAGAAATGGTAGCTAGAGCCTTCGGGCACGAAAGTCACGTCATAGATTCCCAAATCAAAGACAACAGAGGCTTACAAAAACAAAATCCTTGGATATAGCCAATGAATTTAGTTCCATACCGTCACTTTACAATCTTCCGGTTACGTAACAACCCTAACAAATCCTCCTTCCTCCCGAATATTAAAAATATTAGAACTAGGGGATGCCCACTCTCGGTTTGGACGCGATGCACAGAGATGGAGTCCCCCTGCTTTGGAAAGAAAGAATTTGGAGCTGGCAATACGTCAACTAAAGCGGCAAAAAGTCCAGGTCCAGATGGTATGACAATTTTGGACTAATAAACCAAATTACAAGACCTTTTTATCTCCTCATCTGTGCTTGCCTTACTCCATTGGGATGGTCATCAGTTCCCCATGGATTTCCCTTAGAGCCCATATTTCTTTCTTATCCCAAAAGAGGACAAAGAATCCCACTGCGTGCGCCGACAGGCCCATTGCCCTCCTTATACAGATCTTAAGCTTTCTCTAAAATGGTTGCAAAAACAGGCTAATAAAATCTACCGAACCTCGTTCACCCAGACCAAGTGGTTGTACCCAATAGGGAAGCAAGGGATAATACCACTAGGTGTAAAATAATCCTTTGCCTTCCTCCACGAATACCGACCATCTCTTTCGCTGATTGCCGAAACGGCTTCGATAGGGTCTCATGGAAATGATGGAGTCCACCCTACGGCATATGGCTTGGTCCTGCATGCTCTCATGGATACTAGCTTATATAAAAACCCTCTGCGCGGTTAGGCGTTACTGAAACCATGTCAGAATCCTTAATTATCGATGGTACACGCCAAGGTTGCCCTCTGTCTCCATTATCTTCATCCTTACCCTGGAACCAATCGTGTTCCATTAGGAAAACCCCAAACATTTAGGGTGTGACCAAAAAATCTGGTCAACAGTAAAATTGGCAGCATATGCGGACGACCTTTTACTGTTCACTACGAACCCTCACATATCCATTCCAAACCTCTTAGCATCCTTACATGAATATAGCTCAGTTCTCAATTTCAAAATCAATATTCACAAAATCGGAGGCACTCCCCCTTAACCTACTCCTGCACATTTAGCCCAAACTGCGCGCCTTCATTCCCCTTCGCTGGGCCACAATCCAAGATTAAATACCTGTGGGAGCGTCTACATCAGCCCTGCTACCCGCCTATTATTCCCACTCAACCTCACTCCACTCCTGGCCCAAAATTAAATCGGACTTGAAGAAATGGAGAGATGTACCCTCTTGTGGTTCGGGAGATGCGCCGCTATTAAGCTGACGCGTGCTTCCCCAACTACTCTATACTATGCAGGATCTTCCTATTAAAATCCCCCCTCATTTTTCTCCCAACTACGTTCCGGCTTTGGAGTAATTTATCTGGGGTGACAGAGCTGCCCAGAATTAGCTTTCCACACTTTGCTACCCAAACAGAGAAGGGTGGTATCGGGCTCTCCAGCGACATTTCAAAGATTGACAAAGCCATTCATCTGACGAGACTTATTGACTGGTGTTATCATACGCCACACCAAGCAATGGTTCATATGGAACAGGGAGGACTCGCCATGGGGACCTCCGCGGGGGTCTACCCTGGTTTGAATAATCATCTCCCCCTCTCTGTCTCAACCCACCATCGATCGGTAACACAGATTGCTATCTCATCCATAACGATACTTGGCAATAGAGAGCTTTCTCCGTCACCATCCCGATGCTCCCGATCTGCATAACCAGCCTTTATGCCAGGTGTAAGTTCAAAACCCTTTTCAGCCGGTGGTAGATAGGGGCTGTCTTTCCGGCCGTAGACTTTTAGATCAGTCAGAATGGCTTTCTTGGCAAATAAGGGGACTAGCAGAAATGCGACCTCACTCTGGAGCGCGCTCCAATTAAGCACTTTCTTAATAGTATCGCCTCAGCAGGGATTATTCCAGACCACTACAGATTTTGAAAAAGACTTGTAGAGAGGCTGCACCGTGAGACAACTCCATCTCTTGATCTATAACGCACTGGTCGCCCTCGGGGACGAAACTCACCACCATTTCTGAAGGCTTGGAAAAGGACCTCTCAATGGTATTTTCCCGTTCGCAAATTAGAATCTTTTCACAGTTGCCTACCAATCATCCTTTGGCCTCCCGCTTTCAGGAACAGGCTATAAAATTGTCTCCAGATGGTACAGGGTCCGTCCCAACTTATAATTCCATTCCGACAATTTCGGCCCAGATGCTGGAAAGTGATGCCGCCGTTGGGCACCTTGCTCACATATTTGGGACTGCAGCAAAATCAAACCCTTCTGGGGACTAAGTTCGTTCTCACATTAAAACCATCACTGACCACGATTCGGCGATTACGCCTGCGCCCTTTTACAACACCTCAACCACTTACTGTCACGACTTACACAAAAAGTCTCTCCTCAAACATCTTATAATGCAGCCGAGCTTGTATCCCCATTACTGTGGAAAAACCCACACCCCTCCCACCAACAGCACTGTGGCTCTCAAGGTCTCAGAAATTTACTTGATGGAAGACCTCACCGCTTCTCTCCACAACACTTGAAAACAGGTTCGCCTTACACTTCGGAGCGTTGGACGCGTTTACCTCCTCTGGTGATCACAAACAGATTGCTGATTCCATCCCTCCCCTCCTTAATTATGGCCCTTCCTTCCCCACCCCCTCCGCCCCCTTTTCTCTCCTGTCCTATTCGTATCACCTTGCTATTGCTCTCTTGGTCGTCTACTGTTTCTCTATTCTCTCCTCACACACTCTACTTTCTTCAATTTATGCTTCACATCTAAATATTCTATCATATTGGTATGCATGACTTTGTATAGATGGTAGTAAGGGGATTTTCAGTATTTCTGGTACTGCTTGCCGATATTCATTATTCTATACCTTACTACTGTTGAAATGAGACACATACATCTATATGTTTGTTTAATGATCCAAGCAGTTAATCCTTTTTCATAGAATGTATTTTTGGTTTTACCCAATGCATATTTGTATTGACCACTTTCTATATTTGAACTGGGAATTGTTGATTCTATTTTCATTTGTATGTTTTACTTACTCAATAAAACTTTAATGATTAAAAAAAATCGGCTGCTTATCGGCATGTGTATGCCAGGCATTAGAAGTTCAAATTTTTTTTGTGGGGGGGGGGGTTAATTTACATTCCCAATACATCCCTGTCGTTATCCCAGTGACATACATTGTATACATGTAACATTTAGCTGCGGCCGCCCAGACACGGAGCGCCTCCAAGTTGTTAGTACACATATGAGCTGTGTAACAATAATGCAGGTACGCAGAGCTATTTTATGGCCCTTTGAGTACCAGAGTACCACTTACGTTCACCCCCGGGTATGTGCATCTCTAGGGTTGTATAGTCATATGTAAGCTGTACAATTCCGGGTAAAAGGTAAGTATAAGGTCAGTCCAGTGGGCTCAGAGACTCTCCCGGATAATGCGTCCGTCCCAGCCTGTAAGAAATTTATAAGAACTGGCATTCCAAGAGAGGGATTAGCATTCTAGGTTTCCTAAGGTAGCTTTACCATAGTCATTAAAGATCTGTTTTCTAATGTTATTAAAGTGCTATGTGTGTCTAAGTATAAAGAATGCATAATAGCGGTATTCAAGTATGGAATGCTTGTCCTTAAATAATTCAATGCCTCTAATTGTGTACTTTAAAATTTTAGCATGTTGCAAACTTTGATTAATTTTGACAGACCACGGAAATTAAGTAACCTAGGACAATTATGCACGAAATCACACCGCACAAAATCGCTCTGCATGACTAATGCACCCGTGCATATTGGTGAGAAATTACAGAAAATGCATAAATCTCTCTTGTTTAAGATTTATGAGATGTGCTTCCCACGGGTTGTGTGATGTTCCCCTCCCAATTTCACTTGCACTTAATTATATTATCATAAATGTAACTTACCGCAGCTAAACCCCTATTGTATCATCCAAAGCAGCCTCTAATGTGCCCACTCTTACATTACTTTGTGTGATTAGGCCCAACAGGAAGTCAGAGATGGGAAATTATAAGAACTAATGAGCACAATGACTGGAAAGAAATGCATTGATCTGCATATATTAACTACTTGGAAACAGCTTTCAGCTCCGTGCCGACTCTAGTTGAATAATGGGAACTAGGAGTGCAAGGTTTTTTCAATGCCTGATTTGTTTGACACCATTCCAACGACTTCCAATAACATTTTCCTGCATTAACAACGAATTATGTTAAAGGAAAGCTGTATATTTTTGTTTTAAAATCTAATATACTGTATTGTATATCAGGTTGTGTACCAGGTACCATTTTTTATAGACATGTTAAAAGGCCCCCATACACTGGTCCATTTCCCATCGGACTCCGGGACGATCGATTCCGGGCGCGTGCACGCGAAACGATCGTCCCGGAATCGCGTGAAGCCCACCTTGTCCGGTCAGAATCGGATCGGACAGAGAAACAAAATGTTGGTCTTTCTGATCCGATTCAGCACACATCAGGGGGAGTTGCCATTTGTGAAGTTAGCGATCGGACACGGAATCATCCAGGAATCCGTGGGCCAAGGTGGTATGTAGCGATCGGACAGACTTCATTGGCCGATCGATCGGACCTCCGATTCCCGCTGACATCGCCGGAATCGATTGGATAGGTGATCGATCGGCCATGGAATCCGACAATGTATGGCTAGCTATAGAACGTATTTATAAAAGGTCCAGAGTTCATTTCAAGTGTGGTATTTGTAATTGGAATCTGTTCCTGTCAACTCTCAAGATGAGATCCAAGGAGCTGTCACTATCAAGCCATCTTTAGGCTGAAAAAACAAAACTGAGACAGCTGAGATACAACAGTGGGTCAGGAAATAGCTTTCCCTAAACTACCATTCTTCTATGTAACATGATAGGGAAGCAGTTCACCTTTTTTTCGTTTCAATAGATTTTTATTAAAGTTTTCAAACAGTTACACAATAAATGCATAAGCGTAAGAAGTGTGTACAGTAGCAGGTTCAACAGACTCCTTAAACATAGAGCAAAGAGGTCAAGGCCTCGGGAGGCCGAACCTGCTATACATTCAATATACATAGTGCGCATCGTTCAGTGCAATACGTGCCAGGCATGCCTGAATGGTGCCAAATTAAATAAACAAGTAAAACAAAAGCCACAATCAACATTCAAATAAGAGAAAGAAAAGAGAAAGAAAGAAGAGAGCAAGGGAAACAAAGGGCGAGAGATGAAAGAGTGGGGGGGGTGTAGGTGATTGGGGGGGGGGGGGGGGTCCAGGGCAGTCAACAGGCCCTCACTGCGGGGGTTGTGGTAGTATTCCACACATGGGTCCCAAAAAATTTTCGAACTTGCCCATGGTGTCGTGAAGCTGTGCGTTCATTTTCTCATTGGTGAAGAACCAAGCTACCTTAGCCTTGACGTGGGCCACTGTCGGATTGCCGGACCACCATGCTTTGGCCAAAACCAGCTTAGCGTCCGTAAAAATAAAGGTGAGCAGTTTAAGTTGGGTGAACGTGCATTCCCTGAGTTTGAGCGTTAAGAGGGCTTCAAAGGGGTCTTTACGTATACTATGGCCTAATACCGTGTAAATTAGCTGATACACCCCCATCCAAAAGTGTCTGATTTTCGGGCAGTCCCACCAGATGTGGCGCAACGTGCCATCAACCGCACAGCGGGAAGCAGTTCACCTTTTTTATATAACATCGCCAGTGCCATAACCAGTAACATGCTGTTACAATAATAGATACAATGAAGCAGTAGTGTAGTCAGGTTCAAGCAGGGTCAGGGCTGACAGCAGACAGTGGATGGTAAGGTACAAACTGGGGTCAGAGTCCAAATAAGGTATCCAGAGGCTTTAGGCAAAAGCGTAATCCAGTCCAAGCAGGGTCAGGGCAGGTAGAGATTAGTGGGAAATAGAGGTGGTTGACCATTTTGATAATTTTTTAAGTTAATTTCAAAGCCCCTGAACATGGTATAATCACCAAACTTGCTGGAGATGTAGAGAATGGTTGCTTTCACACAAACTAACACAAATTTCGACATTGACTTTGAACTTAATTTATGCAAAAACTACAAAAAAATTAGCACAAAGTCAGAGTAAACAAGGCACAGGTCAGATATCCAATAAACAGTCAAACTGATTGCACCAAGCGATACACTATACTCTCACAGGTTTGGTTATCTTAACAAGTAATCACCTGGGAAAGCACTCTTTAGTAGTCAGAGGCTGCAGTTAAATATATCTTGTCAGTGCAATCTGCCTGGTCATGCAAACTGTACGGTGAGGTTGAAAGGAACATTTTACTATTTTATTTAACACTTCAGCAAAGTTTTAAAATTTAAAAACCACGTTGCCATTAATTCAATTCCTAATTGGAAAAAACAACAATATGATATGAATGATGCCACCACAACTCGGGACTGGTGAGGTGCTATATATTTCATTGTTGTATTAACCTCCCTAGCGGTCATGACGAGCCCAGCTCGTGTGAAGAACAAACTCTGGATGAGCTGGGCTCCCATGAAAGCTGCATATCCCCGGAAAGCTATGGCGATGTTGCTTCTAGCCGTGGGATGTGCGTCACGGTGACGTGGAAGTGGGCAGGGGGTGGGTGACGCCATAGACCTCCATGTTAATGGAGGGGTGTCGGCTTTCCAGCCCTCACAGCCGCCGTGATTAATGATGCCGGCTGTGTGGACAGGGGTGTACACTGCCGCGATTGCCCGTACCACGCTGTTAAAAACAGCTCGGTAAAAGCGGTGTGCTAGGGAGGTTAAGGCAGTGGGGCAGGCGCGGAGGTATTGCAGGGGGGGGAGGCGCAGCTAGGGGTAAAGCAGAGGTGGCACTTCGGGCCCTCTATGTGAGAATAGCCAGTGAGAGGGGAGAGAGAGAGAGAGATATACAGAACTCAGCTTCCTATTTGCTCTTTGCAGTATCAGATTTCTTCTTCCTCTGGGGATTGCACAGTCCCCCCACCCTCTCCTACCACTGCCAGCCAATCAGACAAGCCTGAGAGATGGACAAACAGGGAGACAACCATGGGGGAACCAACTGCTGACAGAAGGTAGAGTGCATGTGTCTCTGTGTTTGTATCTTTGTAAATGATGAATATTTCTGTATAATTGGTGTGTGTATATATAATGCATATCTCTGCATGCTTGCTGTGTGTAAAAAAGAGAGTTGTATTCTAAATAAAGTTTGAGGGCCATTTCAAACAAGCCGTGCTGTGGCTAGGGTGCATTTTCTTTTACTATAATGGACATGCTAGGGGTAATGCTGTTATCTAAAAAAAAAACTGTTTCGGCATTGCGCTGGCCCTCATTCTGAACCTGTGTTTGAATGGGGGGAGGGGTGGCTCGATAATGTTCCTATATAGAAAAGGGGGGCCCTGCAAGGAAAGTTTGGGAACCACTGTATTAAGGTATGAATAACCCTTGCATGTGGAACAACACTATGATTTAAACACGAGTCTTCCAAAATTCGATTAAAATGACCTGTTTCATCATGTCTCTGGGTACAAACATTTATTTCGATCTGTTACCCTAACTGCCCTGTTTCTTGTTTGAAACAAACTGTTTGATATAGAAAAGCTTCAGACCGCAAGCACAGGAGCCATTTGGATAGGAATAAAATGTCCCCATTGTTCACTGTTCTGGCAGAAAGTCTATTTTATTGCTGCAAGCTCATTATAAAATATAAAAGTCAACCGTGATATGGGGATTGAAGAAGAAATATTTTCAGTGGTTATTGATTTCTGTAGAAAAGAGAATAATAATTATTATGCAAATAGTTTTATAGTGTTGAGCCACAGAGCAGCAGATGGCTGAGAGAACAGACAATTCACAAACTCATAAAGAGCTAAGCATGAGCAAATGAACAGGAGGAAAAACCAGCACAGACATGGAAGGATAAATTAATAAGTGTTGTAAAATAAACAGAAGGAAAATAACATGTCTTGAAGGAATAAATTGAAACAGTGGGCGGCGATATTTAATCACCCCATTCAGAAAGTAGGCGTATATTTATTGGATTACTTAATTAAGAAGTGCAAAAATCAACAATATTGTACAATAAACAAAGAGACCACATACGTGATGTTCTTTAAACAAGCTATAAAGAATGGGCATGTGTACATGACCGTGTTATTGTGGACAATAAAGCTTGTTTAAAAAATGGCACCTTTTGCCCTGATTTTGTGGAACTAAGAGTAGAATCCTGTATCGTCTTTTTTAATTTAAAAAGAGTCCTTCCTTATTTTAATTAGACATTTGTTTTCAATTATATCATAACACATCATGTATTCCCCTATTCGACACCCATACACTACCAGTAAAGCTGGCCAAGCACCTTTTCATCCTTTAGATCTACCATCAACTATGTAGTATAGGGTCTCTGCAATTAAACACAGCTAGACTTGATTGTTAAAGCCCCCCATACACCTTAAGATCGATCCATACAGTCTCCATTATAACTACCAACAACTATGTAGTATAGGGTCCTCCCTGATAGAACACATAGTGATTGAAAGGATTAGAAAGGTCCTCATATTACATGATTTTGGTAGAACAAAATTTGATTGTACAGAAATTGTATGGAAAGATTGTAAGGTGTATGGGGGCCTTAAGGAAATCCCTCATATTACATGGTTTTGGTAAAACAAAAGGAGATCTAAAGGAAATCTGACAGAGAAATCTTAAGGTGTATGGGGGCCCTTAGCCTTTTCATAAATTTATTTGGGTAAATTTTGGATATAAAGTTCAGGAAGAAATTTGTCTTTAGAACTATTTGGATTAAGCACGGTAAGATGGTAAGACGAAGGTGGTGTGGGTCAATAATTAAAGGGTCTGGAGAAAACAAGGGAAGTCACAAGGCACTAAACTCCATTTAGTAGTACCAAGGGTTGGTATCACTCAGTGCTTGGAAGCCTATGGTGTCACCCCTATAGTGGTGTATATGGCGTGCCTTGGCTCACCGCCAGCATCTTCACTCACCCGGCAAGAAGATAAGCAGTTCCCCCCATGTGCGGGTCCCTTAACCTCCCTGGAATTATGCCCTACACATGCCGATTAGCGGCCGATTTTGCCACCGACCGATGGGCGTGCGCGCTCGCGCCGTCGGTCGGCGGCAAAATCGGCCGGCAATCGGCGTGTGCCCACATGGGGCCACAGATCCCTGTCGCCCCACTGCTCGGCTGGCTAGAGAACGGACATGTCCGATGTTCTCTGGCTGATGCTGGCCGATGCCATTAACTTCAATGAAGACCGGCGTCTTCATTGAAGGTAATGGCCAGCACACAAAGGGTGCCCGGCCGATTAAAGCAGCCCCAGAATGCAACGTGATGACGTCATCACGTTGCATTCCAGAGCTCATCGAGGCTCGTCTGTCTGCACCCGTCTGTGGGTGTATGGCAGGCTTAAGCCAGTACCATACCGGGATTGGGCATGCACACGTTTTACAAGCCCACACCGATACACAGGCTTGCTGATTTTTTCTGGCCCCGTGTCTTCGGTGACGCCGAAGGGGCAGCCCAATAGATCTCCATGGAAATGGAGGTGGCGCTGCTTTTCATAGCCCACAACGCCGGTGTCTTGATAACACCAGCAATGTGTAGAGAGGCGGAGGGAGGGCGGGGAATCATACTCCGCCGTGATTGCCCATACGATGGCTTATAGTGGCGGAAAACATGGCGTAACGCCCAGGAGGTAACTCTGTGTTACATTGTTTATATCAGCAGAGCCACGCTGATATAACCAATGAAGAGCAAAGAGAAATAAATGAAGAACCTGCCAGCTGGCAACTCTCCCATCTATCTCTGCCTGTGTGGGAAAGCTGCACTTATGCTGCAGCTTTCACACAAACACAGCCATAGAGGGGAGACATCTGCACACAGCTTCACCTTCACCCCCCCCCCACTTCTCCGATGTGTGAGAAAAATGCCGTGATGTGACAACAAGTGCCATCTTGTGGTTGAAGTTGGTATTGCAGGGGGCTTTTTTCCCCAATTGATTTGAACACTTCAAATATTTATGTTTGTTTTCCTGCTCTAAAGACTGGGTGTATCTTGTGGTCTGAAAAATAAAGTAATTATCTTTTCTTTGCCCTGAATGCACCACAAACATGAATCTCCCACCATGACTAAAATAATGCAGAGGACGTATGGATATGTGTAGCAGTTGCTACACACTTGATACATGCAAATGCTTCAGAGAAAAGCCAAAGCCAGACTGACAGTACAGCTGAGGTTCCTGAGAAAGATTAGTGTCTTCTAGCTGACATTTTAGCCCTCATATTAAAAAAAAAAAACCTATGTTGGAAAGTTTGGTGTCACCCCTTCTCTGGGAGTGAAACAGTGAGTAAGAGAAAAGGTCTCATTTTAAAATATTGTAAGATTTATCAATTTTAAAGTTTACAGTTTCCCTACATTTATTACCTCATTTTGTAGGTCTTTACAAACCACTTTTGCCGAGATAATTGAAGATATGGTGCAAATTATGTTCATTATGAGAAAATAGGAGCTGCCATCATTGACTTGCTCTTCGAACTACATGTTCAAGTCCTCTGCTTGGTGTGTCAGTCACAACACCTGACATGTTCCAGCTTTTATTTAACCTCCCTAGTGGTATGCCGTATTGCGCCATTGAATGATCAATGCAGAGCACAGAGGCTGCCGCCCCTGGCTCTTCGCCCCTTACCGATGCCGCTGGAAGCGATTACTAGGCTCGTTGAACATAGGACTAGTGATGGCACGAACTGTTCGCCGGAGAACTATCCGCGGCGAACATTGCATGTTCGCGTCCGCCCATGTTCGCGAACATATGGCGAGTTCGGTTCGCCCCCTATTTTTTAACATTGCAGAAACTTTGACCCCTGTGAGTCACAGTCAGCAGACATAATCCAGCCAATGAGCACCCCCCACCTCACAGACCCTCACACCCCCTATAACATATCAAGTACAGGACGCCATTACACATTATGCTGAAGAAGGAGAGAGTTAGGAAAGAGAGCTGCTGCTGCTGCTATAGGGAAACCATTAGCTAGGTTTCTGTGTGATCTACAGTCTTCACTGAATATCCCATCCATCCATCCATGGGGAATATCCATCTCCACCAGTGTCCTCCACACTGTCCATCTCCCCCTGTGTGCTCCACACTGACCATCACCACCAGTGTACTCCACACTGTCCATCTCTACCAGTGTCCTCC
>CM070035.1:20348442-20359592 GCA_036250615.1 Ptychadena robeensis | reverse complement strand
CCACTATACTACACTGTTGGTAGATCTAATGGAGATTGTATTGATCGATCTTAAGGTGTATGGGGGGCTTAAGGAACTTATGATTTGAGGACAGACAGTACAAAGATCTTTCTGCTTTGCTTTAATCATTCTGTGGACCTGTTCTTCCTTCAACTCTCTTTTAGGGCTTGTGTCTACTTCTTATGAATGGGACAGTGTCCATTCTGCGTATTCTGAGCGGCGCGCCCGCGGTGCTGATTTGAAGCTGCGGGTGGCCGGGTCTTCATACCCTTTCGGGATTAGGGTGATTTTCCCCTAAATTTAAGACTTCAGATTTTAACTGTACATCATGTCTTCTTCTTCATGCTAATTAACTGCAAACGTTTAATGTCATGAAAATATACGGTAAGCCTCCACTACTAGACCTGCCCGGTCAACTTTCTAAGAAGGTAAAGCCAATAAGCCCTTTGTCTCCTAGGTTGTGTTCTTTTTTTTAACCCAGTGTTGAAGATACATAAAATAGAACAAATACAGATGCTTCCATCTGTGCTGTGTCCTGTTATGTTTTACACTGGATAACAATCGTATTGTTTAGACTTTGAGCTAAGAGAGCTACTGGCTCAGCCACCCTGACAATATTAAATGATTGACTTTTCTATGAGTCCACACAAAGGATAGGCTGAAATCTTAAATCAATTATGAAAGAGGTATGCATAGTGGATATAAGTTCATCTTTAACTATCACATACACATACAGTGGACCCACAAATTACAACCAGCTCGAGATACAACCAACTCAACGTAACACCAAAATGTTTGTTTCAACTTAAGACCGAAGTTTCAACTTACAACCTGATTTACAGCACAAAGGCAGTATACAATATTACCTGTGGACCCCAAAGGTGTTCAGAAACTTGTCTGCGAGCCCAGATATATGAGCAGATATATGAGCCCAGATATATGAGTGCCCGTAGGAGGGCACTTGACTGGGGCAGGGTGGGCGGAAGGGCCTCGCCGGCGTCGCACATCGATGATGCGCGGGTGGGCAGGGCCCATTCAAACAAAAGGAAGCAGTGGAAGGGGAAGTGCCCCTTCCAGCCGGAATCTCCCTCCCTCCCTGGACTAGGTGTTATTCCTTGCACAGTTGTCTGCCTCTGGGTATTTGCATGCACTAATGTTTTTTCTCTGACAGGTCACTCGTCACAGCAGGTGGGTCCTTGGCAGTGTCCTTGGTGGTAGTCGTAGGTGAAGGTTGGTGGTGATGTCCACATGGTGGGGCAGTCACTTTTGGTCGAACCCTTGAGCGCGTGTAAAGGTCAATGACCCGATGGGATATTGGTCCGGAAGGCGTCAGGGGGAAGTTTAGTACCCACGAGCTCTTAAGGCTGGTGTCCGGTACAGGTCTTGGAGCTCGGTCATTGTTAAGGGCACTGTCAGGGACCTTTGCAGCAGTTAATTGTTATTGTTTACTGAACGTTTTTTATTTAATGAATATTTAAACTGTATTTTGATATGTTTTTCTTGTAAGCTGTGGCTTTAATACATCCACTTTAAATCGAACTTGTTGTCATGTCTTTATTTTAGTTTAAGGTTAAGTTGGGGACATACAGGTTAATTTAGGCCACTTCCTCAGTCGGCCTTGCCCAAAGTCAATACTGTATGATCATACACAGTACTGTACATTCATAGGGATTGTATATGTAGCACACAGTGGAAAGTACAGTATTGAGGATGCTCAGTGCATTATAGGTGGGAAAGATGAAAAAAAAAGAAGAGCAATTACAATTGAGCAGAAGAAACTTTTTTATTATGAAAAGGTCAGGCAAGTGGCAATTTGATATTATTAAAATTTTTTATGGTTTTGACTTACAACCGACTCAACTTAAAATCAACCCTTCAGAAGGAATAAAGTTTGTAAATCGAGGGTTCACACGGCGCTTGAAAATACCTGATTAAAAATCTGCATCAAAATCCAATGATCCCCTAAGATGTACTTTGTATCACATTTAAGGCTGACATGGTTATAAGTGTTTCACGAATGCATTGAAGTTTATATATATATTATTAAATCTATTTTAGAACTGTGTGTCTTACATATGTAATCCCAGGTTTCATCTACATAAAAGACATAATTCAGTGCATCTTCGTATCATTGCTGCATTGCACGCTTGTCTGTGCATGATAAATTCACTTAGGGAAGCTGAACATGAACTTTTTGAAAGGAAAGATTTTTGATAATTATATCTTGTTCCGCTCCCAATAAGAAAAGCCCTGAGGGCGCTGATAGGAGTAGCTCCGTGAGATAGTTTAATGAAAATTTCTTATCTTTCCGTATTACTAGAAATGGTGAATGATAACTTCACCCACTGAGCTGGGAATAAGGAAACGTGCTGAGTTACCTTGAAGAAATACGTTTTTTAGGTTATAGCAGCTCCATCTTATGAAGAATAATCTACCACCAGGACCACAGCCTGCAGAAAAAGAACAGTATATGACAAATTGTGATTTTCAGTCCAAGCCTTTTATTAAATCTAAAAAAAATATTATTAACTATAATTATTAAAATTAAGTGAGATTTATATAGTGCTGACATATTACCGTATATGCCGGCGTATAAGACGACTTTTCAGTACCTTAAAATCCTCCCCAAAGTCGGGGGTTGTCTTATACGCCGGGTGCCGCAGGCAGGGGGGTGCAGGGGACCATCTATGGGAGCCGGTTACTGAATCTGTGCTGCCTGAAGCTGCGAGCGCTGGCTGAGATACATTGTAACGAACGAGAGCAGTGTTACCATGGCTACAGGATGCTTCTCCACAGAGAACACACGGTCTAAATAAAACCTGTGTGTAACTTTGAACATTCATAGCAGGAAAACCATTTATAGTATAATGATGAAACTTTCAGGGTCAGTAATGCTCACCTACTACTACTTACACCCCAAGTTTCACCACTCTAGCTATAATACTTATAAGTTACATTTCAGCTAAATTCCAGCCACCAGACAATGCTTTTTCATGATATACTCCTATATGCAACATTTAACTTGCCTACATTGAACACATATATCTTTAAATCCCTGCATGGTAGAACCTTGAAATTTTGTGGTTTACTAGTTAACCCCTAAGACTATATCCATGCAAATTTCCAGGTCCCTGAGCATAATCCTTCCTACTAATAGCCCCCTAAAAAAAAATTGCTTCCCTATTAGCATAAAGCACTACTCTGCTGCATACATGCTTTCACCTATTCTATCCTTACTAATACAAAAAAAGATCAGACTTCTAAGGGTGTTGGAGATATGTGGGTTGAAAGTCAGAGTAGACATACATTTTTTTATTTGGTGTGCATTGGAAGAGGGGGTAGTCTTATACGGCGAGTATATAACAAACTCTATATTTTTACTGGAAAAGTTGGGGGGTCGTCTTATACGCCCAGTCGTCTTATACGCCGGCATATACGGTATATATTCAGGGGTGCACAAAAGTGGTACTCTGGTACTCACAAGGGGCCAAAACTAGCTCTGCGTACTGCATTATCATCAAAACAAAGCAAAGAGAATGGAGATTCCACTCCGGGACTTCTAAGGCACGATTTTACCCAGATACATATAGAAACGATTTTTATGAAAATCACAGAGCATGATTATATGATACATAGTTTTTGTCAATCAACCACATGGTTATATGTACATAGATTTTGTCATTATAATACAATACTTGTTGCCAGATAATGTCTCGCGACACCAGATAGAGCTACTCACGACACAAGGTTCTTTAAGGTCCCACCGAACACCATTCACACTCCAATAAGCGAAGGTCCATGCAAGCTGGTAGGGGGCTATTTACAGTTTATTGGAGGATTATGTACTGACAAGCTCTGACTCCTGAGGGCAGAGCAGGGGTTCAATCTTATATAATAAACGTTTAATAAACGTTTCAAATAGTTGCTACCAAGCTGCTGGAACCGATTGGGGGTTCCTCCCGGGATGAAGTACGACGGCAGTCCAGTCAGGGTGTCACACTGTGTAGTAGTGGAGATGACCTCACCCAGAGCTGGGGACATGACTGAGGGAGCTGCAGGTCTTCAGGGAAGAATCAACAGAAAAGCCCAGAATATTCTAAGGGACTTTTGTTTACGTTCTTAGACAGGAACTGGCTTAAGGCATGTACTGGGCAGAACAGATTAGCTACTTTTTGGAGGGAAACTAGAGAGCGAGAAAATACATTTATACATTCCATTGATGCAAACCCGCGCGTTTGTAGCCGCGTGGCCGCCGCGCGGCCGCAAGCGCAAACAACCGCATCCGTTGGAAACTTCTATACAGTTGCCACTGGTGCGGTTGTGTGCGTTCGGGTGCAGATGCAGTTTAGGGCGCATTTGTGAACGCTAGCTTCAGCCTTTTGAAACGCATCCGCGTCCCAACCGCATCCGCATTAAAAAAACTAAATTGCGTCGCAAATACGAGCGAAAACGGACGAAAACTATGCCATGCGTTCCTGCGGTTTCAGCCGCGCGGTTACAACCGCGTGGCTACAAACGCGCAGGATCGCATCAATGGAAACAAGGCCTAACCCTGCCCATGACTCATGATTCCAGCAACTTGTAAACAACAGGTGCAGCCCTTAAAGGGACACACACCAACAAAGCACTACATAACAATATATTACAGTGCAGTATATATAGTTTAGTGGTCCTTTCTAGGGTCACTACAACATAACCACTGGATAGTATCTGGCCATGTAACAATTACATCTCTCTGGAGATCAACACTCCATTCTGAAATGGAACTATATCCTGGGGATAAGTTGGAGAGGGTGGTGTAAAATTGATGATCTTTAAATAGCTTAATGAGGAGATATAAAGAAATGGTCAAAAAACTAATTAGAAGAAATGCTCCACATAGATAATGAGAACAATAAAGCTGATTAATGTTCTAACCTTTCCACAATCCCCAAAATAACTGCTGTGTTATTGCCAATTTTACTGGTAGTGAGCAATACATATTTGGAAGCTATAAAGCTCACAATTTTGAGGAGGATGGAAACTGTTTATTTGTAAGATTTTGGAAGCAGAGAAATGATTGATATACAGTATATCTATCTATGTGAAAGCAAAGAAGAAATGTTATTAACTTTTTTTGTCTGTCCTCGAGAATAGTAATACTGGTTAAGGCTGTTGGGGAGCACTGTAACACACGGCTCGATATAGGAACCATTCGAGGTTCCCAGCAGCAGCGCGATGAAATTGTCACACTGCTGCCCGACATTGAAGGAGCTGGAAACACAGCACTGGAGACCCACGTTCTCCTTGCAAAGCAAGGGACATCGACCATGGTTTACTGTCAGGTCCGATAATCCTGTCTTTGAGCGGGGTTGATTGGTCCCACTCGAAAACAGGGATGCCGCATTAGATATGGACCAAATAGATGGTTGTGAGCGTACACGGCGCTCGAAGCGGCCATCGATCTGGTCCATATCTACACGTGTGTTCCCTGCTGTAGGCAATGAGATTGGTAGGCAGCTTCTAATTTAGCTGTCAACTGGAAGTCAAAGGAATACAAGGAAAACAGAATAAAAGGATTTAGCAGATACACAGGAATCTCACAATGGCTGTAGAAAGCACAGAGGTCTGAGGATGCACAAGGTTACTAGGAACGAAGGGTTACTTAAAGCATTAGGTAATACACAATATACATTGAGGAGAAGCACAGAACTAGTGGTATGACACAATTGAAAAAAGTTGAAGACAACTACAAAAAATTCATTCTTAGGGCTTGTCCCCACAGGCAAAGTTGGCCGTGCGGTAGCGCGGTTCCCCTTCCATTAATTTCAATAGGCTTGTGCCACTTATTGCGTTTTGACCGCTCGTCAACTTCGTCTGTGGGGACAAGCCCTTAAGCTATAGACAGAAGGTTATGTTCCACTGGTATATTGTTACTTATTTTGATTCCTATTTTTAGGCTCCCATCCATTTAACAAAGACATAGATGCAACAAGATTCTACCACAATACCCAAGTATATATTTTTTTTTACCTATGGACTTTAATTTTGGATTTCATCAAACTTTTTTCAGACTTATTACTTTGTGAGATGACAATGTACCTTTTACACCTGACCTATTATTATTCTAAATCCCCATTTAGGGGTATGTGTTTTTAGTAGGGTGGCCTCGTGAAAGTCCCCATGTCCTTGCTCTGGCAAGGAAAAAAACTCAGATGGACGGATAGACTGGGACCGCTAGTCTCTCCGTCCATCAAACTTATTTCTAAATAACAAAGACATTGAGCCAAAATTACTTTGTATAATAATACAAAAGTTCGGGTACCCTCAATCCTTTGGACTTTATTTGGAGCCAATTAATAGGAATGAGATTGTTTAACACATAATTATTTTATCAATCAACAATTAATCATCAACATGATTAAAAAAAGCTCAATTACAGTTTGTTAAAAAGCTCAATTACAGTTAACCATCATGACTATCGATTCAATTCTTAGAAAAGCATGATTGTGTTGATTTGTGGTAATTGTCAACGCATTTCGCCACAGTTTATAGGGCTTCATCAGGACATTCCACCAATCTTTATTTCCTAATTTTATTTGTTGCAAAGATTGTCACACAATAGAACAGTGGTTCCCAACTGGGGAGCGGGCCCCCTGGGCTGGCGCAAAGGTATTCCAGGGGGCGCAGGCCCTCATTCTTAAACTGTGTTTGAATAGGAAGGGGGGGGTGCGATAATGTCCTAAATAGAAAAGGGGGGGCTCTGCTAGGAAAGTTTGGAAACCACTGCAATAGAAAAGAGATGGTGGTGTATAAGGTAGCTATACACGGTCCGATATTAATGCTCGATTGACCAAGAAAACTATCTGTTTATGTCAATCGAATGGGAATCAATTCCTTCCCATCTGGTATGATCGACTCAAAGTAAATGATATGGAACGCAACATCGATCGGAAAGTAATCAGACATGTTGGTAAATTTGTATTTACATTTGTATGTTGCTTTTTTACTTTCCAGACGCCCTCTCGTGGCAGAAACCAGTGATGATGCTTTTAAAAAAAAAGGAATTGTTTGTGAATCGAAAACACTGTGTGGCGGTATTATTATTATCATTTATTTATATAGCGCCAACATATTACGCAGCGCTGTACAGTACATGGAGTGGAGATACAACACAGGATAACACACAGGTACAGGTTTTGACACAGGAGGCGTAGAGGATCTATAAGAGGATCTTATAATCTAATAGGTACAATTGTTTAATGGCACTTGATTCTTTATTGAGCGCATCACAAAATAATCAACCCATCTATGGCTACTTTTACCCCAAACAGTTTTAAAAAATAAAAGTGATTCGATTATATCAATATTTTTGCAAAAAGATAAAATGGGAATGTGAACCCCCGCTACCTAGTCAAGCAATAGCAGACCCCTTCAATTATAGAACAAACACAAAGTAAGGGAATCAGATCCTAGAGGGGCACAGAGGTATTGCAGGTGGAACACACCAATGGGATAGCCTATGCCAGTGGTGTTGAACCTATGGCACTTAGCTGCCTATTGGCTTTCCAAACTGTCCGTGTTCTTCTTCCTCTGTCATATTCACAGAGCCCCCACCCTCCCCTGTGACTGCCAGTCAATCAGTAGCCTCAGTAGTGGAACTCAAATCAGAAAAGCCCAGAATGTTCTGAAGAACTCATATTTATAAGTTCAGAAAGGGGCTGGCTTAAGGCCTGTAACTGGGCAGAACAGAATAGTTACATTTAGAGCAGAGAGCTCAAAACAGCTTGATAAAACATCAACACTGCCCTTGCAAAAAGGTTCCAGCAACTGGTAAACAAAAGTGTAGCACTTAAAGGGATATACACCAACTATAATAAGCACTTTACAGCGGTATAAACACACAGCGCAAAATATACAGTTTGTGGCCCTTTCTATGGTCACTACAACCCTACATCCATTAACAGGAAAGTTGGGAGCACACTAACGATGTTTGTGTGGCAGACTATATTACACTAAAGATTCAATTATACAAAACAAATATAATGAGGATATTAATATATGCAAAGCCCACTGTATATTTCTGCATAATAAATAGCATAGTTATTTCTTTTGATAATGATACTTAGTCCTTCAAAAACCTGTACTTCAAAGTATTACCAAGGAAACCATTTGTCATGGAAGCGCTGGTGTTTAGTCTGCTCTATTGAAGACTATGATGTCTTACGTTCCAAGGACATCGAGCGTTGAAAAGAAATGTGCTTTATGTCTAAAACAAAGACCTGCGGTAATGTGACACGCTCTTAATGTAAAGCACGAAAGGAAACATCTAACATAGTCCTGATGCCATGTGAGCTCAGTTCAGGTAACTGACACTATCATGGGCAGGGCAGCCATGCACCATCCGGGTTTATATAGGGGAGGAGATGCCAGAGGCCTATTAGCAGGTGCAGTACCACCTGTGTATGCACTCTAGCTCTCCCCTTGCCTGCAGAAGATGGACACAAAAACCCGGCATGGATAATATAACTAAAGCTGCGGTGACAATGTGTGACAACACAAATGATGTTAATGCAGTTCGTCTTGCCGGGGGTCTGCACGGTGGGAACGGAAGGAGAGACGGGAGCGAGTGCATGTCTGCAAATGCTAGCGCCGGCATTACGCAGAACGACAACTAATACACCTTTGAGCTATACCGTGATAAAGTCCACACGTCAGCGTACGAAACACATCGGAGGTAGCAACATTGGAGAAAGCCATGAGCATACTTTGCAAAGCGGGTCAACCGAAGATGATGATTAGATGTCATTGATGTAATTAGGAATGCTCTTGGAGTTGTTACAGTTAAAAAAGTATAAATATTTAATGCACAGCATTGGTGAGGGGGAATTTGCAACTACAAATGGAGTGGTACAGAATCATGTTGCAAATTAAATGTTTGTGGCGATATTTTAGGAGGAGCCACTTTGGGCTTTGACAGCAAAATTGCATGAGCGGACATGGATTTAAACCTGGCTCCTCTTTGAATTCTGAAACTACCCTGTTTCTCCAAAAGTAAGACCTACCCTGAAAGTAAGACTTAGCTGCTATCTCCCCCCTTTCCCAAAAAAAGACCAACCATGTCCCAGAGACAGCTTCCATATTTAGGGAAGACATGACAGGAGGCGTTTTGTCACCTCTTCTAAACCCAGAAATAAGCCCTAGTGCATTTTTTGTGCCTAAAATTTATATAAGACAGTGTCTTATTTTTGGGGAAACAGGGAAGTGAATATTGTCACCTTATGGCAGTGGTTCCCCAGAGGGGCATGGAGGTATTCCAGGGGGGCGCAGCTAGGGGCTAAGGGAGATACAAACAGAAATCCAACAATGGAGGAACTAGCTGCAGACAGTACTTAGAGTGTACGGTCTCTACACACATGTAATGTGTGCATCTGTGTGTATTTATGTGAATGATTATTGGCTCTGCATGAGTGTAGTGTGTGTCTCTATGTGAATGATAATTGTCTCTGTATGATTGGTGTGTGTTTATATGATACATGTCTCTGCGTGATTGGTATGGAAACCAAATAAGTAATAAAATAAATAAAGTTTGAGGGCCATTTCACACTAGTACACCATACTGCAACACAAACACAGCTAGTGTGAAATGACCACCCAATGTGAACCTAATCTTCCTATCTAGGAAAGGGGGGCCCTGAAGGAAAAGTTTGGGAATCATGGCCTTATTGCAACCCCTTCTAAAACCATGGTCACTGGACTTTGGTTGCAGGTTTTAATATGCTTTGCAGTTCCTTAACACCTTGAACTAAGTAGATTGCAGTGCTCAACTCATTGGCTCACATCCCAATAGTTCATTTGATGGTGGAGGTGGCCTTTACTCATTATTCAAATGTATGTCGACGGTAAAATGCATTTCTTGTTCAGTTTTATAAATAAAAGCTCATCATTTACACCCCTGTCAGAGGTAATTTTGTAGCTATGACATACATAGGAAAATAATGGACGATGCTCTCTAGTCATTCCCAGGCTAGGTCATTATTCTGACAATTACAACTCTCAAACTATGTACTTATACTATTACTATTTTACAGTTACAGCATAATAAGCTTATATTATGCATGACTAAGGATAGTTATTATGCTCTGACCTCTTAACCCAAAATGGTAATATTGATCATCTACCAAGTAAGTGAGGAATTGTGGTTGTTAAACCCACAGAAGTGCTAAAGATTTGCAGCATTATTAATACTAACATTAATATACCAGCCATAGCGATGAATAATAGAAGTAAGAAGATGCAATAGAACTTCTAGATTTGATACCATTTTAGTCTAGGAAAAAATTCTTTACCCTTACATGACCAGAAATACCTTAGAAGTAGTGTTGATGCAAATCTTCATGCGAATATTGTCACTTCCAGAACTTGCAAAGATCTCGTATACTGTACATGCTATATCTTTGTAATTGTGAATATTTAGGATTTTTACATCAGTACCCAGAGCTACCGTGCATTGCGTTCCCAATATGTGCATTCTCCTCATATTACATGGTTTTCTTCTACCAAAACCATGTAATATGAGGAGCTTTCTAATCCTTCCAATCACTATGTATTCTATCAGGGAGGACCCAGCACTTCATAGCAGTGATATATACCTTCCAATCACTATGTATTCTATCAGGGAGGACCCAGCACTACATAGCAGTGATATATACCTTCCAATCACTATGTATTCTATCAGGGAGGACCCAGCACTACATAGCAGTAATATATACCTTCCAATCACTATATATTCTATCAGGGAGGGCCCAGCACTACATAGCAGTGATATATACCTTCCAATCACTTTGTATTCTATCAGGGAGGACCCAGCACTACATAGCAGTAATATATACCTTCCAATCACTATATATTCTATCAGGGAGGACCCGGAACTACATAGTTGTTAGTAGATCTAAAGGAAATTGTATGGAGTGATCTAAAGGTGTGTGGGGGGCTATCAAGGAGGACCCGGCACTACATAACAGTGATCTTTACCTTCCAATCACTATGTTTTCTATCAGGGAGGACCCAGCACTACATAGCAGTGATATATACCTCCCAATCACTAGTGTTGGCGCGAACTGTTCGCCGGAGAACTATCCGCGGCGAACATCGCATGTTCGCGTCCGCCC
>CM070035.1:20316531-20331074 GCA_036250615.1 Ptychadena robeensis | reverse complement strand
CAGTGCTCTCTATTATTTGTTGAGGGGCATCGTTACTCATTGTATGTACAAGCGTGATGATGAGGTTTGCAGACCATACACACTGTATTGTGTGAGATGGTCCTGCATGACTTGGGTACCTTCATCAGGTAGGCATCCCTGGAAAGTATTTACAAATATTTACTTTTTTAACTAAATAAGAGCAAAGCCTGCAATGTGTGGAAAGGTATAGCGTCCCTTCGATGCTTCTACTTCTAGTAAATGTGATCCTCTTGATAGTACCTAAAGTATAGCGTATGTGGTCTTGTGTGGTCCATAATCCTGCTGACCATTCTGGTCCTACTATGTGGGTCTATAGATCCCTAATTAAAGATATTGGTGGCATACCTTATTACATGGACATGTCCCCCCTTCTTGAACACTGCCATGACTTCACATCCATTGCCTATCTGTGTCATCTACAGGGCACTCTGTAGCCGCTGGACACTGTTCTCCATGACTCTCCGTCAAGGGTTGGTGTTCCAACTCAAAGCACAGAAAGGATTTCTTAAAGGCAAATACCAACCCCATGCCATGGTTCATCACTTTATGTGAAGCCAGGCTTTAATTAGTTCCAGTACCTGACCCATGGAATTAGTATTCGGTGCACTTACTTTCCGACCCATTGACGAGTTGGGCACCTTGTATGGATTGACCTGAAGGCTACTCGCCAGATATATCTCTACCTCTTTCTTCTCTATGGTCCTACACAAATTGCTGATTTTTTATTTTATTTTAACCCATCATAAATCTTTGCCGGCATGAATATGTCAATGATGTTTCCGGTTACAGTTGAGGTTAACCCTTTCCTACAAGCTCTCTCATCATGCTTGCTCTGAGGGTTAAACCAGATGATCCTGCGCCACGTGAAGATATTTAATCACCAACAATGCAACAATGGTTAACCAGGTCCTCCTCTTTCACCAGCTTAGGAAGGGTTATTGAGGTCATTCTCTCTTGCGGAGTTTTGAATTGGACCACAGAGCGAAGAATTAATCCATTGAGTCGTCTTGTATGGCAGAGGTGGAGGGTTTGCTTGGGAATAGTGTTCGGTAAGCGGCCCTTGCTTTGCCGGTTGTGTTTCATGTAGCGTTCTGCAAGTCTGTTTTCATTGAGTGCGGCCAGGCGAGAGGGATTTGCAGCTGCTATGGTGTATTTCTGAGAGTTTAATAATTTGAGTAAGAAAGGTTTCCTGTTAGAATGTAATGTTTGTATATAAATATTAGTCTTGCCCTCTGGGGAACATCTGTTACCTTAGCTACAGGGTTCCCCTCCGCACCTTGAGAGCGGCAGTGTTTGTAGAAGTTGGGTTGGTTGTCCGTGAACCGGCTGCTTGACAACCAATCACCTGGGTATCTTCCTTTGTGGTTCCTGGTCCATGCCGTATTTTTAAGGTTGTAGAATAATACTTGACCATCACACTCCGGTGTATTGAAGAGCCTTTTCCAAAACTTTGGGTAATAATGTGGAGCTGACACATACTTTGATGCTCTAACACCCTCCATCATTCTGGGAACGCTTTCCACAAGATTTTGGAGAGTGTCTTTGGTATTTGCCCATTCAACTATGTACTGGTGTTGGGTGAGAAGACCCGGCTTACCATTGGTCAAAGGGGGTTCCTTAGTTGCCGGTCACTTGGGTGTTTTCATCCCAGATTCCCCACACCATGTGATTATGGAGGAGGCTTTGTGCTCAGTATGAGGACCATACAAACCATGTTGTGGGAGATGGTCCTGGATGACTTGGGTACCTTCATTAAGCTCAAATAAAAATATGCTATTGACCATATAATAGGTAAGCAAAGCCGGCAATGTTCAATATACTCCTTTTCCTACTTCTGGAAATGTGATAGTGTTGCAAGCACCATTGGTGTAGTACAATATGTTCTTGTTGGGTCCTTAAATCTGCTGACCATTCTGACCCCACAATGTGGGTCTATAGATCCTTAATGAAGGATATTGGTGGCATGGCTTGTTGCATAGAAATGTTGATGTATTCTACAAAAGGTGAGATTGGAACCCAAGAGACCCTTCCAACCAGAATTTCCATGTTCCCCATGACTTCACACCCATTGCCTATCCATGTCCTCTACCGGACACTCCGTATCCACTGAACACCAAGTCCATTTATAGAATACCGTTGCTCCAAAAAACTTGTAATCCTTTACCATGGATTGGTGCTCTTACTCAACACACAGAATCCAACCCCATGCCAAGGTCTCGTAAATGTATTATGTGCAGCCGGGCTGTCATTAGTCCCAGTATTCTGGAAAGGCTTTCCATAAGATTTTGGAGAGTGCCTTTAGTATTTACCCATTCCACCATGTACCAGCTTGCCATTCGAAAAGGGTTCAGTAGTGCAGGTCACTTGAGTTCCTTCAACCCAGATGCCCAACACCATGCCTTAAGCTAGCCATACACGTGTCGGATTCCATGGCCGATTGATCACTGATCCGATCGATTCCGGCGATCTCAGCGGGAATCGGAGCTCCGATCAATCGGCCAATTAAGAGTATCCGATCGCTGCATACCTCCTTGTCCAACGGATTCCGGGACGATTCCGTGTCCGATTGTCCACCTCACAAATGGCAACTCCCCCTGATCTGGGCAGAATCGGATCAAAAAGACCAACATGTTGGTTCTCTGTCGGATCCGATTCTGGGCCCCTGAACGATCGGACGTGATCGATCGGACAAGGTGGGCTGCACACGATTCCGGCACGATCGTTTCGCGTGCACGCGCCCGGAATCGATCGTACCGGAATCCGGTGGGAATCCGACCCGTGTATGGGGGGCCTTTATAGACTAGGCTGTGTGCTCAAGCGCGTAGTCATGTTGAACCAGAAAAAAAAATAAAATAAATAACCCTTTTGTACTATTCAGTGTTTTTGTTGGGTTGGCCGTCCACCACCATGTGTTTATAGAATGGTTATCAGTGATAGGCCTTCTAAAGCTACTTGCTGTGGAAAATGGATTATAAAATAGAATTTTCTCCATTATTGCCCCCAAATGTTTACATCCTTCTTGAAATATAAATTTTTTGATGATGCATGCAGCGACTTTTCTCCCGCTATGCTCAATATGCATGTGCATTTGATAAGTGAGAGTGTGGAATCGTCTTATGTGCCGTGAATGGCTGTGATTGGCATCCTACATGGGGGGGATCTTCCACAGCATAGAATTTGGATTAACAGGATACCTTCCTGGGGGGTGACAGCTATCATGGGGTACTGTCACTCTGAAGGCCAAGATAATGGCGTCTATAAGTTAGTGGTTCCCAAACTGGGTGGTGGGCCTGCGCCCTCAGTCTTAACCTTTGTTTGTTTGAATGGGGGGGGGGCTGGATAATATTCCTAAATAGAAAAGGGGGCCATGCAAGGAAAGTTTGGTAACCAAACTAATAAGCTCAGTTGTTCCAAAATATTTCCATAATCTCTCTCTTCTAAGATGGCATTAGACCTTTGACCTCTTCCTTTTCTGTCCAAAGTTGAATATGATTGTAGGCAATGACTCTTCATTCAAGTTGGTCTATACACACCTTTCATTGGAATGTCTGTGTGAAATGTGGGCCACGGGTCCTCTGTTCAGCACTTTCCTTGGCAAGGGTCCAAGCAAAGCAAATTCATAGTTCAGTGCCAACACCTTCATTCCATGGCCTTTTATTTTGAGAACCAAGGTAACCCTTGGGTCTTGGGGGGGGGGGGGGGGGGGGGGGGGGGGTTCCACATCAGTCGGGCCCCCCTCCGCTAAGCATATTGCTGAGGTCCTAATGGAGTACATAGACTTTACCTGCCTGGCAGCTGCTGTGTTCAGACATCTGCCGATTCAGAGGTTCCATGTATTCAACTACGTTTAGCCTTGCATCGGCAGAATGGTTCAGTGCTGTGAGAACACAGCATTCGCCAAGCGGGTAAGTGAATGTGCTCTGTGCCACATAATAAGCTTAGCAGAGGGGGTCCCGATGGATGTTGAAACCCCCCCTAAAGTTGGGCAGCACGGTGGCCAAGGGGGTATTCACTATGGCCATGCAGTGCTAGTGTCCTAGGTCCAAATCTCGGCCAGAGCACTACCTGCAAGGAGTTTACATGTGCTCCCTGTCTCTGTGGGTTTCCTCCTGGGTCCTCCACTTTCCTCCCACAATCCAAAGACATGGTCGCGAACATGGAATGGATGTTCCCGGTGAACAGTACAGGTTTTCAACCCACCGGTGAGAAGATTATTATTCTTACGCTGGCTGGATCAGGAGCAGAAAGATCCAGCCAGAGGAAGAATATTTTCATTAGTGACCGGGTAGAGAACCCAGTGTTCTAGTGGAGAAAATAGTCTTTAAAACAGGAAGTGATGTCACATCTGGTAATCCGAATAAGGAACTGTTCCAGATACCAGTGACCAGTCAGTGACGTCACTTCCAGTTTCTCTGATTGAAATTGCCCACGCACAGATGGAGGTCAGACTTTTCTAAAATGCTGATCTGCCTGTTCACTAACAGACGTGGTCAATGTTCGGCCATCACTACACATGACATAGGGTTTGTTTCCATTATAAGTCGGGACCCCCTCCGCTAAGCGTATTGCTTTGTGGGGATCCTGACGTAGCACCTTCACATACCTGCTCGGCGGATGCTATGTTTTACACATCCGCCGATGCAGAGGCTCAACGTATTTGATTACGTTCAGCCTTGCATCGGCAGAGTGGCTCGGCGCAGTGAAGACCGAGCATCTGCTGAGCAGGCAAGTCTATGTGTTCCGTTAGGATCCCCGCCAACGAATACGCTAAGCGGAGGGGGTCCAGACGTATAATGGAAGCATAGCCTTATGCCTGCCATACACATGCTGATAAGCGACCGATTTTTCACCTGACCGACGGGCGTGCATGCTCGCACCGTCGTTCAGCTGAAAAATCGGCCGCTTATCGGCATGTGCCCACATGGGGCGACAGATCCCTCACGCCCCACAGCTCGGCCAACCAGAGAACGGACATGGCCGATGGAAGCCGATGGCATTAGCTTCAATGAAGACCGGCCTCTTCATTGATGCTATGGCCGGCACACGAAAGGTGCCGGCCGACTGAAGGGGCCCCATAATGCACCAGGGTGCAAACGTGATGACGTCATCACGTTTGCATCCCGGTGCATATCGGGACTGGTCTGTCTGCACCCGTTGGGGTGTGTATGGCAGCCTTTAGACTGTGACATGACATATGTGTTCCTTACATATACATGACTACAGTAGGGATATCTCTACGGTAGAGACAGTTGGTGATATGATTTTACATGTTCAGTAGAGCGCTGTGTAAAACGATGGCCCTATATAAATACAGGATAGTGATGATAAAAATAACCCCCTGCTGAGGACTTAAAGGTACAGGACCTTCACCGTCACCATATGGAGACATGCTGGGTGTTGGCTGGTTGAGAGGATGTGCATTGGTCATGAATGATCTTGGGAAGAAAGTTATTAGAAACTTATTTGACGCCTCCTCTCTCCATATGGCTCCTCGCCATCATCCTACAGCATGCATAGGGTGAACAAGCGTCGATAATATGTCATTCAGCTCGGGTTGGGTTATTTAGTGCTCATTCATGCTGGATTTGGCATTCTATCGCTGAAAAGACTGTACTGATGAACGCAGTTAGCAGCTCTGTGGAATTGTTCCAGTGATTAGCAGCTGCTGCCAACTTCCTCATCACATTTTATTGAAGTCTCTACTTAACCTTTGCCCTTATAGCAGCTACATTGTAGAAAGTGATTTGTGATCCCGTGTGGTGTTAATGTTTCACTGTGTGGTGTGTGTGTGGACGGTCACACACAAGGCTGAACTCTGATGACTTGTGGAAGGAATAGAGAAATATGACCTGAGCATCCAGTAAGATCTAGTATTGAATTACCACAGTCTATATGTTACACCATATGAGAAGGTCTAGATGTAATCTCTTGTATAGATGGTTTATTAGGGAAGCCATACACACATCAAATCTGGAAAAAACGTCAAACCGTGTATGGCTGCCTTTGGAGAAGCTGCAACTTTAATCCACCAACTTCACAGCAAAGAGTATATGGACATATACCTTATATACTCGAGTATAAGCTGACCCGAATAAATTGGGTACTGTGGCAACAGAATAAGCCACAGTACCCAATTTTAGAAAAAAATCTGGATAAACTGAATGACTCGAGTATAAGCCTAGGGAGGGAAATGCAGCAACTAAGGCTCAGGAACACACAGCAAATGTGCTTTTGTTTTTAGGTGTATTTATTTAATTCAGCAGATTGTAAAGGCTGCCATACACGGCACGGATTCGTGCCGGATTCTGGCGCGATGGATTCCGGGCGCGTGCACGCGGATCCATCGTGCCGGAATCCCCTGCAGCCCACCTTGCCCGATCGCATCCGATGGATCAGGGGCACAGAATCGGATCCGAGGAAGAACCAACCTGTTGGTCTTTTCGGTCCGATTCTGCTCTGATCAGGGGGCGTTGCGGTCCGGGAGGCGATCCATCGGACATGGATCCCTCCCGGATCCGGCCGTACAAGGTGGGCTGCCACGATCGGATTCCCTAATTGGCTAATCGTTCTCACCTGTGGATGCCGGCGGAATCGCCGGAATCCATCGGGTGCTGAATCGATCAGCCAGGGAATCCATGCCGTGTATGGCTAGCTTAAGTCAGTAAGTTAATTACAAAGCCCCTGAACATGATATCATCACTAGAAGTGCTGGAGATGTAGAGAAGGAATATGGGAACATTGTAAGGAAAAAAGTATTGTTTTAGCTTATCAAGTTTTTGCACAAAATAAGGTCAAATTTGACTTGACTTTGAACCTAATTTATGCAAAAACTACATATGCTAGAGCAGTCATTTTTTCAAATGTTCTCACAACCCTTTTCTACATCTCCAGCAAATTTGGCGGTGATGGCATGTTCGGGGGCTTTGCAATTCACTCATAAAATCCACCTACAAAATGCCGCAATTTTATATTTTTTGAGCACATTTCAGGTGCTGAAAAATTTGGCTTATAGTAGAGTATATACGGTACTAACCGACTGGTACGATTCTAAAGGTGGGTTACACCTTTGATTTTTGTTCCCCTAACAAATTGCCATTCTAGTGTGTTATTTTTTTTTCTTTCTTTTTTTTTTTTCTTTTTTCAATCAGCCAAAAAATTTTTGTTCTTCGTTGATTGAACTAAAAAATCTACATGTAAACCCACCTGAGGAATACACCAGTGACCTATGACCTTAGGTTCTTCCTAAAGCCAGCCTTAAGGCAGCCATAGGCGCCTCCCATATGTCTACGATCGATTCTCATTTCAATCATTCCCGGCGATCGTGGAATCTGCAATTATTTTGCAATGCATAGCACACCACCTTTTGGAAACCAATTTATCGACTAACATTTACCAACACGTCTGATCACTTTTTGTCCATCGTACCAGGGACCAGCTAATCGGAAGGCTCAAATCAAGAACAGTGGATGTGTCCATCTGCAAGCACAATCTGCCTGCCAAGGAAAGCTGATGCACCAGGGCCCACAGTGGAGAGACCGATGAAGTGGAATGACCACACTCCATATGGGGGTAGTAAACCAACACACCCAGTCTCCTACCAACCACTGCTAATAGGTTTAGGTAACAGAGTATTCCAGTACGGAGGGTGGGGGGGGGTGGGACTGGCGGGGGGGGACTGGCAGGGTGGTACTGTGTTTTTGAGAATGTGAGTGTTAGTGAGGGCCAAAGTAAATAGTGGCTTTTTTAAGAAGTGCCAAATGTTAGGTAACAAGTTCAATAACTGGGCGAGGGAGAAGGGTTTCCAGAGAGTAGGACGGCGGCCCTAGAGAAAGATCCTTGACAAGCTGCGCATGTGTTGTATGTTACTGAGTCGTGGGGATTTGTCATATAGTAAAGTTCACTGGAGTAGCGGAGGTGGTGAGGTTAGGGGTGTATTTTGTGTGTACCAGTGTTGGAGATGTAAGTTGGAACAAAACACACAACGAACGACGCAAAAGCCACACCAACGCCCCACGATAAGTTATGAGATTCGGACAGGGTGTTTTTTGGAGTGATATAAAAGCAAGAACTTTGGAATGTAAATTCCTCTGTGAAAACTGTGCGCGGCCCAGTGGGGTCTAGTAGATATTTTTGCACCGTGATGAGCGGTTAGGAGAGTAAAGCAAATAACTATTGTCCCAGTATTCTTTGAGTTACCTTTTCATCTGTTTAAATTAAACACTACTTCTCATACTATCTATTCATCTTGGTCTCCAGTAAACTTGATTATTTAAATTTTTACATTTTTCTCAATTTTGTTTTTTGGAATCACAAACTGCTTATCAGAAACAGTCAGAGGGTTGATGAGAGTTTTAAATTATTTTAATTTGGACATAAAGAGGCAAAGCATGGGTCAAGAGAGTTCAGAATTTGCTCTAACTTATACTTGCTATTTTGTATTTGGAACTGTTCAATTTTTTGTTTTTTTTACATTTCTTTAGCACTGACTACTAATTTGAGGACCCCCCCCCCCCCCCCCCCCCCCCCCCCCTTTGATAGTCCAGGTATCCTCTCACAATATGCACCATGGTAGCCTTATATGGGTCAATTGATTAATGTGATAATTAAAGTAATATACTTAAAAGGTTTGCGTGCCTTATTGTTCATCAGAGCAAAGACGGAGTTTGATGTTCTAGTTCAGTCGTTGGTGACAAGGTGTTTACAGGTAGTTCATGTCTATACACTGTGTCTGTTAATTTGATTTATGTTTCCCGTGCTTCCACAAAGCTGGCTATTTTTAGTAAAGACTGTTCTTGTGCTAAACTGACATTTTTCTTACAACTGCCTGTGGTGTTCATTCATTATTTGGAGGGAAGTACACAGAGTAATACTCTGTTCATCGTCAGGCTCGGAGATCGGCAAATTGTAAAATTTCGCTTAAGACTAAGCCATACAGTACACGTGGTCCCTCCGAGCGATTGTAGATTCGGTTCGACGCTCACGAGTTGATTCCGAGTGTAAGCCCACAGGCGTGAGATTCGATCGAGCACTATACAAGTCTGTTGGCCGTACCCAACCTTCATGCGCCGCCGATATTCGGCTGCACGTATTCTGTTTAATCCAGGTTCGAGTATCGAGTTCACAAATTGTCAGCAACCCCTTGATGTAGTGGCCAAATGGCTCGATGCAGAAAACACCAAGACAGAGGTTGGTTTTAGCTCTGTGCCGGATTCCGATTGTGGGGCCATTTCCCGAATCCCGGAGGGGAGACTTTCAAGGAAAATGGCGGAGGGTGGGGGAGAGGGTCTTTTGTGCCCTCTGAGGGAGTCAATCGAGAGGGAAAGAGAAGCTGAGCTGCCATACTCTTTGATTCCGTCATCTGATCGACCTCTGGCGTGCCCCTGTCCGTGCTCGGTTGACGGAATGACTGGGATTTTCTTTCCCGGTGAGGAAGTTCTGCGCCTTAGTCTGGACCAGAATCGTGTGGGAAATATCGACGCTGTGTACAATGGCCACCGGTTAATTTGCTCCATGTGGCAACAGTGCTGTGTGGCTTCAATTTTCGTTTTTTTTTTACTGATCGACATTGAAAAAGGAAAGCAAAGCTAACAGTCCACTCTAAACCGTGTGTTTTGAGCTGTTATTTTATAAAATGGCTTGCCATTGTGGGCCTTGAACCTATTTGTAGGTTGTATAGCTCTTTCAATGTTTTTCTTCCCTTTTCCAACTGTAGGATTCCTGGAGAACTTAGCTTTCAGTGGTGTTAAAAACCTGCCAACACCGACCGAACTAAACTCTGTTCCCCATACACATTTAATTGGATATCGCAATAATTCAAAGAACCTGCCGCTTTTAGTGTAACGGATTCCGTCAATATACGGTTTTCCCAAACAGACTCTCTTGCACACCAGGCTGTAAAATGACTTGAATTTGTTGCTACCCACACGTCTATCTCTCTTCTTGCCTTTTGCTTGTCCAAACAACTTTGAGCGCTCAGCGCCTTGTTTTACAAGAAGGGCTTCACCAATTATCTACTGCGAATTCCCTCTTTGACCCGCCTCCAATCTGGTTCCGGCCTTCTCATTCCAGAGACCCATCACGAAAGTTGCAATGACTTGCTCACTGCCAAGGCAACTATTCCCTACTTCTTCTTCTCTTAGATCTCTCCTCTGCCTTTGACACTGTTTGACCACCCCTTCTTCTAAAGACCCGCACTCTATCGGTATTCTTCGTGACTCTGCTCTTTCTGGTTCTCCTCCTACCTGTACGATCCGCGTTCTTTCCAAACCTCTTTTTCAATGGCTCCTACTTCTTCTCACACCCCCCCCCTGTTGCGTCCCACAAGGCTCAATCCTTGGCCCGTCCTTTTCTCCTCCCTCTATACTCCTCCTGCCTTCTTGGCAAAATTCCATCTCCTCCTTTGGCCTGAAATGCATTTATATGCCGACCCAATATAATTATATATGAATTCCACAACCTAGGCTGGGCGACTGTGGCAAGAATTTATATCACAATATATTTCTTGATTTTGGTCGAGCGATATAAATTCCATATCGAGATGGACAAAATAAAAAGCCTCAGGGAAAAACGGCTGAGGACACACACAATAGATGTCACTGCCAGCCAACGCTCAGCTCAGTGGCAGTATGTATGGAATGGGCAGCGCTAGTAGCACCAGGGGGGTCCAAGTGCCCAGCCCATCCTCCATCGCAACTGACTATCCCTGTAGATGTGGGAGAGCCGCCCCCCGCCCCCCAGTGTGTCACTGGGAGTTTAGATCATTCCTGTTTGACAGGAGAGCATGGGTGCAATCGTGGATCCAGCCTCCCACGCTGTGGTGTCCCCGCCTGTCCCATAGGCAGACCCCCATGAACCGTCAGTTGGACCAACTGGGAGGCCTGGATCGCTGCGATGGTCCCCTTGTTTCTATGGAGGATATGCCAGTCTGCAGCCAAAGCAATAGAGGGTAAGATTATCCCATATCACTAGGGTGGGGGCCCCGGCACATCCTTCACATGGGGAGTGCATGGTACGGGCAAACATGAATCTCTCAGTCTCGGGGACAAGGGGGGGGCACCAGCAGAGGGAGTACTCGGTTGCCCAGAGAAGAACAATCAACCCTAGGAGTACCGCATTTCAGGGATGAGCAAATGATAACAAGCAAAGAAGTATTTGGTCAAACACATTACCCGATATTTTGATATTACATTTCTTGATATTTCTTTAATATATAAATGTATATTTGCGATATCTATAGTGATATTGAATTATTGTCCAGCCCTACCACAAACCCTTCCCTTTTTATCTGTTTAAACGCTTAACTTTTGGTGACCAATTGCCATTGTCAGCAGGGCCCTTGTACAGCTAACTCACACTAATTAGGCAGTTAAAAATGTTGCAAACCATCTTCTATTTCTCTGGAGCCTAGTAAGGTTACCACCCATAATAGATTTGAATAAGGAGGCTGTGGTGCAAAACTTCATCACTAACCAGAATTACAGTGCTGTTCACTGATGTGAAGAAGAACTGCCTGGTGGCCTTGTAAATTTTGGAAGGTACCACTGCTGGTATCTGTTGACCTCAACTACATTGCTCATAGTTGCTTGGTACAGGATAAGATACCACCTTACTTCTTTTTTTTTTTTTTTTTTTTCACCATCCCCTCCCAAAGCAAGCGGCCATTGAACAGTGTAGATTTTCCTGTGAGTAATAATTTACAATGCAAACGCAGAAATCGCTAATGATTGGTCTTTAGTGCCATCACTGGTGGAATCGATTCCTGGTTCGACTACTTTGGTAAGGGGGCCCAAGGGCCCCAGTATAAAAAGTAATACGGCAATCGAACAGCAACATACCAACCATGTCCAATCGCTGTTTTGATTTCTTGAGAGATGCCTTTGCTCAAGGTGGGCAGCCGCCACCGATGCAACCAAAACGATCGGTGGCAACAACACTATGTGAGCGATGGTTCAGGTCCATTTAATGTAATACTCGACCCGCTTGTATGGTCGCGCTTAAGAGTGTTGGAAGTTTTTCTTCCTCGTAGGTTGAAGTCAGTTATGTAATCTAGTCTCCCCCCTTCTGTGTTTTTGTTCAATTTTGCTCCTACAGCTCAGCCAGCAACCATGTGTTCTCAGTTTTTGTAACGTTTATACGTTTGTGTGCAGCAGGAAGGCATCATGGAGCTTGTTCAACTGGCCAGAGGATGTAACTATAATAGCTGACATAGGAAAACTCAATTATGGCTTTGCCAATACAGCCAGACGAGGGCACCGTTAGTGCCCAATGTAGAACGTGTATCAATAGTAAGGCCTGTGTAATCCCACAGGGGAACCCCCGCTACTGTGTCACGTCTGCAATCAACACGTCAATTACCTGTTTTCATCTCTGGTCAAATTGCCTTGCCCCCTGCGTTGTTTTTTGGTCCTTCTTTCTGTCCTGCTCTTCTGGTCAAGATCCTGGAGGTTTCACAACCTTTCCTACCACTGATTTACCAACCCGTCTGTCCCTTCTATAAAATTTAATCTTATTGTTTTGCCCAACAGGTTGCCTTAAATACGAAGGCCCCCCCCCATACCCCTTTTAAAATAGATCACTCTAACAATTTCCATAAGATCTAACATCTATGGTAAGTTTCCTTGGGTCCCCTCCCCTGATACAATACATAGTGATTGGAAGGTATAATCTTGGTCTGTAGGCCAGGTCCTCCCCTGATAAATCCATATGATTGGAAGGTATATTCACTGCTATGTAGTTCCTGTGCCGGGTCCTCCCTGATAGAATACATAGTGATTTGGAAGTAATATCACTGCCATGTAGTGCCGGGTTCCCTCCCTTATAGGAATAAAACATCGTGATTGGAAGGTTATATGTCACTGCTATGTAGTGGGCCGCGTCCCTCCCGGATAGAAGAAATACTAGTGATTTGGAAGGTTATATCAACTGCTATGTAAGTGCCCTGCTTTCCTCCCCTGAATAGAATACAATAGTGATTGTAAGGTATTTTCACGGCTATATAGTGGCCGGTCCCTCCCTGATAAATAAACCATGTGATTGGGAGGTAATATATCACTGCTATGTAGTGCCGTTTCCTCCCTGATAGAATACATAGTGATTGGAAGGTATATATCCACTGCATGTCGTGGTTCGGGTCCCCTCCCTGATCGATACATAGTGGATTGAAGGTATATATCACTGCTATTATGCCCCGGTTCCCTCCCCTGGATACCAATACTATTGATTTGGGGCGGTATATATCAATGCTATTAGTGCCCGGGTCCTCCCTGTCCAATCCATAGTGGATTGTGAATGTTTTTTAGAAAGTTTTTCCTCATTACTGGTTTGGTAGAAACAAAAAAAGGTGATTGTACAGAAATTGTATTGTAATGTGTGTGGGGGGGGCTCTAATAAGGCTTTTTCATTATTTTAGTTGACCTAAGTTCTTTTGCCGCAAAAGGTTTGGAAACCTGAGCAAGTGAGAAGAGGAGGGCTGTTTGGAAGTTTTTAAGTAAAGCTCAGTGGTCAAATAATAGTTCTCTTCTCCACATATCCCGATCTCTCCACCCATGTACAATGAAATTCATGATCCCCTTTCAGTGCACGAGGAAGTTTGATGGAATATATTGTCCCAGAAGGCAAGTTCCCTGTCTTTACCCCAGAAAGGCCGTTGCAATGAGGAAGTTCCTATCCAGGTCTATTAGATTCTTAGATTGACCCATTTATATACATGGGATTGTAACAAACTCTTTTATGAATTTCTCATTCACCTTACTTGGGATAGGTTGTGAATTTTCCCCATGGCCCCTTGTGCAAGGGTTCATTGGAAAACCTCAACCTTCAAAACCTTTGCCTTTAAAGCATATTTAACCATAAAAAAATAAAACCTGAAAATTTTCAACATAATACATCACTCCATGCAGCAATTTTATCCCTCTACAGAAAAAACTACATTCTTGCCTCACCTTACCTGCCCCTGCGCGCGCCATTCTTGAGTATCCGATCCTCCAGGTAGCAGATGGAGGCACGAGACCTCTTCCTGGATCTGAGGGAAAAGTAAGTTATATACTCCCCTCATTCAGAAGCTTTTTTGATATTTTTATTGTTCTTTGCTGGTGTTTTTTATTATGGTTATCCATTCATGTTCTCTGAAAAACAAAATAAATATGTAAACTTATGAAGCACATCTGCATTGGCGGTATAAGGACGTCTTTTATTTGGAAGTGTATTGTGAACGGTCCTCCTTTTTTACCATTAAGTTCCTCATCTACGCCTGGGTGGTTTCACGATTTTTTGCACGGCATGCTTTTAGCAACCTTTCATTGGGCCTGCCTGATGGCTTTGGCTGGAACTAATTCAAATATTTCTCCTGGAACATTGACCAGTGAATTGAAAACCCATTCAGTAGATAGACTTTCTCATGTCCTGTAAGTTTAATTTTTTCTTGCTAGGTGCTTAATTAGCGGACCATTTTTTCAGCCTGCCTTCCAGTAACATCTGGTGTTTTAACAGTCCCTTGAAAAGCAAATGTTAAATTGAAATGAAGT
>CM070035.1:20247730-20282707 GCA_036250615.1 Ptychadena robeensis | reverse complement strand
AATTGATCGGGTGAGTGATCAATTGGCCATGGAATCCGACACGTGTATGGCTTGCTTAAGACTTCCATTCCCCTTCTAACCACTAACCTGGGCACAGAACCTCTGTCATGCAGTAAAATGAGTGCTGCAGGGTGTTATGCGTTAACACACTGCTTTGCCTAACACAAAAGGTACCCTGTGGTACTGAAAATTTTTTGCCCGCACACAAAGTATATGCATATCTCACAATATAGCGCACAACTTGAGAGATGTTAGATCCCCACTCCAGGGATTAAAGCAATCCGCATCACACACTTCATCCAAACTTGATTAAAATCCATACAGCGAGTTTTGTGTCACCCCCAACATAGGGGTGTGATGCGGATTGCCTCAATCCCTGGAGTGCGGATCATCTCTAAAGTTGTACGGTACCCTGTGGTAACCTTAGTGCAATGTCATATGATCTGTCCCATGTGGGGGAAAAACATTGGGAAAGCATTTGTTGGGCTGTGATGATTTTTGTTACCTTCGTTCCTTGCACCAATTGTTGCTTACCACAAACAGGAATACATTTTCTGCATTTATTTAGCTGTTCCCTGGAGTACCACCTAACGCTAATAAATTTCTGTCCGATGAAACAATGTTTGCATTATGTCCTGCTTTGTGAAATAATGGCTGATCTTTAAGATCTTTGCAGTGACCCTAAAAGTAGGTTTGGTGTGTCATGTTACTTGAATGGCTTCAGTACATTCATTGTACGAGTTATGTCATAGAGACAAATTATTGGCCTGGACGGCTGCTGGAATATTTCAATGTCTGTGAATTCAGCTTTGGTAAATGTCAAGGCCAAGGTGTCCCAGCTGAGCTGGATGTCATTATTATTAATGCAGTTGAAGTTGTATGTGCTGAGGGTGATATAAAAGCTATTACAATTACTCACCAGTTTGAATTGTAAACTAGGCCTGAATTATAAGGGAACCTGGGATACCAGCCAGAGTGGTTTACCTGCGTTTTACTCTCCAATTCCCCGCAGGTTTTGGTCACTTTTTTTTTTGGTACATTGCGGTCAGTAGACTAAAAATTGTGTGGCAAAATCGTGTTTTGTTTTTTCAGCAATAGGCACACTGGGGACAATGGGAGCAGTGTGTGTGCATATGTAAATAGGGTCCACTATGCATATTCTGATCGGTGCGCCCGCATTGCTGCGGGCACGATGCTATTCAGGTGCTGTTTTTCCGAGTCTTTCCTCCGCCTGGCAAATGTGCAGACATTCGGCCAGTGAAGGGAATCCGCAGTGCACACATGGCCTAAAGCAAGGTACAGACAGCTCGATATTCAAGCCGTCCCATGTACCCTGCAGCAGCGTGATGACGTCATCACACTGCTGTCCGATATCGGAGGAGCCAGGAAGAGACAGTTCTGCTCTCCCCGGCTCAGCCGAGCTTTGCCTGGAGACCAGCGGTCTTGACGGATTTACGGACCCGGCACTACATAGCAGTGATGTATACCTTCCAATCCCTATGTATTCTATCAGGGAGGCCACTATACTACACAGTTGTTGGTAGATCTAATGGAGATTGTATGGATCGATCTTAAGGGGGCTTAACTAACTACTATGCATTTTATGAAATTCAAGCCATGAATAAAGAATATGAAGCACATTGCAGTTTTAAAAATTTCAGCTGCAGAAGCGTTCCATATGTCACGATTAGTCCCTTTTTTTAGAAGTCTTCTTTTGGAACAGGGTTATATTTTAGGCTTCATAGTGAATTAGATAAGGATAGGCTTTGCAAACTGAAACACCTGGTAACAACTGCTGCGTGTTGCAATTTTTTTTACTATTTATAGTATTTTTGTTTTTTATTCTTAAAACATTTTCTTTGCCTGCAGATATTCTCCAGTAGCTGTAGACTCGTAGAACTGGTTTTACTGCAAATACCTTTATCGGAGCCTTGAGACCAGTGCGATAGCGAGTCAGAGAAGCCTATGTTTAGCCGTCTGCCAAGGTTATACATTAAGGTGTAAAGACTTTAAACCTCTTTCACAAAACCACATATTCCACTATATCTCTTCTACACTTCAGTTTAACGCCTTCCCTGATCACATTCCTTTCTTCTGCTACTATAATAATTGCCTTGTTCTCTGTATCTCTTGGGAGTTCCAGGTTCTCTCCATGATCAGCCTTGACTTGTTCTATCCTGCTCATTACAACTCTTGCATGCCTCATCTTTTCCAATAATCCATTGTAGTTGAAGGCTGAAATCTGAAGCAACATTTCATTATATAAATAGTCTACAGCAGTGGTGAGCAACGGAGTTGGTATGTAGTGTGGCCCTTGGCATCCCTCAAGGGCCACACATAACCTATTCCTTTACTGGCTTGTATGAGCATTTGATAGTAAAGAAATGACAGCATGTATAGCTAGAAGACAAAAATTTTAAAAAATAAAACTTTCTCGTACGCCAATCAGCATGTTCAGCTGAGTTGAGTGAGTGACTCTCCTCTTCCTGCTCTAAGAAGATCCCAGATGAGAATGTGTCAGCTTGGGTTCGGTGGACAGGTGATTTCCTATGCATTAGGAAGGTTAGGCTTCGGGGGCCGCAAGTGGAAGACTGAGGGGGGCCACTAAGGAACCTTGAAACACTGGGCACCTGTGGTCTACAGGTTTATATTGATTATTCTAGGTTTAAGATGAAATGGGGAATATGTGTGAAAGCCCAACATTTAATCTGGCTCCTGCAGGCAATAGAATTTTTGTTTCAGCTTGCATGCTAATGTTAAAATTTTGGCCTAAAATTTATCATCTTTAGGCCGAAATTCCACAGGTGCTGTTTTGGCTGCTGCCGACCATCAAAAGTGACAAGCGCCCCCATGTCAACCCTATGGGGTCAATTCCCGAAAAGTCAGCCAACGACATTTGTGCTCTTTAGTAGTCCAGGTGCTAAAAGCGATGTATTTTCAGATGGAATAGGTTTATTTACCCAGGCAGATGAGAAATGCCTGTAAGCCACAGCCCATAACTGTCAATTTTGCCCACCGGGAATACGAGATGTGACGTCACTTCCGGTTTCGTCCAGAATCTTCTCCGTTACAGATCCAGGAATTTACTGCAATCACTTCTGGTATCGGGAGATTAAAGTCCCCTTCCTCCTGTTTAGTTCCAGCCTAACTTAGGAAGGAGAGGGTGTTACTCTCCCTAGTAATGTCCCACCCCGCACATCACTTGTACAAGCCGGGTGCGAACTTAGGATGGAAAGGAACCTCCCTTCTAAATCCGCCAATGAAAAAATCCAGGATTTTGTAAAATTGGGATCTGGCCGGAAAGCCACATATAAAAACATGGCTTTTCCGGCCAAAACAGGAGGGTTGACAGATATGCCACAGCCACCTGGTGAACACAATATGAGACATATAGTTATATAAATTCACCCGAGCACCTGCAACAAGTTCTCATAGTCAGAAGAGCCCAGCCGTTTTCCATGACCCAGAAGGGCATACAAAGCTGCCAAATGTGAGACCTAGTTTAGCTGTTTGCCTGACTTGTTCTCCTAACAAGCAGCTTTTATGTGTTCTGCACGGCATTAATTAATTAGATTAGGACTGCTGTGTTCAATAAAATAATCACTCTGAATCATCAGCTGCATTTAAAGGCACAATACACGGGAAATTTGTCTTAACAAGTGTTGTTAAAGCTCAGTTTTCCCTGGTTGTTATTATTCTAGGGGCATCTTTATCTATTCAGAAAGGGTAGAGATAGGGATAGTCGCAAAATTACAACTAGATTGTGAGTTAATTGCACAGCCCCTGATCAAGGAGCTGTAAAGAACACTACAAAAATGTATTGCGCTAGCATATGTAGTTAAATTCAAGTTAAAACTCCATGTGCTAGACTCCATGTTCACACAACCCTTCCCTACATCCCCAACAATGCTGGTGATAACACAGTGTTCAAAGGCTTTGCAATTGATCACCAAAAAAACTAGTGGACATAGCATGTGGTTTTACGTACATTATTCTTAAGGTGGTTTTTGGTTTTGATGGTAGCAAAAAAAAAAAATTGAAAAGCACCAATTGAGCCGCCCATTGACTTTAACTTCATTTGTTCAAAACACAATTGGACAGGGTATGCATCAACGCGTTTCATGACTAAATCGGTCATCTCTTAAGGATGAGAGTTTGATAAATGGTCTGTTGGGTCAAAAAAATTAAAATGTGTGTGAGTTTTCCAAAGTCCTTTACAAGCCTCAATTCTGCAAGAGGTTGTTGGCAATAGAGCTTATACCCACGAGCCCCATTATTGCCGACAATCCCAAAAGTAAGGTCTCTCATACACGTATCCATCTGTGAGCAATTTTGCGAACGATTGACTGCCCTCCATACATTATTCTTAAGGTGTCCCTTTTTCCATCTTGGGTAGAAGTTGTTATAAATATTCTTCACATATATTGTATATTAATTACATGTACCCAAAGTAGTACCCATATGTACAAGATTGCAATAACAAAACATAAACTTTTTTTTTTGCTAATAATTACTTGTTCCCTGTATGTTAGTTATTCATATGTTTTTTTTCTTATGTTACATGTGATGCATTGCTCTTGAAAGTTTTGCTGTCACACTAAACTAGTGTATCTCCTATTGAAGTAAACCCTTCCATGTAACTGCAGTTTTTCTTCATAGCTCGCTGGGATTAACACCCCACTGGCTGCCACCACCTTAGGACCTTGCTAAAAAATAATTGCCTTGTTCTGCAAAGGACACTCCACTGACAGCAGGCTCATACCCCAGGAGACGTTTTGTCCTTAACACAGATACATTTTGTGCTGTTGATATTGAAAAATGGAACAGCAGCTTTCATTGTGAACCAAAAGATTATTAAACTCTGCTAAAGCCAGGAATTAAGCTCATTCTTGGTTTAAGATTTATGAAATGGTATGTTAAAGGGACCGCTCATCCAATAGATGAGTTAACATTTCTAAATCTAGTCTCCTGTTGATCTTTAATTGGTAGTCCTTTTTCCCACCATGTGGTCTTATTGAATTCTTGATGGCTAAATTCTTTCAACCCACGCAGTCTGCTCAGCCAAATATTTTCTGCTAGACTTGAACATGACCTGCATTACCCTTGCCCACCCCTTCAAAAGCCCATTGCCCACCTCTCCACCTTCCTCCTTGGAAGTTAATGATACCCTGCGTAACTGCAAAGACCATCCCTAAATCTTACAACAATCACAAGCTCCATATTTGGAGCCTCAATCTCTTCATAGGACTACCTAAACATTCTGCCTGCTTAACACCATGTTACCTGTCCGGCAGTAACATGGATGGGCAGGAAAGCATAGACTTCTTTAATATTGACTTATATAGAGATGATAGAGATAGATTGACTCTGATATAGAGGGGGGTTGGTACCACTGGTACAAATGAATTCCGCAGTGCCAAATAAATGGGTGCACTTTTACACATCTTCTGGTCAAAATTTTCACCAGTTCTTGGTAACCTTAAGTGCTTGAAGAACTTTTCAAAGCCCCTCTGAGCCAATGCCCAACACAAAACATTAAGATGACAAAACATGCCCAAAAAAACAAACCTCATGACGGACAAACCAATACTTTTGTGCTGGCTTGGTGCCATGGATTCTTACTCTTGTCATTCCTTTCATGACCCATGTCCCCTCAATACATGGGCCTTCTATTGTAAATGCTGTCAATGTGTTGAGGCCCAGTCTAGGAACTGCTGGCATATATAGACCTTCTTTTTTGTAACACCATTTTTCCACTTTTGGTTAGTTGGATGTCGCACCAATTTGGCCATTGCATTGTCAATTTAAGCAAGAAAGGTGTCAAATGCCCAAACTATTTCTGCTGGTACCTTTGAGCCAAAGATTTACCCTAAACAGCATCATTTAACCAGCATGGTCGCTCAGGTGGTTAGCACTCTGACCATGCAGCACTAGAGTCCTAAGTTCAAATCCTGGCCTAAGCACTATCTGCAAGGAGTTTGTATGTTCTCCCCGTGTCATGCCTGGGTTTCCTCCGGGTGCTCTTGTTTTCTCCCACCCTCCAAAGACATGCAGTAGGTTAATTGGCTTCCCTGAATAAAGATTCTCCTATGTTAGTTACTTGTGACCTATGACTGTTCGTTTCATATACATGACTATGGTAGGGACATATTGTGAGCTCCTCTGAGAAACAGTTAGTGATATCACTATATATGCTCTGTAAAGCGCTGCGTAATGTGTCGGCGCTATACAAGTACAAGATAATAATAATTCAACCAGCCTGTGACCAGCACTTGGTTTCTTGGCTGACACTTCACCATTCTACTGTACTAGGACTACAAGAGGCTGATACCAGGACCAATTTAATCATGTGTATTAATTCTTAAAGTTTCAATAATCCTGTGTTTTATAGAGTTCACCTTTTTTAAATTGTTGTATTTTTGAAAAAGCATTGGATAGTCTTGCTGTATACGCATTACATTATTAAACTTTCTTAGTAAATATCACATGGATTCCTTCTATCAGCTTTTCTTTGCTCTGTGAAGGATGAAGCAATTAAATGGTTCTGGGAAAGGGTAACCAGTAGTAGCTTCTGACATTTAGCTGATGTTATCTGGAAGTCTTTCATTGCACTGGAAAGTAATGAGTTTCGTAGAAGAGTCATGGAAACTCGCTCCACCAAAGCATGCGTTCCTTCTGAGCGCCATCAGTGTGTAAAGTCGGCTTCTTGGCTGAACGCTGTTGGAAAGCATTCGGTATAATAGAAAGGATCTCTTGATTTATCTATTGGCTGTTGTGGCCATAGAAGAAATAGAAATAATTTTGGCACAGTCTATTTCCGCAGCCATAACTTGAAATAGTCTGTCGTAGGACTTGTATTGGGGGTGGCGGAAGTTTGATCTGGTCATGTACTACATGTAAAGTTTGCTGACCTGTAAATTATATCCCTATTGAAATGCGGCCTGTTCATTGTGCAAGCACCTTGGGGTGGGCCAATAACCAGGTTGTAAGATTTACCTGCTGCATAGAATTTTTTTTTTTGCCATTCAGACAGTTTTTTATTACTTGAATGTTCTTTTAAAAAATCCCATTTACTACCTTTTTTATTTTTTTTGGTTTTTTTTTGGTTTTTTTTTTTCTTGTGAAAAGGCCTCACTGATGAGTTTTATATATATATATATATATATATATATATATATATATATATGCAAATCCAGCATTTTGTATATCATTAAAGCCTCCCATACACCTTAAGATCGATCCATACAATCTCCATTAGAACTACTAACAACCATGTAGTATAGTGACCTCCCTGATAGAATACATTGTGATTGGAAGTATTAGAAAGGTCCTCATATTACATGGTTTTGGTAGAACAAAATCTGATTGTACAGATATTGTATGGAAAGATTGTAAGGTGTGTAATAAAAATAAGGTCTTGACTATCTTATAACTACAAGCTTGTCCTATTTGTTACTGGATGCATCAATGGAACACTGTAGTTACTTCTCTAGGTTGCTTGCCACACTACATATATATCCCTTTTTACATTTTATTTTTCAGGTGTATATTACACATGACCTAATAACCTATCTTATATATAGAGACAGTCCCTGTGTTGGGTTTAAGAAAAAAAAAATCAAACTTTAAATCCCCAGGGTATCCTCCACATCTTGCAGGGACTATGCATATTAAAGTATTTACATTTTCTAAACAAGCAGTCAAAGGGACTGTTGACAAAGCACATATTCACCTCTAGAGCTTGAGGCGTTGGACAAGGAAAAGAATACCTTCATGTGGGGACTTTAAATGGACACACTCTTACTAAAACTCGATATTGTAAGCCAAGCGATGAGAACATAGAAGTTACATTTTCATAAACTTTATTGTGAATTAAATAAATATAAACCTGAGGTCCTAAGTAGTACATGATTTAATGATTGACTTTATCATAGTGTCAATGTTTCACCCGCATATAGCTTCTTTAGGACAGACAATGAATTGGTATTGTGCGTGTAGACCAATGGGACCATTCCGTGTCCAGCAATGCAGGCACAGGTGAAGATGAGGACAGGTTGAACCAAGTGGCAGGAGGGGGGTAAGCAGAAAATGGCAGAAACCTGATGGAATGTTCCTGTCTGATGGGTGATTATATCTTTCTCGAAGAGATTAAACATGTGAGACTCTGGATTCAGGAAATTATCCTAAGGTTATCCAAATCTGAAACTATCTGCTAGTATAGCTCCCCTATACACAAGCTGTACAGCTCTATTGGGTCTGGCAACCTCCTGTGGGTTCTACTGGGTCTGATGGACAGTCTGAGATCCAACATTATCTCTGTGACATGATTCCCTACAATCCTATAAGGGGTATGGTGACTGATGAAAATCTTTGATTCAGAGTTACAAATGTGTTAATATTTTGCATTAATCTTTGAATCCAACATTGTTATTGAATGATGCTGATGTCACCTTTTGCATCAGTGCTGTTGAAGTTGAGGAATAGAGGCTCTGCGTGCTTAGTTACTGACAAAGGACAGGTTGGCTAACGAGCAACATTCTGACTGTTCTATATTGATGAAGATAATTGCTTGTTATATGTTCACTCACTTTATATGTTCTTGCTTTTGGCATTCATTGGTTTCACAAATTGGCTTTGGCTATGGATCTGTGATAGGCTGTAGGAAATATATTCAAAACAGGTTTGTAGATTCCTCGAAGCCACCCACACACCGATCACGCCTATGTTTCATCATCATCACATTCTGAGTTTGTGTTCTTTTCTTTTTTGGGCTATTTTTAAACTGTCAAACTTGTGGTTTTGGCAGTCCATCTGACACTTTGTTTTCTGTTTGTATCAGTGTTACGACACTTGCACAGAGCTTTCTGTTATGTTTCTGGTAAACCTAAGAAAAGTCCATAGTGTTGGTATCTTAAATATTTTAATCTTGCGTGGTAAAAGTTGAACTAAAAAAAGATGATTTCTGTTGCTAAAAATGAATGCAAGTATATGCTATATTGATCCCCTTTGTCTGACACCTGTTGTCCACTGCAAAGCTGATTGAAAGAGGTACAGGTAGCACGGAGAGCCAATTGGGACGATTGCTAAATGATTGAATAGGTGAACAGAGTTGCAAACTTGTTAGGCCTTGACTTTTACTATGCGTTAATGATGCGCTGCATTAACGGATCCAATAAACACAACCCATGCATTAGAGATGAGTCCGGGATCTTTCAGGGATGCGGTAAGGGGTGCGTTTGTGACGTATCTTTTTTTTGTGTGTTTGTTTTTTTTACCATGAACTTATTGATCAATGCATGGTACAATGCATACTATTGCTTTTCAACTTAATTCATTTTCTATAGGGGTGTCAATGCACTTATACTTGTGTTGGCTTATGCTGCGGTAATGTCAATGCAGTGCTCTGCATTGATTTTAACACAACGCAAGCTGAGGGATCACACCAACGGATGTGTAGACACATCCATTGACTTTCAACACATAGTGGAGTCCAGGCCTGAAGGCCCCTATACACCTTACACTCTTACCATACAATTTCTGTACAATGAACTACCAATACCATGTAATATGGAGGATCTTTCTACTCCTTCCAATCACTATGTATTCTATCAGGGAGGACCCGGCTCTACATAGCAGTGATATATACCTTCCAATCACTATGTATTCTATCAGGGAGGACCCGTCACTACATAGCAGTGATATATACCTTCCAATCACTATGTATTCTATCAGGGAGGACCCGGCTCTACATAGCAGTGATATATACCTTCCAATCACTATGTATTCTATCAGGGAGGATCCGGCACTACATAGTTGTTGGTAGATCTAATGGAAATTATATGGCGTGACCTAAAGGTGTATGGGGGAGCTTAAATGTTTTTGCTTTAATTGTCCAATCAGCAGGCTGCTGGTGAGAAAGATGACACTAAATTCATGTGCATCTAATTTTCTTATCATGAAATCCAATTTCAGTCCATGATCCTTAGCTCACCGCTATTTGTTCCAGCCAGGAACACTGAAAGCTTGTCACTTGTGGCACAATGGTTTATATTGGCAGTGGTAGTAATTTGCAAATACTAGTGAGCACATTAGCAGTGTGAAAGCTGTCTCCAAGAAAGATGTGAACGGGGATGCATGGTCATGGCAGGTGACAACCCTGCAATGCGCCTAGAGGAACTTCCATGACACACTAATTGGGTGATTGAAGGAATAGCCTGGTTGGATGAAACGCATGTTTAGCATTTGATTCCAGAACATTGTCGTTCGCGCCACTGGTTTGGAGAGTGATCGTTTGGCAATTGAACACTGCCCACCTGGCATGTTCAATGACGCTCCATGTTGGTAAATTCCTGTACAGTCAACATTACTTTGGATGTCCAAAGTATCAGCCAGGGATCAATTACCGAAGGCGGTGCGCATCTATTTGACAAATGATTTTTTTTAGTCCGAAGCTTGGTCATCTCCGACACGATAGGTTCCTACTCCAGCAGGATACTCCAAACACAAGTGCTAAAGCGTTAGCATATGAAGTTTAACTTTTGATTGTATGGATAAGCATATCACTAGTGAATTGAAAAGCCAAATAGTTGGGGCTTATTAACCACCCGGTAAAAGAGGAATAATCGCAACCGACAGGTGGAGACAACATTAGGCATCCGCCTGTCAGTTTTCAAGCTCTTGTCTTCCATGGGCTCCTTGTCTAGACCACCTGTGAGCGCCTGCACAATTCGGCAGGCGCTCTCAGACAGTAATTTCCCGGGTAACACTGTAAACCTAACCTTTGGCAGGTAACTAAATGTACCTCACCCTCTTGGATGCACACGTGTTCAGCCACACTCTGGGTTAAAATGGTTGTAGATAATTTCACGATAAAGGTCCAGAAGTCAAATCCGTTCCAAGCACTTTAGAGAATATACTGTGGATCTCATTCAAGTCTAATCACATGTATAATTTCAGTCCCAGTGGGTGATAACTTCAAATATTAATGCTTCTACACGGTGATAACAAGCGGCCTTAATGTGTCTTGCCATCAGAGCTGCCTATTGTAATCCTTTGAGTTCCACATATAGCCCCAATCAAAAAATGTGTAATTGCTAAACCGATGTAAGTTTAATTGGCTGCATATAGTGCATGCCCACAAGTTAATAAAACTGTACTGATGAGTTGGATCTCACATCTTTCGGTATCCATTAATTGTGCCAATAACCGTAGGAAACCGTATATGTAGAAGAGCCTAGAACTGAAGTTTTATTTAATCCTTAAAACAAACATAACTCCCAAATACCCCCAAAGAAATCATTCCTCTGTAGTTTACCGGTTTATAGATATTCAACATGGTCACTGAGTCAAGTAGCTGCCTGGTGCAGCATTTAAGGAGTTCCCCAGGTTGGCACTGCAGCATGAGAAGTCCAACAAGCAGTCCTCATGCTTCGGGCATGCACCCCAAGTTTTCATGGCATATGTAGTTCTATGACCGGACTACAGGATTGGAAGGAAACCATGCAGGTGAATGATTTGTTTGGGGATATTTGGGAAGTTATTATATAATCTCAAAAAAAAATTATTTTATGAAGCATGCAATAAGTTTGATAACCCTTTAAAGCCCCCCATACACATTCCGATTTTTCGTACAAATTTTGCCCGACGACCAACGTGGTCGGGAGATTAATCGGATGCGGATTTATGTACCCGACCGATCCCAATTTCTCAAAATTGGCCAAAACCACTTCGGACCTGTCGGTCGGGACCACTTCGGACCTGTCCGTAAATTTTGGTCCATCTGCTGTTAATTAACCTCCTGAGCGTTTCAGCCTTTGCCTGTTTTTTTCAAAACTGTGCCACGGGCAATCGCGGCGGAGCACAATATGCTCCGCTGCGATTGCCTGCTCAGCTGGAGGACCTACACATAAGTCCAGCGTCACTGGAGACGCCGGACTTATGCTGAAAGAAAGCGACGCCCCTCCAGTTAGACGGAGGTCTATGGCGCCGCCTACCCCCGCCCCCTTCGCGTCACTGGTGGCGCGATCGGGGGCGGACCCGGAAGCATCGGCATACATGCCGATGCTCCCGACCGCCGCAGAAAGCCGGCGAGACCTAGAGCGTGGCTCTAGTTAACTGGGGCTGAGTTTCATGATGCATGAAACTCAGCCCGAGTTAACTCGGGCTAGACGCTCAGAAGGTTAATAGTGTCGGGCCTATTGATTGGTGATAATTCCAATTCCGATTTTTCATGCCAGCCGACCCACCGACCATCACATTTTAGGTGAAAATCGGGTGACGCGATCGGACGATAAATCGGTCAGGAGAATAATCGGAACATGTATGGGGGGCTTAAGACATGGGATCCTCAGACAGGTTTTATGGCCTCTTTAGAGGTTCTTTGAAATTAATGGCACCACTCTTTATGGGAGCTCAAGAGTCTGATACCATTTCATTTTTAACGCTAGCCATACACATGCTGACTTTTTCATGATCGATCTCACATTCAACCGTCTTGTGTGATTTAACAATCGTACGCCAGTGGAACAATGACCGATCGTACCACCACACAGTGTGATCTCTTAAAACACAATTGTTTTACGATTGTACTATGGAGCGCTTGCATAGTATGATTTGTAGATCTGATTGCAAATGGGATTTATAAATAAAATCGTAATTCTCATTCCAAAGACGATTCGTAGTAAGAATCGGAATTACAATCTGAATAAAATTTTAAATCGATTGAAATACCTAGAAAACCTGTCGGTAAATTGTAGCTGCTCGTACAAATATCCAACATGTACATTTTACAGTAGATTTTACGATCAGCTACAATCGTACTAGATGGGCAGGAATCGTTTTTGGTTCGATCAACTTAAAAATGGATGGTTTTTAAGTTGATCAAATGGAAATATCGCATAGTGTATGGCCACCTTAATGCTACTTTATTGACCACACCACCCCCATCTCAGTGATGGTGCCCAGTTGGGTGTAATTCATGAAAATTGATGGTGATCATATCTTTGCCATCACTTGGATACCAGGCTCCCTCTTCATGAACAGTAGCATGGGGTCTGCAAAAGGCCAGACAAGTAAATCACACACATATTTATAAATAAATGTACAAGTAATTATGGTACAATTATGAGAGATTCTATACAGAGTTGACTTGCATGGCTTTGGTAAGATTCAGATTACAATTGCTGTGGGGTGTTTTTTCTAGAAGATCAATCTGGTTCCACTGGAGTTGTGATTTCTGTTACTTTCACTTGGGCGTACCTGAGGTAGATACCCTGGTGTCCTGGTGGTAGAGCTGTATTTGTGTCCAGGCATTGGATGTACTTGCAGAGATGTTGTATTCATTAAGAGCTGTGACAGTGCTCATCCTTTAATAGCTGGGGATTACCAAACATTTTTATCCTGCAGATTGACTCAGGTGCTGCTATTTTTGTTTAATCGGCATTAGAGAATGGCTGGTCATCTTTTCTCTTACAGCGCCAAGTTAACAAGATTTGCTATAATTCAAGTCTCGGTGTAGCTATTTTTGAATTTTTGCCTAACACATAAACACCCTCCATGTTTTTAGTACTGTAGTTTTCTAAGTTCCAGTGAGAGCTTCTTCTGTGTATGGCCAAATTTTGGGGATCTAACAGCAAAAGCTGGATTGCGAAGGCCAAAAAAATGTACAAAATTGTATTGTGCTATGCATGTTCATGTTGCTCACTGTCATGTCAGAATTCTATTCAGCATTAGGGAGTTCAAACCAAAAGGGATCTAAATGTTCCCATTCTCTACATGTCCATGACCCAAGGATCCAACTCGCCAGCCAGGCCCATATCACTCACTTCCCTAAGGCTACCAGGATATTGCCAATATAAACTTTTAGGCCTCTTTTGTACAATTGACATGCATTCTCGATCTCCTGAGGAAGCCCGTATTTTGGGAGAAACGCATCAAGAACTTTATTGACCAAGAATTTACAGGCCAGAGCTGCTAGACAACTTTGTTAATGGTCATTCATGATTCCAATTGTGATTTTATATACACATTTTATTAATTCAGAATTATGTCTGAATGAGGATGTTCAACCTTTTTAACATGTGTAAATAAACTCTGTATTGACACGAACCCAAATGAGCCGCTGAAGTCCCCTGAGGCTGGCCACCTCCTTTTGGTCTCTGGTTTGGCCAAAAAACTTTTGGTTCAAATACATTATGATGAACTGGGATGTTGGCTGAACGCTTACCTCATAGAGCCCTAACACATACATATATATATTTTGAAGCAGTATTGGGTTCTCCGAGAAGGTTCCCCAGGTTTTTTGGTCTTCTCTTTTTTTTTTTTTTTTTTTTTTTTTTTACACAAAGCTATTTAAACATAGAAGAAGGTCCATAAATAAACCAATAAAAAATTCTTCTAATGCTGTTACATTTTCTAAACTAAACCCTCAAGGTTTGGCAGTGGTCAGGAGGCCATTATGACAGCTTAAGGACCATAGAAGGACACCATTACTACCTGTGGTCCTGGGGTGGGGACCATGTTTCCACTTTTACCCATGGAGGCATTGGTGTATCCTTTCATCTGTGTCTCTTCTCCTCTTGCTGGGGTCCCATGCTTTTCTGCTTGGCCAGAGCATGGTCCGTTCAGGTGGGGGAGGACTTTACCCGGGCTTCCAGGAGGTCTGAGGGCCTGTGGATGCATTGCATTATGTCCTACGCGACGCTCCCTCTCTACAGATGACTTGTTTCTGCCATACCTACATGAACATTTGACATCTAAAGAAATGGGAGCACACAGCTTTTGTTTTCATGTCTGTTTATGAATCCAACAGGATCTTCTGTTTTGATCTAGGATTTGTCAGAGGTGGAGCGACACTTAAATGTGGTAATTTGCTGCTCATATTATATTTTCTCTTCACTGCAGCTAGATGGATGCCAAAATATTAACTTCTTCTTGCCTTGTATAAACATTGTGAAGGGCTGGATGTAATCAAGTAGTGAGAGTGTTAGCTGTGTTTGAAGGGGAGTTAATAATTGATACTAAACTTCAGCCACGGCTGGCAAAAAGGAGGCCCACATGGTTTTAATGATTCATTAATTGGAATACATCAAGAAATAAGTAATTTATGGAACTTAAAGTTTAAAAAAAAAAGTTCTGCATTGAAGGAGCCTCTCGACCTTGACAAAATATTTTTTCATTCTGTGTTTTTTGAGACATGAGGGCTTTTACAACTAAAAACAAAGCTCATCAATGAATTTGTTTCCAGGATTCTTATTGAATGCTTGGTCTGGTTTTAGGCTGCAGCAGGTTAGATTGCCCTTGGGTCAGTTTGACTGATGCAGGATCCAGTAACCTCGGTTTGAGGTCAAAATTTCAAACAAATTAGGAAAGTGAACAGAAGTGAAGTTGTTGCCTACAATCGGTCTGCCGTATTATAGCAAACCATATTATCAGTAAGGGTTAAGCCCCCCCATACAATTTTTCGTACGAATTTTGCCCGAATTTTTCGGGACCGCTTCGGACCTGTCCGTAAATTTTTGGTCGATCTGCTGTTAATAAATAGGGTCGGGCTGATGGATCGGTGATCATTCGAATTCCCATTTTTCGTGTCAGCCGACCTACCGACCATAACATTTTAGGTGAAAATCGGGAGACAGAATTGGACGAAAAATCGGTCGGGAGAATAATCGGAACGTGTATGGGGGGCTTAAGATTTTGTAATAGATCCAAGCACAATCGAACAACGTGCGCATTCACGATGCTTGATTGTGCTTAATCTATTACAAAATCGAGCCGTGTATGCCTTTCTTTGAGGGGGATCAATCACGCTTGAAAAAGGTTGGTGGAACCAGGAACGGACATGTCAATAAATCCTGGTGGTTCTGACAATCAGCACAGAGCAGGAGGGCCTCTGCACAGTGCACACCCTGTGATCGGCTCCCAGCAGGGGAATGGGGGAGGAGCCTAGCACGCTGTGTACACACAACATCCTTCTTCCTTTGCGGTGATCCTGTGTCACATTGCTGCCTATTGGCAGTCAGTGATTTTCCAGTAGAAAATATGTCACACCATTGGACCAGGGTCCCCATTGAACGGGAACCAATGTACAAAGTGGTGCACATTGATTCCCATTTGATTGACCCATTGCATGTGTAGCGACCAGTGTATGGGCACCTTTTATCACTAAGACCACAGATCATCCCTCCATTGCACAATAGATGGGAGCGACCATCTGTAGGCCTAGAGCACTAGGGTGTTGGGGGTTCTGCCTTCTACTGGTAGATACAGTACAGTTGGGGAGCATTTCTCCCCAAGGAGAAAACATTTAAGTTCAAGTCATAACTGGTTCACTTTACCATATAAATTAGAGCTGTGACAATGCTATGGATGGTTAAATATTTACATATTCTAGGCACAAATTAGTTGTCTTATGTGGAACACTTCCTCTTCACATGTTCAACAGTCACCAAGTAAAGTTTGCTCTGATTCCTCTGCCCAAGCCACCACCCCCTCCCTGCACATTCGCATTTGAGATTGGCTTGGGTGATGACATCCCTAGATGAGGTAAAAGGCAAAGTACCTATAAGTGCTCTCCTTTTAGAGGTTACTTCTCATGTTCCCTCTTCCTGGTAAGTAGAGATGGTTTGACGATTTCGGCGATTTCAAATTAATTGCAAAGCCCCTGAACATTTATCGCCAAACTTGATGGAGATGTAGGAAAGGGTTGGGGTATACTAAAAACAAAAAGGTTTGTCTCTAGCACAAATAGTTTTTGCACAAATTAAGTCAAAATTTCAACAATTGAACTAAACCTAATTTATGCAAAAATATACGTAATATAAGTGCTAGAGCAAAACTTTTTTTTCCCCCAATCCGTCTCTACATCTCCAGCAATTCTGGGGGCTTTGCAATCAGCTCACAAAGTTAGCAAGTCGAAAAATTTTACCATCTCTACTGGTGAGAACATCAATGTTGAGGGTAAATTTACAGCAGTAAGACGCATACAGGGGTCTAGATGTTCTTCTCTAAATTTGAAACCAAATTTAAGGGCGCTAAGCTGTATTCAAATCGTTATGCAGCCAATTTACAGACATTGGTCAGGATCCACATCATCTATTTACAGCCGTACCAAGTTATTACTGTTTTATGTTTTGGAAGAGCGTTGGGGCTTTTTATAGTATAAAGCATAGCCGGTTGGTAAACTTCCTACGTGATAAGAAACATTTGTACTTCACAAGCTATGTGTGAATTATTATTTTAGAATTTAAAAAGTACAAAGCGGAACAGAACGGTGTCTGGTATTTCCTTTGGACAGAAAAGTCTCAGCCTCCCGCAGCTTCACAAGAATGAACACAACAAATAGTTCTAGGAATGGAATTGGGGCTGGAAATTCTAGATAATGTGGACATGTCAGAGCAGTGTACATATACATGGGACAGCTGTGGTTTGTTTTTGTTAATCAGTTTGCAAGACAATTGCAGTCCCAGTGTAAGCGTCTTATGCAACCTGCATATCGACCAACATCCCAAAAAGTGACTATCCAGAACCCTCGACCTCTAAAGTCCCCAGGTCCCTGCTGCACAGGGAACATTCTTTGAGGCGGTCACGCAGTAAGAATGGATGACTGAGACGGAAGTGTCAGTCACATCATTCACTGCATCCCCCCCTCTCCCTCCTTCCATTTGTTAATCAGTTTGCAACTTTTGATGAATTTGAGTATAAAGGGTCAATTTACATCTTGATGGCTTAGTAGGCGTACGTACGTACGTACGTACATACATACATTGGAGGGCCCCGCTGTAGCTCATCACACCAACACATGGTATGGACTTCTGCACCACAACACTGAACTTTGGCCTTAAAGCATTTGCATATTGTTATCTTCTCTACCTAAAGGTGGGTTTACACATGTAGATTTTATCTTCAATCAACTGCCAATTAAATTTTTTTGTTCCCTGTCGTCAAACATCATTTGTTAATTTCTCCAAAGTAACTTTTTCAGATTTTTTTGTTCGTCCATCGCCGATATTGAATGAAAATACATTCGAAATTACAACGACCGATAAAAACTTATGTTTGATGACCTTTTGAATGATTTTTTTGTTCAAGGTTGAAAAAAATGTATCCATTTATTTATAACCAATTGGCCATTTTAGATTTTTGTTCAATAAACCAAAAAATCGTTTGTTCTACACGTGTAAACCACCTTAAGGTCTGTCTGGTCTGACCATCTAACGAATGGTTCTTTGACTTTCTTTCTGTAGTAGACCTATTATTTAACCTATCTCGTCTCCTAAATATTGTTTTTTTTTCCCCCCTATTGCAGATTCTCTCCTAAAAAGCTTGGTGCGCCATTCTGGGTTTTGATGAAGAAATCTCCTTTTCGGTAAGCATTTTCTGTGTACTTCATTTACCCTAATGTAATAAAAGCTGAACGCCAGGTAAACCACTATATACAGATGAAGGATACGTTTTATCTGCTGATGTATTTGTATTTCTGTCAACAAAATGTCTTGCAGAGCACAACCCTGTATAGCAGGGTATTTTGGGGTTTTTGTTCCGTTGCGGTTTACTTGTTCGAAACAGATAAACAGGCTCTAGGTCAGGGGTGGGGCAGACTAAGGCCCGGGGCCAAATCTAGCCCATTTAGCTTTCTTTTCCAGCCACCTTGTTGAAAAGATGCTCCCCGCTGTTTGTTCTCTGCATCGAGTTCACATAACGTTTACAGGTGTTCAATTGTTGCCTTGGGGACAATGCATTGGTGAGATCATGACACTGTAGGCACTTCCTCATGGTGAAAACAGCCAATCTCTAGAAGTTATCTCTGCTCATTGCAATGAATGTGCATTTTTTATTGTGGTAGAGAAGGGCCATATGGTAAGAGATGTGAGATGAGCAGCAGAATCCCTTTTTGTGAAAAGTGGATGTGTGCATCTGGTCAATCCATGTTCATGCCAGCCATATTGTGTTTCCATTCACAACAAAACCGGGGGCTCAATTAAGGACTGATGAGAAACCAGTGAAGATGGCTTAAGGCTTGTTCTATTTGTGTTTGTAGGAGAACAGCAAGTCTCTGCTAAAGGTAGCCGGGTTGATTAGATGGGTCAATTTTATTTATCGAAGACCACATAAATGGATCTTTTTAGTAGATCCTTCAGGAATCGATTCCCCTTTTGTGCAATCAATCGGCCAAAAATTATTGATCTAAAAGAAGAGCAAATGGAAGGTGAAGGTCATGTTGCTATTTTTTTTGGTCGGTCATTCAGCAATAGATTGAATTTTTAGTGGTGGCCCTTACTCTTGTAGAGGATTATAAATCAGCCTTTGTCAGGGGTGTAATATGCAAATCTACATGTGTTTGGAGGAGAGATTATGTATGATTTAACCCAACCAAAACTATGTACCTTAATCTGTTTTGATATGCATGAACTCTGATTTGTGCCATTGCTGGTGACCTCAATACCGTTAAAATAAGAATGGGAAGGTTCTGGAGTGCCTTTAAAAGTCCCAGGCGACTCAAGGTCTCTATACTCAAAATGGGGTCATTTAAAATAAATTAATTGGGACTCCCCTTCATCTTTTTTTCTATAAGAATACCCCCCCCCCCTTGCTTTTCCATGAAGTCTTTGACTTGTTGAGGCCTGGAAAAACCTCTGAACGCATGGTGTGATACACAAGTTAGGTACACAAGCGCCTAGTGATGAAAAAAAATTAGATTTTTTTTTATTTACTAGACCAGACAACCTGCATCTGTTTGTAATTAAATCCAACCTGACATTCTTTAGTGATGTCAAACGGTGATCAGGAATGACCATTATTCCATACATTAATAAACAGTGGGTCATGCTGGTTATATTGCGCAACCAATTAAATTGCCTTATTTGATATACTAATAAAGTTTTATAAAGCACTCTGCTTGGATGCTGGTTGATAAAGGAGTGCTGCTTATGTTTATTAGTTTGGCAGCATCAGTGTCAAAATGTCTAATTTTTCGTTTTCCTGTTTTTATATTTTTGATGTATTTTTACACACTTACAGTGCTAAAAGTAGTTACCGTATTTTTCGCCATATAAGACGCACCCAATTTTTAAGGCAGGAAAACCAGAAAAAAAAGATTTAATACGTTTTCACATCAATTGGGATAATGCAACATTTTCAGTGAATGCAATATCCAATTCAGCCAGTAGGTGTCACTAGCAGCAGTAAACTCTCAGCTACACAATCTCATCTCTACACTGTACACAGGAGGAGGGGGGATGCCGGGCTGTCAGTTCTCACTGTGCTCTGTCCGTGGGGAGTGAATGCTGTTCCCACGGACAGAAGAGAAAAGGTATGGATGCAAGTTCATCTATACTTTTCTCTTAATTTCCTAAAAGTATAGATGAACTTGCATCTACCTTTTAGGAAATTAGACAGTTCAGATGTGAGAGTCTGCAGTAGCTGGCATTTCACATCTGACAGCTTCTCCAGCTCCCCCAGCTGATTTCCATGCCGGGGGAGCTGGCGGGCAGCCAAGGTGCGACCTCCGGACCCCCCCACATTCGGCGTATAAGACGCAGGCACTTTTTGCCCCCAATTTTGGGGGTGAAAAAGTGCGTCTTATATGCCGAAAAATACGGTATGTTAACATATAGCTATAGCTGCTCATTACCGGTTTATTTCAGAAGTATGCATATTTTTATAAATACATTTAGAAATCAGTGCATCATGATCACGTGACTTGAAGTTGTTCTTCTGGGTAGCAATATAAGGCAGGAAAACCTTTTTCATATCCTTTACTGGTCCCCCCAAGTCACACAACCACTGTTCGGAGTCTTAATAGCGTGTTGAGGTTGAGAGATTTTCTGCATTTTTGTTGACAGATCTATTTGTTGACTTTCAAACAAACCATTTTTTTCCTTTTCCTCCTCTTATCGTCTGGTAAAAATGTCAAGCTTATGCGCTGATTATCGTCCTCGGCACAGTGTATTACTGCCGATTTTGACCTTGCTTGTGTGATCTGCACACACAGAGCTTCATTAGTTTGATCTGAGCTTCTAAATTGAGTTTGAAAAACTGAAGGTTTGCTCGACCCGCTTGTAAAAAGTTCTATTTGTGGTGTATTCATCTGTTCAATAGATTAGGCATTTATTTATTTTTTTATTTAATTTTTTTGAGAGTTGGTAAATCTTATCACATGGTACACATTTTAAGTACCTAAAATGAAAGTGCTCATTTTTAAAAATGTCTTCATGTACATGAAAAGCAAATGAAGCAAGACCCACATCTTTATGGTTCTTACATACACAGCCCCCATACATTCTCTTTTGTGTTGGAGCTTCCCAAAAAAGTTAAGAGATTTAAAAGTGGACAGACAGTGGATTGATTGGGAGAGGTAGGAAATGTTTCTGGTCAATACAGAGTAGGTGGAATATGATGCTTCTTGGCTGCTGACCACATGACCTGGATTGGCCTATTTTAACCAGCAACCTTTAAGCCCCCATACACCTTCAGATTCCTTCATACAATTTCCATCATATCTACCAACAACTGTGTAGTATAGTGACCTCCCTGATAGAATGCATAGTGATTGGAAGGTGTAGAAAGGTCCTCATATTACATGGTTTTGGTAGAAGAAAAGTTGATTGTACAGAAATTGCATGGTAATTGTATGTGGTGTATGGGGGGGCTTTAGAAGATGTTGGTATATGGAGAATATTCTCCACTTTGATGGGTACTGGTTGCCTGTGGAGAGTTTTGGGAGCTTGAACCGTTCCTCCTAATAATTAACACTTTTTTGTTTTGAAAATCTCACTCAAGATGAAGTGGATGTATACTGAATGTGTAAAAAATACATATGTAAAATTTAAGTTTATGGCTCCATGATCCTAAAATAATTTACTTACCTGCTGTTCTGTGGAATCAGATGAAAGGCTTTATACTTTTTTGCCTTCTGGGGGTTAACACAGGGTGCAATATCATGGGTGGCCACTGGGAGCTTTTAATGGTTTACTATGGGAGTTTTAGTCTGCATACTTCAATGGAGATCATAGAATTACCTGACTATCACAGCGCTCAGAGACCTCTGCTAATTTGCAGTGGCTGTGTCCAGGCCAGGAAGTGAGGGGTGCCTGCGAGGGATCTTCTTAAATTACTCATTACAGGCAAGTTGTGTTTTTTTGTTATGCTTTCCTTCCTGTTATGATAAATGTAATGTAATGTAATCATAATTTTCTAGTGGTAGGTCCGCTTTAAGGAAAGGCCCCCATAGTCAGAAAACATATATTTACTGATCAGTATTGGCATAAAAGACAACATTAATGTTGATTTCTTCTGTGGAAACTCTTAGAGATGTTGACTGTGTCATTTAAGGATGACTGTTAATAGATGCCCTTACAAAATTGCTTCCTGATGGTTGTGTCAAAGTATATCCCAAGATGTGGAGGGGCATTCTTCATAGCATAGATTCCAGGTGCTGGAAACCTTCCTTGGGGATGTTGGTTCATATTGACAAATTAGCATCATGAGGTTTCTACAGATTTGTTGGCTGCCCATCCCAAGGTTCCTCCAGTGGACTGAGTGGAAAGGGTATTTGAGTATATTAGATTAATTGTCATGTTCAAGAAACCAGTTTTAAGATGAGCGTTTTGTGGCATTGTTAATTTTCCTCCTGGTACTATAGAAAGGGTGATGGATGCGCTATGGTTATAGAGATTAACATGGAGTATTGTTTTCATGTCACACAATAGATGCTGACCATTAGGGCCCAAATCCACCCCCTACACACAGATATACCCAGCTATGCCACAGGAGCCTGGTACAAGATAATGAGCTCAGTCTGTCAGATTCTGACCCTGACACCCATGTAGACTTGTAATCCCATCGGTATGAATTGGCAACCAGCAGCAGCTTATGAAAGTACTCGGGGCACCTGTGTCACCAACAACCATGCTACATTCAAAGTCTCTTAAAAATGAGCATAATAATTGGGAAGAAAGAACATTTAACGTTAGCAGGTCATCTTGACAATGTCTGAGTGAATGGAGCTTGTACCATGTAATTGGATATTTTCATTAACGAGCAGTTGAATTTGTTTGTTTTTATTTATTTATTTTTGGTTCGGCCAAGTAAAGCAGACTTATAATTTTTATGTAAAATTTTTAAAGCCAATGAGCTTTTATTGTTTAAATGTATTATGACTCTGGGCATTTAATTTTCTGTCATGTTTGCCCTTCTTGATGAAATGGTCCCTGTACGCACCAGTTTATTTTCCTTCGGTGCTATGGTAATTGACATTATATAATAAAGCCAGGGCTTTGTTTCCCTTTTTAAATCCCATGACCCATGAAAAGTAAACAATGTGGTAATAAAGTAGAACGGGAGTGAAGATGGGTGCGTTGTAAGGCTGAGGGAATAAAGTCCTCATAATTTACTCATGAATCAGAACAGGCGCTTTATACTGGTATCATTTGTTTGCTGTTGCTTAAAAAGCTCAATGCTAGATTGTTGTTCATGCCGGAAGCTCCGTAATCCCTGTAAGCCGGTGCAGTTTACTCTACAAAGAGCAGCCATAAAGACTCTGTATCAATGCAATCACATCACACAGTTACCTTTTCCCCAATTAATATTTACTTTACTAAATACAAAGGACAAAATGTCTAAAGGTACAAACCAATACAATTCAATCTTTAATAAATGGTGGCACAGTGGTGCCCAATAAATATGGTTGAAATTTTAAAATGTAAATGTTTTTTTTCCATTTCAACTAGCTGGTTTGCTGGAGATGTAGATGTAGATAAGGGTTGTGGGAACACTATGCAAATTTAAAAGAAATGGCAATGGTGTGTACAGAATGTGTCTTAAAAACCATGGGTGCATTATATATGCATTACTGGAATGAGGCTGCTGATTGGCCCATGGCCATAGATGCAGCACTGGCTAGGATGCACCCATGGAAATAGGCATGTTTAAGCCCATAGGCGAGTATAAGAAGAGCCTTCTAAGCACCTTTTTTCCACTTAGATACTAACAGACACATTCTGCTCTAGGAATTTATTTTATATAGTTTCCTATATAGGGGCACAAGCTACAGTTATCTACAGTCTGCATTATTCCCAATGACTTACAAGCAATTGGCTCTAGATGATTGGTCACTATAAAGGTAAAAATTATACTCTTGTGTTCCTGTTTTTTTTACATAAAACATCCCTAAAAATGGTAGTATTTTCTATTTATAAAACATTTTTTTGTTTATCTACTGTAAATGAAATGCAGGCTTTTTCCTGATTAGGCAGCTCAATAGTTCTGAAACGTTTCGAAAGAAAGCAGAATCTGCATGTATTGTATAGGATACACTGACCTATACGTATTGACTGATCCTTTTGGAATTTAATTGTTTACATCACTATGTACTGAATACAAGACTATTTGAAAGTAATTTTAATGTGTTAATCAAGTTCTTTAGTTGCCTTAATAATTCCTCTACGTTCCTCAACCAGAAAGGAGGGAAGTGAAATTGGGCGTGAATATTTTTTCTTTTGCTTACCTTTTTCCACACATTTGGCACAGTTGAATATAAGCCCTTAGAAAGGGTAAAAACATTTGCAGTACTCTTCAAACAACCTGTAAGTCCGAGGATATCTAAAGGTGAAGCTGCAGGAACTACAATTGAACTGCAGCCAAGTTTTAAAGGACATGTACATTCTTATAGTGAACTTCTACTTTTAAAGCATTTAGTGGGTTCAAAAGGGGCAAAATATGATCATGGACAAAAGTGACTAAAAAGGAGATCTATTAATATTTGCAAAAATCTTGTATTGATCTCCTGTGCGTCCTGTCTTTGCTTTAGGGCAGTGGTGGGCAACGGAGTTGATATGGAGGGCCACAAGTGCGGCCCTTGGCATCACTTAAGGGCCGCACATAACATTTTCAATCTATACTGACTTGTAAAAGCATTTTTTTAATGAAAAAAATTACAGCAGGTAGAGCTAGACATTATTTTTCATTTTTTTTTATGGCAATTTGCTTAATATTATACTTCAAGTATAAGGGAACACTGTAGTATGGTAATGTGCATTTAGGTTATGTGCCTCATAGATCTAATCAAAGCCATTGATAATATCGATGGGGCACATAACCTTCGATTCGTCAGACAGATGAGTTCCTACCCCTATACATTAATAGTTAGGTTTCAGGGGCCGCAAGTGGAGGACTGAGGGGGCCGCCAAAGGGCCACATGCGGCCCCTGGGCCACAGGTTGGGTACCTGGGCTTTAGGGTTACAATATAGTGATCCAATGTCTGTGTTAGTGGTGATTTTGCATGTTGTGTTTTTCTGACATGTTGACCAAAGGGCACAATGCAAAGTTATGCAGAAAATCACCAACTGTGATGCAATTCTTATTTTCTAAGTGCCATTCCCCCAAGCGGTGTCAGTTTTTGCTGCCACAATCTCTTATAGCATATTTGTCTCTTTAGTGCATTATATATATTCCAGAAAAAGGCAGTTAAAAGATTTATGTAAACTGATCAATAAATTGAGTTGAAAAAATGTTGGGCAGCATCCTAGTTGCTTGGGTTCCTGACAACATACGGTTGATGCTCTTACCAATAATTTAGCTGCATCCAGAAATGAATTTCATGAACCACATTTTGGATGTGCAACACCTAACCTGATAATACATACATTCTATTACACATTTTTTGTATTGGTTGTGGTTAACTTTTTAAAAAGCGTTCCAGGTTTTTGCATTGGTTGTACCTTACAGCTTTTCTTTTCTTTTTTTTCTATCCAGCTTATAGTATTCCTTCCTTCTCAGATTCCCAGGTAATTGCTGACTGTGACCCCATGACGCACATGAGTTTTTCTTCCTATCTTGTTAGAAAGGAACAACTTCAACAGAAACCTTCTGACCCAAACAAACCTTCAGAGGAGAAATTCTTACACTCCTCGGTTTAATACATTTTTGTTGTGGATCTTGATGTGTAAAAACTGATGTTAGGTTATGTGACCCAAAACCGGTGCACCATTGTGTTGCTATATTACATCAAGCGGACAAATATGTGCAGTCTGGGATTTGTCTCGCTGCCAATATTGGTCAGTTTGAGGTAAGCCCTGCACTAGTGATGGACTAACATCAGCCGCGGCTGTTCGCGAACAGGCGAATCTAACTTCTGCTAATACCCGCCGTTCGCATGTTCACAGCGAACCTTCATTGACTTTAATGGAGGGCAAACTTCTCAAACCTTCAGGTCATATTTGTAGCCTCAAAAGCAATACAAAAAATGTCAAAAGGGTGCAACCACCTGGACAGTGTCATGCCGGAGGGGGACCAATGGCTAAACTTCTCCCTAAAATATGGATTTTTTTAAATGCTAATGTAATGGCCGGAAATCACATGTAGATTACAGATTTTGCCAAAAGTTAGTTGGAGTGGGCTGCCAGCCGGACAGCACCTTCTGCAGCACGTCAGATCTCGCTGCAATGCCCTGCTTTAGTTTGTGATGGTGAACTACAACTACCAGCACACTTCAGCTCAGGATTATAACACAGCACACAGGTATATCCCACCCCCAGAAAAATTTCTTTTTTTCATAATATAATAAACTACATATAACAGAACACCTTAGCTATATCTACAGATTACTGGATGGAGTATAATAGCAAAGTAGCTAAGCCATCCCTCAATCAGAAGCGACTCTCCCTATCTATCTAGTACTGGAGACGCATGATAAATGTAAAATGGTTGCTGGGCTGCTTCTTTAATAGAGGGAGATGTCCTCCAGGAGGGAAAATGTGTTATTGGCTGTACTGTCCCACCTGACTATAGGGTGAGGGGTCAAACTTTGGATGACAACAATAAAACTTCATGCCTGGTGTCCCCAAATATTTGTGCAGTTCAGGCGTTGCCAGTGAAATATTACTATCAATGTCACACATATATAATTTTTTAGATCAGGGTTGTCATGCTTGAGGTCCAAATCAGTGTGATTATATCTGGACTGTAAGATTTAATTTTTAAAATGCAACAGATGTGTTCATTTTGATGTCTTGTGTTTTTATATTATTACTTTTGCTTATTCCAGATTCATTATTTAAGGGAAACTTACTGTATTTTTCGGACTTTTTCGGACACGATTGGGCTTGCAATCTAGTCTTCATGTCACATTATCCTTTCCTATACTTCACATATGTTTTTTGAAATGCCCAAATAATCCACAATCCTATGGAAGGTATTTCCAGAAGAGCTCAACTTACTCATAGGTGTATTTGGACCAAATAGTTTTATATAGATGCCTTTCAGAAGATGATGCTCTGTGACCGAAAAGAATAGTAATATCACATCTAGATATCACAAACTCCAGATACCACATTGGGCACCACCTAACCCACAAATACCTCAGGAGGTCATTCTTTAGTATTTTTTCACTCTTTTGCTGTCCTCAGTGGTTAAAGTGTCTCATTAAGAATTTCTCTTTTATAGATAAAGTTGTCATGGACATTTTATGAACTTTCCTCTGGTTTGTTTTCTGTATATAGAGATTAGGAGTCCTGACGGTGGGGGCCAGGGTTAATGTTTTTGTGTCTCCACTCTTCTGTATGTTTTCTTCCTGTACAGCAAATAGATAGGAAGCATTAATACAGTGCTGCGGGGTTGCAGTGTAATAGGTAATGTACACTCAGGAACACGATGGATCTGTAAGAGGATCCTCTGGGGCATGCTGGGCAGCAGCTGGTTATTTTCAGTTGAATTTTTATCATTTTCCATTTTTTCCTGCAGTGGTGTTGAATGAACCATGCCGTTATTATTAGAATGTTCTTTCAACACACCTAATTACTGCTTTTTGTATTTTGAGTAAACAGGGACATTGTCCTTACAAGCCGAGCCTAATGAAACGGTTACTGTATCATGTACTAGGTAATTATAACCGGGAGCCTGAGACATGACTGGTGTCCGAGGAGAAGCTTGCTGTTAAGGCTTTTAGAGGAAGAGAAACGGTGGTCTGATGGGCCCGGGATGCCATGGAGATCATAATGGCTTCTGAAGTTTGAGAATTGTGATGGCTATTAGAAAACTATCTAATATATATAAGGACCTCCAACTCCCAACACATCCACCAGCTCTTGACCACATATGGGTCAGGAGCTGGTAAAGTTGCTGGTTAAAACGTTTTAATCTGCAACTTTAATACCAAATATACTTCTTTGTTCTTTATGTTTAACACCATCACCTATGGATCATGCAGTATTTTGCAAACCTCAGTAATACCCGAAAGTTGGTCATTTTAGATAAGTGTCTCCAAAACGCATTCAACTCTAGGAATCAAATCCTGTTGAATGTAACTACTAATATATATACATATACATTAAATGGAAATGTCTATCTGATATCTGGGCACATCTACATTTAAACTGTTTATCTATCCTGTATTTGCGATGGCATGAAACATTACCCCCCTAGTGTTTTTGACGGCACCATCTCGTCCAGCGCTGTCCTGTCAGCACTGCTCTGGATGAGATGATGCCATCCGGCGAAGATCGAAGCCCTGGCAACGCATACTTTGTTTCACGCTGTCCCCGTGGCTCAGCTCTGCACTGAAGCCGATGTGTTCCCTCCCCCAGGGAAGTCGTCTTCATCTGAGCCAGGCACACAGAGCACTTCATGTTTAGTCTAATGTTGGCTGTGCAATGAACTATCTGAGCACACTAAAGGAACGCTGCTTTATATATCTTTACTGCACTGCCAAGTGAAGTACGCCATTTTCTTAGAGTTGCAGTTGTATTATGGCATGCAAATCTTGCATGTTATATCCATCTGGAGTTTGGTTGTTTGTGATTACTTAGTGTCTCATTGCTTTATGCAGGATAAGATACCTAGCCTTGGGTTTACCATTTGGAGTCAGTTGGCATTGTTACAATGAAAATCAAGTAAGCTATTAAGTCCAACCTTGGGGTTATTTAAGAATGTCCAGCATATCCCTAAGAAGGAAGCATGCACTAGGGAGCTCTGTAATTTGAAAGGATTATGGAGGAGCCTGCATGTTCACAAATAATTTAAGTTTGGTTGCAGGGCCTGGTCCTAGGCAGGTCTGTGCCCTGGATGAGCACCCCTCCAGCATGATTTTCCACCTTGGGAATCTGCCCATATTGTCCCTATCTAAAACTGCCACTGTACACATGGGTGAAGCATACACGAAGCAAAGCATAGAAAAGCAGATGCATAGGGGAGTAAATAATAATTTATAGAAAATAACATTTTTATGGTGTAGTTCCACTAGAACGTACCAAAAGGTTCTCAAACAATATTGCCTTTACTTTTAAAAAGCTGGATTACAGTATACTTGTACTGTATCTCATCCATGTCCATTACCACATCAGCATTCTGTTCTGAAGGAAGAAGCTAATCCATAACCTGTTTAAAACTGTGGAAATCCTGTTCTCTGTGGATGGCAATAAGGAATTGCACCACCTCCGCCATAATCTAATGTAGATTAAGTACCTCTCTGAGCCGCTTCATTCCAATTTCTCCCTTACAGATCCTGCAACCTTTTTACTGCCTTTTAATTAAATCTGAACTTGAGTAAACAAGAATTTAACACCCGTATTGTCGGCCAAGGCCAACAGAGGCAGGTTTGTTCACTTTATAGACCAGACGCAATAACCCCATGGAAAATGAAAAGTAAACAATGGGGTATTATTAAAATTAGCAACAGGCTCAAACCACATATTAATCGAGCTCTGTATTCAATAATGTATCTTTAACTTTTTTATTTTGGTTGTAATGGGGTCTGACCTGACATTTGCCCTTTGTAGCTTGAGATCTATATATACACCATTGAGAGGGGAAAAAAGTTAGTTAGTAGGTCTTTTCAGTTAATAAAGACCAGCAAAAAAAAAAGAAAAAAAAAAAGATCCCTCTGATTTGTAAAGATTTTAGAGTAAATTTTACAAGTGAGCAAAAAGAGGACTCCTTGATCTACTCCCACTGCCTTTGTGATCAACTGGTCAATCGGGGTGGACAGCATAGGCAGCCCTGGTAAAGATGTGATTTTATTTTTTATTTTTTTTTAACCGCGTCATTCATTCTCTATGGGTGGGATCCGGGGCGATTGGCCGTGGCCACCCAAGTGAGGACAACCTCCCAAGTGGGGACATAGCCTTAGAGGAGTTCATCACTCTGCTTCTCCTTGTCCGGCTGCAGAATGTTGAAAGGTGCCAGGCTGAGGGTATCTTATGGCAGAGTAAAATACTGTAAGGGGGATATGTGGATTGAAGTTGAAACCAACTTTGCAGCTAATGCTTGTTTTTATTATTTTAGCTTTTAATGGGCAATTCATTTAGTATCTTTATATTGGCTTAAATTCTGTTTCTAGGTTTTTAATACTGTCTGAATAATTTTACAGTGGGTTAGTAGTAAGTACTGTTCCGATGGTCCTACATTTCATTGAGGAACTACTATATGTTGGAACCAGTGTGTCCAGAAGGATCCATAACATTCATCAGTTCCTACTATCACTGTGTCCTGTATGGATGTAGTGCCTGATTGGAGGAACCAGTGGACAAATGCTGTCCAACTTAGATGTTTCCCCTGGTTGGTCCTAGTTAAGATTTCTGGGTCAACATGGTGGGACATATACTATCCAAAAAAACAAAAATGTTGTGTTGCTTTTGTAATGGTTAACTTTTTGTTGAGTTTTTACTGCCATAGCCTAGTTCTAGTGTCTTCTTGCTTTCTGTCCCAGTGACCAGGTTGTTGCCCAAAAAGGAAGCATTGTTGTTTAGCGTTTAAAAATGATTCCTTAATATCTATCCTGGTGACACCTCCATCTATCAGTGGTTCTCGACCTTTTAAGACCCGTAACCCCAAAAGTGACGTTGCAAAGTGTTACTGTATTTGGAGCGCTGTGGAGTGTTGCTTCTTTATTCCAAATACTGGAAGTGAAACCCTGCAACACCACTTCCATCAGGTAAGTGTAATGTCTCCTCCCTTATATTCCCCCGCACATCATTTGCACAAATGTTAGGAGGGGGCATTACTGCTTGTGGGAAATCAGTGCTGCTTCAGTGAGCTCTGCGACCCCTGTGAAATTGTCGTTCAACCCCCAAGGGTACTGACCCACAGGTTGAGAACCACTAGTCTAGATAAAAAGTAATGGAAAAACGTCACCAGAAGTGGCACAGATAGGTTCCAATAAATGGGAAACTAAGAACTAACGGTAAAGTTGCTTCCCAGGTTCTTTGTAAAATTGGCCACACATGTTGAGGGTATCCAACGAGTATAATATATACGAAGTAGTTCCATTAAATTTTTTCCGCAAGCTCTTCTCCAACAGAGAATAAACTTCAATATGAGAATGTTTGCCAATTGGCAATCTATGGCCACTTTGATCGCCGTGCATGCTCACTGCCATCTATCTGGCCCATATCGAATGCGGACAACCTTTTTTTTCAGACATGACCGTAAACCACGGTTGATGTCCATTGCTTTGCATGGAGACCGCAGGGTTTTTAGAGATTTTTTGAAGGTGGCAAAGGTAGGAGCAAGTCTGATGGGGCGATGGAGGGAGTTCCAGAGAGTAGGAGCGGCTCTAGAGAAGTCTTGGAGCCGTGCATGTGATGAGGTTATTAGCGGGGATGTCATTAGTAGGTCACTGGAGGAGCAGAGGGGGCGGTTAGGGGTGTAATTGTGTACCAGGTTGGAGATGTAAGGAGGACAGGAGGTGTGGAGTGATTTAAAAGCAAGCCACAGAACTTTAAATTTAATTCTGTGGGACAATTGGAAGCCAGTGAAGAGAATATCGAAGGAGCCGCAGATGAGGAGTGGTTAGAGGAGTAGATGAGTCTGGCAGCGCCATTCATGATGGACTGGAGAGGTGATGGTCTAGTTCGAGGAAGACCAGAGAGGATGATGTTGCAGTAGTCCAAATGTGAAATGATTACAGCGTGTACCAGGACTTTGGTGGTCTCTGGGGAGAGGAAGGGGTGGATTTCGGAGATGTTGCGGAGATGGAAGTGGTAGAATCTAGCAATGTTCTGAATGTGGGGAGTAAAGGAGAACGCAGAGTCGAAGGTGACACCAAGGCAGCGTGCTTGTGGAATGGGGAGATGAATGAACTGCAAAGCCCCCTAACATGCGCCAAGAATTGGGAAAGGGTTTTTATTTTTATAACCTACCCTACATCACCAACCAGTTTGGTGATGATACCATCTTCAGAGGTTTTGCAAATAACTTGCTCAGCTCTAGTAATGACCTCCTGTAACAAAAGTACATGCGGTGTGTCTCTGTGCCTTAGCTGCTGCACTTAGACGTATACTTCAGTATAAGCCGAGTCATTGACTAGGCTTCTTAACTAAAATTTGGTACCTCTGCCTATACTTGGATTGGTTACTACTATGTATGGTAGTTAAGAATACCCTTATGTAAAGAGAATCTGAAATATTTGGCAATATGCTATTTCACAATTATTTTGTTTGATTTGTTTGCCTGAGTTTTTCTACCTTGTAAAGTGTTTCTTTTATAGACATTCCTCAGCCCTCTTCAAGTGATGTGTTTTTTCTTTGCTGTCTTGTGCAGAAGGATTTTCATGTAAGATTTCTTTTCTTTCTCTCAGTCTGAAAGTGGCCGTTTCTTTGTGTCCATTCTTGTAGAGCTCCAGAGACGAGCACCTCTTGGCCTTCACTGACCGTAGGTAAGTTCATAAACACTATTGTGACAATAAGCAGAACATTGAGTTCTTGTACCGTTGCATAGCTCATATTTGACATTTTTTCCAGCCACAAGGCCATTGTAACCAGAGCAATATTTTGAAACCTTTCCTGTGTTTGGGTTGTGATGGCCTAAATAGTTTATGAAGGTCGCTGTTCAATTTGTGCAAACTCATGGAAACTCCCTAGCACATACAAGTTCAGTGGGGACTGTGGTTCTTCTGATCTATGAAAATACTTTTGGACAGTGAAGAAATTCCCTGTTCTTTTAGTATGCTTTGGTACAGCCTTACCATTAAGGCTACATTTACAAGGGCGCTCCTGTCAGCAGGCACTTGGGGGTCATTTGGACAACTGCCACCATGACAGGTCTATTGGGCAAAAGCCTTGCTGCGCCAACTGGTCCACGATTGGGTGGTTAGCAACCGCCCGTATAAATGAGCCCCCAATCTTGTACGCTTGGGTAACCCTATTTCCTGTGCGCAAAATGTTTACACTATACATGTAAGAACCTTCCATGTCATAGCTGTAGGGCCTCCAGCATAATCTTGACCAGGGGTGTCAACTTCAAACATAGTGGGCCAAAATCAAAAACTTGGGCCAACCTTGATATTTATTGGTGTATACAATTGTCCTAAGTTTTTTTTTACTTCAGATAGAACAATGAACCTCTTATATAGAAACAACGTTTTGCCTATTTTTTTAATCTGGAACAAGAAAATATATAACGGTTAAATCAAATATAGAGGGTTTGGAGATAGTGATACCGTTTATTGGCTAACTGAAGACATTAGACTTTGGCAACCGATCACCTTTTCATATGTAGTCCTTACCTAGGAACACTCTCGCCTCCACACATCAAGGCATTTTCTTAAACCTGCTGGCTGTTTGAACCAAGGTTGGGTGCTGTTATGTCTTCAGAACACTTTGTTGGAATCTCCAAAAAGCCCAGATATCCCTTTATTGCAAAGGACATGACCGGTCTGAGCCTACACAATGCTATGTGACGAAACATAAAGGTTTATTTACAAATGTCACTTGCACGTTGATGTGGTGAGAAATGGGAATGGCAGTCGCTAGGGCAAATTATAACCAGGCTAACCTTCAGCTTTAGTGCAGTGGATTATTTTGCTGTTAATAAAGAGCATCTCCACCCTTCCTTCCATGGTAATGACATAGATAGACCTTCTCTTATTCAGACTTCCTGTTTGAGATTTGGTGACTTTGTTTCCAGGTTTTTAACATCCGACAGAATGGACAAATTGTAGAACTTCCCTAAAGCAAGTACACTTCCTGTCAAAGCAAGGTCTATTAACGGTTACAAGTCACAAAATCAACTGCATAAGAAAACATCTGTAAAAATGGCTTGATACATAAGAATGAGTAAAGATTACCTGTAAGCCTTAACTAACAGAGATAAGACCCCCATACACCTTACAATGTTTTCATACCATTTCTGTACAATCAAATTTTGTTCTACCAAAACCATGTAATAGGACCTTCCTAATGCTTCCAATCACTGTGTTCCATCAGGGAGGCCACTATACTACACAGTTGTTGGTAGATCTAATGGAGATTGCATGGATCGATCTTAAGGTGTATGGGGGGCTTTACAAAGATATCAAATAAGTTTAGAATTTTAGAAAATTTCAGTGAAATGTTCATAACTGATGTTAATTGCACTGTCCAATGGCTCTAGCCAGCATGAATGATAGTGTTAGAGATTGATGTAACGTTGTACAGAAGAAGCACAATGTGTTTATCTTTGATTATATAGGCAGGAAGTGTATTTTCAGCTTTGCTGTGTGTCATTTCATTGTCCTCTGCAAACTCTCACTTGGCAATGCTGCAAATTGTTTTTTTTTTTTTTTTTTTTTTTTTCCGTTTCTTTGAATAATCCGTTTAACACGTTTATCAAATATAGATTTTCACTTTAAAAAAAAAATTAAGTAGAGGATATTACAAATGTATGATATGTGGGTGGAAAGGGCAGTGTGTGACATGTAGACTTAAGTACATGGTAAGAGGAAAAGACTAGCTAGTAGGTGCATGGGTGTAGTGGGTAGGACTGCGTACAGTTGCTGTAGGTACATGGATGGACTACAAATGCAGGGCAGAGGGTATGACTATGGGTGATGTGTACACAGGTGGAGGGCAGTAGGTATGACTGTGGGCGATGTGCACACAGGTGGAGGGCAGAGGCTAGAACTGTGGCGGGGTGAACACAGAGGGAGGGCAGTGGGTGTGTACACAGGTAGAGGGTATGACTGTGGGTGGTGTGTACACAGGCAGAGGGTATGACTGTGGGTGGTGTGT
>CM070035.1:20225699-20242374 GCA_036250615.1 Ptychadena robeensis | reverse complement strand
CCCCCCCCCCCCTATGAAATTAGACAACACTGTCGATTTCTCCATAACAATTACCATGAACAACAAGTGTTTGCTATTTTAGAAACAAATACACTATAAAAAAAAACATGTCCACAAAGTTTAATAGGCATATGCAAAAATGTGGTTGTAGTCTAGGCTTAGATAATCGCTGGGTCTTCCAACAAGACAATGACCCAAATCCTGCATCAAAATTAGTCCAACAGTTCCTCAAGGATGCTAAAATGAAGATCCTGGAGTGGTGTGGACAGAGACGGTGGCAAATGTGCTCTGAATTCAGTAGCAATGCAGCATCATGGCTGAGTTAGGTTGACTTCAAAGGTAAGCTCAATAGGTATTAAACCCCCCCCCCCCCCCCCCCCCCCCTCAAAATTCTACCAGCAAGAGTGCATTTTACTAGGTTTTACAGCAAGAGACCGCTGATGGTGTGCACATTCCCCTCCCCCGGTAGGGCCGCCAGGTTGGAAACTACTAGTCTACCCCATGGCCCATGGTATTCCTGGAAGAGTGAACAAAGCAACAGATCTTTTCGCTTGCATGGATTGACCAGAAAAGCAGTATGTAGTTGGCCTTGGAGAGTGGTGGAGGTGATATTGGAAAAACTAAACTTCCTTCATTTTCTTTTTAGAAAACCAACAAGAATTTCTACTAATTCAATTTCTGTCCTGTTGATGGCACGACTCTCCTAGGAAGTCCCCCTGGCTGCCCCTAGTATTTCAATTACACAAAGCTGTTCCGTTCAATAATTGTCTGGGATTTTTGTGTAGACTGAGGTTTGACTGTGACAGCGGCAGAGGAGTATAAAATACAAGTATATTGCTAAATGTATAGAGTCTTCTAAATAATATTACATTACACCAGTGGTTCCCAACCTTTTTTCATCATGACCCTCTTGCCTGTGTCTAGGACAAGCCAGGCCCCGCCAACTCCCACCCTACCTTGTTAAATTCTTTATTATAGGGCTGTTCCAACTTGCCTTACTATGTTTATTATGGGGCCATTCCAGCCTACCTTTTTACATTCTTCACTATAGGGGTGTTCTAACCTGCCTTGCTATTTTCATTATCTATATCCAGGGGTGCACATAACTTTTTAGTGAGCTCCTCAGATAAGTACCAGGAGATGGTGTTTGGTACTCACCCCATATGTGTGTGGTTTTCCTCGCTGTCCTCTGTGTCAGTTTTTTACATGGTAGATTTTCCTGCAGATGGATCTTCCTGTTCCTGATTGATCCTCCGATTAGCTGTCTCCATCCACAGGTCACCAGCTGGCTTTGCGTCAAATGTAACTCACAGTATAACACGGCTTGAACCCCCAGATCTCATACCTCAGTAATACAACCCTGAAATTGGTTCTGGTTAAGTAACTAACCCTAAAACTACCAGCAATCCAAATGTCAACCTGTCATAGTCATATTCCAGCTGTCACACAGAGCTTTCCTTTTGTCAGATTTTACCCTTGCATATATGCCTACTCTGACTTTCATCCCCCAGATCTCCAACACCCTTGGATTACTAATTCACATTCCAAATTTCACACCCCTAACTGCAACTTTTCATAGTTATTCATATTTCCCAGTGACATAAATTGTATACATGTAACATTTAGCTGGGGCCGCCCAGACGCGGAGTGCCTCCAAGTTGTAAGATTTGTAACAATAATGCAGGTACACAGAGCTAGTTTTTGGCCCCTTTTGAGTACCAAAGTGCCACTTATGTGCACCCCTGACTATATCAAACAAATCCACCAGCATGTGATCACATAAAGGCCATGACAGCTCAACACTGTTGGTATCTCGAACAGAAAAATCTCACCATTGGAATATAAAGAAGACCTCAACAACCATATGAATTCACATTCCTGGATCTAGCAGAAGCACAAATAATTGGTTTTGGGTGAATGGAGCCTTTCATTTTTATCTCTTTACCATCATAACTGTTATGGAAATAACATTTGTACTACAAAAGAAATCTTTATAAACACAAGTTGAAGATTGTTGAACATTCTCAATGTTTGGGTCTTTTTTTAGTCTTTGGTTTACATTCTCGGATAAGGTAGACACAGTTGGTATGACTACTCTTATGCTTGAGTCACAAATACACTTAAATCGCACTGGACAACTTAATTTTTTTTTATCAGATATGCTTTAAGAAGTTGTTGAATCAAAGATCCCTTAAGGCAGTGGTTCCCAAACTTTCCTTGTAGGGCCCCCCTTTTCTATTTAGTAACATTATCTAGCCCCCCCCCCCCCTATTCAAACGGTTAAGAACGGTTAAGAAGGTTAAGAATGAGGGCCCGCACCCCCGCCCCCTAGTTTGGGAACCACTGCCTTAAGGGACCAGGTCAATTGGCTTTGGTTTTTAGTGTATGTTGGCAAAACTCATGATTCTTTGTATTTATTTATCAGTTGTCCAGTACAATTACCTCAAGACTATTTGTTGTATCACAGAATGATGCACGGTGTCTGAAACACTTAAAGGTGCAATCAAATTAAGCCTGCAAGGAATCCATGCCGTTATTAGCTAGAGAAAGACTTGGGAGTCATTACGGTCAGCATTATTTAATGAATATAATCCACGTGAACTAAATGGTGCTTCAAAATTGTCCAAATAAAAAGTTTGATGCAACGTGCTTGTCTAGAGACTCTAAACGTTCAAACAATGGAATGGCACACTTGTTATATTTCTGGTTTGTAATACATTATTGAGGACACAATTAAAAAGAATTGGAGTTGTATGTCCTCAGATGGTTTCAGCAAAAAAAGGTCCAGGGGTTTGAGAAGGATAAAAGACTAATGACCAGTATGGGATCCTGAGTGTACTGCTTTTAAAGGTTGTACAAAAAAGTTTTGTATATATGAATGGTTGATATATTTAGTATATGGGAGGTTGCCGAAGTTCAGCTGGATTTCATTTAGCTGCAAATCCCTAGTTCTTGGAGAGCATAAAGGGGCAATTGGCTCTTCATTTTTTAGCTGTTAAGTAAACAAGTGATGGGAGGTCCCATTATTGACTCTCAGCTTGGTGGAAAAATGGTCATTTTATGATGTCTAAAGGCAACTTCACCAGGATAGGTGAAAGATGTCTTCTGGTTTGCGCTGGAGATGTTTCTTGATGACCAATGAGCCAAAAAAAGGCTGTATGCAGTTTGGAATAAATGTCCAATGGAATAAATAACTATATTTACACTGTACGCCAGTGGTTCTGGATGGGCATTTGGCTGATGGGGTGTAAGGGATTGATTTGCATGGCTCCACCCACTATCCTGAAGTGAGGAATTTACCATTTGGGATTTGTGATGGACTGGGGCATGTAAATACCTTCTGTTTTAAGTAGCTTTACCTATGCACTGCTCGAGTTGCGGGCTTTTTGATTCCTCTAATACCTTCTCACCATAACCTTCATGGTTGGTATTTTGGAAATAGAGAAACAAACACTTGTTAATTTCTCATTTTCATGGAGAAATCAAGAGTGTTGTCTAATGAGGGGGGCTAATAATTTTGGCCAAAACTGTAGCTCTTTCATTATCTAGTGTTATTTGATAAATTAGAGAAGACTCTTCATTGTAAATTCTATCTGATGGTTGTATTTGGTTCACAACAATACACCACTTCCCCGCATTGATATATTAACATTTAGGACATGCTTTATTCTGGCTTCATAAACACATTGTTTTGTTGGCTGTATTGGTCATTTGTTTTTGTGATAATTATTATGTATGTGGCATTGGCACACTAGTTTAAAGATTCTCATGTTGTACAAATGTTATGTTCAGTGTGTGAGTGGAATCTCCACAATTTATGTAATGACCGGTTCATGAAGTATAAGTAGCACTCTTTATACTTCGCAGGTATATTGCTTACAGTAATTGCTGGCTGCTGCAATGGAGAAGTATAGACTGATACATTTCATGGCTATAAGGGTCCCCACACGCGTAACGAGTGGCGGCTGATCCCTGGTGCCCCAGAGCTCGATCGGCCAGAGAACGGATATGTCCATAAATCTCTGGCCGATGCCATTAGCTTGAATGGGGACCGACGTCCCCGTCCAAACGAACGACCGTCGCACAAAGGGTGACCGCCGATACGCCGAGCGATGGAGAGTAGTGTGGTGACATCATCACGTTGCTCTCCACAGCTTATCTGTCAGTCCCCACTCATTACATGTGGGGACGTTAAAGCCTGCCATACACCCACCGACTGGGGGCCGACAGATGAGTGCTGATGAGCTCTGGAATGCAGCGTGATGACTGACTGCATTGGCGGGCACCCTTTGTGTTCCGGCTGTTACTTTCAATGAAGACACCGGTTGTCATTCAAAGTAACACAGGTTGTTGATGCATATTAACCTCCCTAGCGGTTGAGACGAACCCTGTTCGTTCGGTGAACAGGGTCCTCTCAACCGCATGGGAAGCCGGCAGCGAGGAGACCCTATGCCTTCCCGGAAAGCTGCAGCGATTTTCTACATCGCTGCAGCATTTCCGGGTTGGCAGCACCGCCCCGATCGCGTCACGTGACGTAGAAGGGGGCGGGGGGGGCCGGCGCCATAGACCTCCATGTTAATGGAGGAGCGCCGGTTTTCTCTCACACGCAGCTGTTGTCAGTAATGACAACAGCTGCGTGTAGAGCTCCGGCGTACTCTGTACACTGCCTCGATCGCCCGTACAACGGCGCGATATGGGCGGTGCACTCAGGAGGTTAAAGAGCAGCATGTAAAAGGGATCTATACCAGTTGAGGAAATAGGAAATAAGTCCTTTCTGCTTCAGCAGAGATAGTGTGGTCTGAGACACAACCGTACAGTACACTTGTGTTCCGGCTGTTACTTTCAATGAAGATGCCGGTTAACACAGCCGGCCGGCCGAGCTGTGGGGCAGCAGCCATCTGTCGCCCCATGTGGGCACACACCAATTGGCGGACGATTTTGCTACTGACCGACATCGCGCACACCCGTCGGTCAGTGGCAAAATTGGCCGCTAACCGTTGTGTGTATGGCAGGCCTAAGTCTGTGATTTCTGCTTGGTTGATCCTTCTCACTGATCTATAGAATGGCGTTCAGTTTATTCATTGTACGTGAACTTGCTTTTAGGTAGTTAAAGGGCTTGTACGGATATTGTCTTTGCCTAACCAGATAATTGCAACTTGATGGCGATATTCTACAAGTTAAGCTACTATGGTCCAGTTTGTGAAATATTGCCCACCGGGAATGAGGGAATGTGCAGAAAAGTCTGTTGCCCAAAGGACTTTATTTATTATTTTGTGTTTCCGTAATGATTATTGAAATCCATATAACTCCCCTCTGGAATTCACCGCTCACCAACATGTGCAATCGACTTTTTGTTTGATTCTGGTCGAATGCTGCGCTCCATTCCCGAGCTATCGACAAATGTGTTACTTTTTGTTTTGGGATCTCATTCATTCAACGCTATTATTTTTTGGTATCAAGTAGAAAAGGGGTTTGAAACCATAAAAAAATAGAATTACTCTAGCATGTGTAGTTTTTGCATAAATTTTAAAACTTTTCAATGAGAGACACTCTAATGCTTTTAAAGTTGGTCTTTTAAAATCCTCTCTTCAATAGACTTAATGGTTGGTCAGAATGTGATTATGTAGAATTACCTGTTTGGCCGGAAAGACCACTTCTGGTGCCCAGAAGCTACTTTTCAAGTATCCATCAAGGTTTTAATAAAGGATAGAAGGCTGCAGGTCATAGTGAGACAAAAGTACTGATCTCTTCAGAATATTTTGTTGCATCCTGCAGTCAGACAGCGAAGAATCTTTACTATATAATTCTTCTTTATTCAGGTTGTTGATTCATAATAAAGAGCTGCATGTAAAAGGGATCTATACCAGTTGAGGAAATAGGAAATAAGTCCTTCCTGCTTCAGCAGAGATAAAGTGTGGTCTGAGATACAACCATACAGTACACTTGATGGTCTCTAACATCCAAGTTCAGTGAAGTCTGGTATCATATGCATCGTGGGTGCCCACATAGGGTGAAAGATCCCTGTCACCCGAAAGCCCTGTCGGCCAGAGAACAGACATGTCCAAAATTATCTGGCTAATGCCATTCAACGTCCAAAGTAACAGCCCGCACCCAGAGTGCCTGCCGATACTGAGTGAGGGAGTGCAGCGTGATGATGTCATCATGCTGCACTCCATCGCTCGTCTATCTGCCCCGTCTCATCAGGTGTATGGGGGACAGTGTGTTAGTGTGCTAAGCATGTGCTGGGTTACTGCTTACCATTCTAGTGTATGGTTATAAATGCTTATGCTGCAGCAATAGTGTATGTGCTAAGTATTCACACATAACATAGCAGGTTCATCTGTAATTTAACACACACAAGTGTGAATGGTAATTAGGCTTCTTATGGAGATCTGTCTGCCATAACGCTTACACGCCGCTTTGCGGTAACGACAATGCATCTAGCATGAAAGGGCCATAATTGTTTATGCAGTTCCCCTAACAATAATAGAACTGGCTATACAAAGTAGCTTTACACTTGTTGTGCGTTTAGGACCTACCACATAGTTTTGTTGAGAGTTTTTGTTTTTAAGACTTCAGCCCCCCATACACCTTGCAATCTTCCCATACAATATCTGTACAATCAACTTTTCTTCTACTAAAACCATGTTATATGATGGCCTTTCTAAACCTTCCAATCACTATGTATTCTATCAGGGAGGTCCTAGCACTACATAGCAGTGATATATAGATTCCAATCACTATGTATTCTATCAGGGAGGACCTGGCACTACATAGCAGTGATATATACCTTCCAATCACTATGTATTCTATCAGGGAGGACCCGGCACTACATAGCAGTGATATATACCTTCCAATCACTATGTATTCTATCAGGGAGGACCTGGCACTACATAGTTGTTGGTAGATCTAATGAAAATTGTCTGCAGGGTATGGGGGGCTTAAGTCTCAAACTTTTTCCACTTTGATAACCCATGGGATATCCTGTGAAGATATTACTTGATGGGCCACTTTTAGCACAGGCATAACTAATGATTCTTCTTGGTAAATCAGACCTGTTGTGTACAAATATATATTTTTAATTACCGTGCCTCCACGTGCTATATATGGACATGGCACATTGAGTTAATGACTTTTCTCTCCATAAAGCTTGCAGGCTTCACAGAGTCCTCTAATCTTCCGCCCTGGAAATTTCAGCGCTGTAAATCCTCCGAGACGCAGAATGTAAATGTTTGTTAGCGCTCAGCCATTACCGTCAGAGTAGAAATTAATTACATCATTAATGTGACTTCCTGGACAGCGTCTTCCTCTGCCAGCTGATACCCAGTTGAACAAGTTTTGATCCTGAAGGATTAATTCTAACTATCATGACCTTTCAATGAATTTACATTCAGCTCCCTTTTTACCAGCATGTGATATAGTTTTGCCACCTTCATCGCTTATGTGAAGGAATGTTCAGTGTATTAAAGGATCAGTCCCACTCAAAACCAGTCTTTAGGCTTTTGAACTTCCAACCATTTATTTTGTTCTCAGGAAATGTGGTGGAGATGTCTGCATATTTGCTGTGGTGGTTACTTCATCATCCCACTCTTCCTGTTGGATATTTGCTTTCTAGGGGAAATCTGCAAAAGGAATTAGCACACAGCATGACAACGGACACATAATGATGTGCCGTCCAGAAAGGAACTGGGAGGCAGCTCTAAAACCTAGTGAACTTAGGAAACAAAAGTATGATTTAACATTTAAACAAAATGTCAACTTTATTTCAAACTTTATTCATACAAAAAATGTGCAACAATTTTTTTTAAAAAAAGAAGGTCCCAGGGGAGTTGCATGGGTGGCATACACGGTTCAATTTTTCTGGTCGATCGACCAAAAGTTATTTAAATGGAACAAAAATCTATTGAGCAATAAACGCACATGTTGGTAAATTTTTAGGCGAACGTTCAAGTATCTGAGGGTTTTTCTAGGGATTTCAATCAATTTGTAGCCGATGGTACTATGGAGCATGCAGAACTATGGAAAGAAATCAATCGGTTGTGAGTCAATCACATCAATTGAGTCATGTATGCCTAGCTTTACCTTCCCAAAATTCAACCATCTCTACTAATCAGTGGATGAAGTCTTCAACCTGGGTTTACATGAAGTTAGGACCCTACTTTGGGCTCAGCTCCTGCAGCTTGCTATTATTAATAATAATATTATCATTTATATAGCGCCAACATATTAAGCAGAGTTGTACAATACATTAGAGTGGAGATACAACACAATATAGTACACACAGGTACAGGTTATGACACAGGAGGAGTAGAGGACCCTGCCCGGACGGGCTTACAGTCTAATAGGTTGGGGATCAGAGTATGCAATAGGTGGGGGGGGGGGGGGGGGGGGAATAGGACTGAGATGGTTTTCAGGGATTTTTTTTTTTAATTTAAGAGTGCCAATCGTAGGAGCAAGTCTCATGGGGCGAAGGAGAGTGTAGTAGCGGCCCTAGAAAAGTCCTGAAGCCGGGAATGTGATAATTTTTTGAACGGGATGTCATTGCTTTTTTAGGTAATCTGAACTGTTTGGCATGAAATCCAATTCTTTCCATGAATAATCCAAAACATGGGTAGACTGATTTTGGAACATAACATTATACATAATGGTTCAGTTTTAGAAGTCTGTACCTTCCCCAGTGGGTTGGTCATGATCTACTGGTGGCCCAGTCAGTGTGGCTCCCAGTGATAATGTAGGAGTGTAAAATTGAAATGGTACACCAACAAGTTGCTTTGGCTATCCAGTTAAATCAGCTGATTGGCATATTAGCTGACCTTCCACCTGAAACAGAATTTTTAGTAGGTTTTAAGCTGGGCACACACGTACCAATTCCTGCACAATCCGATCCCCGATCTGATGCAGTGTGCGCTCCCGCATCCCTTAAGGATCGGGTCGTGCAGGAATTGGACGCAGCAACCAACGAGGATTGGGCTAAAATCAGCCGTCCTGTTGGATCGCACAGTTATCCGACAGGACGGTAAATTTTAGCCCAATCCCATTAGTTTGGCTGGGAACGGCTGCCCCCAGCCAAAGTAATGAGCGGCACATAAAGAGTGCCGTCCGATTCTCGGCACTAGCGGGTGAGCTTAATGACGTCATCACGCCGCTCCTAGTGCAAAGAATCGCATAAGAGGTACATCGTACCCTCTATTCCCAGCTTTAGTAATTTTAGGTATAAACATGAATAAAATTGACTATAAAACCAAACTTCCGTATATACATTGTTGGGAGAGGGATCTGGGTGTGGAGTTTGATCTGGGAAACATTGGTTCTTTTGTAACACCTCTTTTATTGAGGACAATTATAAAGTTTTGCTGCAATGGTATATTTTACCAACTCATATCTCTTCCTTCATCCCAGATTCCTCTCCTAACTGCTATCGGCATTGTGGCCAGGTTAGGGACATGCTCCATATTTGGTGGACGTGTCCCAAGGTTAGGAGACTTTGGGTACACGTGTATAACATCATCTACAGTTTGATGCAGGGTCATTTCAGGAGGTGTCAGAGTGAAGCTCTGTTGGGGCAGCAGCCAGACAATATCCCTAAGGTTGAAACTAGGTTTATCTCCTATGTATTTTTAGCAGCCACATCACACGGTTGTAGAAAACCTTGACCATATCGTTGGACTTGATTAAGACTAAACTAAACTGGATCATGATACATGAAGGCCTGCCTCTCTGTGATCCTGGACGATGAGAAAGATCTCTTTGAAAAGATTTGGTCCCCTTGAATCAGATACTCCACCCACTAGCCTATCCATGGACCCAGAGCCACTATTAGAGGCTCCCCATAGTGGCCTCAATTGTGATGGGCCCATTCTCTTGGCCTGAATATGCTGTATCGTGCAATGTGTATGTTTCTCTTGTTGTAATATGTGGTCTGTTTTTTTTTGTTTTTTAAACCTCACGATTACCTAGTTAGATGAAGACCTAGTTAGAAGTTCATTTGGGTCTCCACTCCAGTCACCCCCAAAACCACATCTGTAAGAACTTTTGTTGCGGTCTTGTATTTTATGAATATGTAAGAGTGGTGTTAGAAAGGTCCTTTTCTCATAGATTTACATTAAGTTTTGACTTATGCAACATGTGGTTTATAAAAAGCATGTGTTGCCCAACAAGTCTAGTGTGAATGAGCTCTTGCCGAATAAGCCCATCTGTGTGCGTACATATTCTGTTACATTGGCTTGTAGAAGAAAATATATTTATGGAAATTCTGTGAAATGCATCCCCCACACCAGAACCAGACCGTTATCTTCCATCTGCTCCCATCGCCGTGTCCTGGAAATAACGCTTCTAATGTAAAAAGTCTGTAATTTGCCTGATTCTTGGCTCTGGGATAATGCAGGGCTCAGTCTATGGACTGTAATCACTCGGAGAGGTCCTTGTAGGAGAGATTTCTGCATCGTCTGAGGTGACTTTCTTCTAATGATGGCTCCCTCATGGTTCAACATTGTGTAATGTGTTCCGTGGGGCATTATTTGCAATGTATGTAAATAGAAGCCTGGTATTGGTTTGGGCATGAGAACACTAAGCCTTAAAGAAGCTTTGCGTTGACAGTTAAAGGACATCTGGCATGAAAGGGATACGAAGATAACTATGACCTACTGAACAGATTAGATGTGCGTAAAAACATTTATTGTGCCGGACAGTGTCGGTTTGTCTAATGCCAGCTTTTTCCATTTGGTATGAAGTGTACATATTTATTGAATGTACAAAAAGTTACTTGTGTGTTACTATTATGACCTAGAGGCATGGTTTTGGGGATTTTTTTGTGAGGGGGGTGGGGGCTGGGGGGGTTTGCATTTCGTGTTTTTTTTATTTATTTTTTTATTTTATTTATTTTTACTTAAAATTCAGTGTAAAAGTCCCACTCCTGGTCAACATCATATAGTGCCCAAGTCCCCCTTAACCTCACTTAGGGTATGTTTCCAATTGGTTTTGTAATCCATCAGGACCCCTACATTAAGCACAGTGTTAGGCTCACATACACTATTTTCTGCTGACGGAGGAGAGCGCACACAGGACACAGGGCTGCACAGTGAATCGCTGTGATAGACGTCACAGAAGAGGCAGAGCAGAGGATTATGGGGCTCCACAAACAGCTGATGTTTTCCCGGCAGCCCTTTCAGCTTTGACAAGCGACCTCGGCGCCTAGGCGCAATGTCACAGCATGGGAGGTGCTACCTTGGAAAAACTCGTCTTTCTTGCTTTAAGATTTATTTTTTCTTTTTGGACAGTGATTGCCCTATCTATTGGCAGCCTGATGCCGATAGTGCAAAGTGACCTACAACGTGGTAGGTCCGCTTTAAGGACAAATGTAACTTTTAGGCATTAGATCGAACAGTCTATGGCCAGCTTAACTGTTCATATTTAAGCTGGGAACACACCCATAGATATGGGGCAGATCGATGGCTGCTTCGAGTGCCGTGCGGCCTCATGGCCATCTTATCTGGCCCATATCTAATGCGGCCATCCTTGTTTTCGAGCGCTCAAAAACGGTCATGACCGTAAACCACGGTCACTGTCCATTGTTTTGCATGGGGACCACAGGGTCGGAGTTCCCTCATCCCACTGCTTCTTGGAACCTCAAATGGCTCGTATATCGAGCCCTGTGTTCCCTGCTTTAGTCTTCCAACCATTTTGACTGAAGTTCCAGCGGAAGAAAAGCAACTGAAAAGTGGGATGCTGCCACCGCTATGCCCCTGCAGGGATCTTTGAATTGTTTTTCAATCAAATACAGAGAGATTCTGTTTTTATTTATAGGATTATAAAGGTTTTATCTGGATAGTCTCTAATATAAATAGGAAGGCAAACCGAAATTGTTTACGGTTCCCACTTCACAGCAATGTCCATTTCCATCCCTTGAAAAAGTTTGTGGAGACTCCGAGTTTCCTCATTACATCCATCTGTGGTCTGGCAGCTGGTTAGTTTTTGTATCATCCAGGATGTAGTTTATATAACATGCGCCTTTTGATGTTCTGTTTGTGTGTAATCATATCTTCCTAATCTCCTCAGTAAGGGAATAACACTGCAGTGATCATGTGGAAGAAGGGAAGTGGCTCCTTACGCGTCTTCAAATTAGACAGCAGCCGAGCACAGTTTTGCACTGAAATAGTTTCTTCTGGTTGACCGATGTCCTCAAAGTTTTCTAGAAAGATTTGATGAATAAATCTGGATGAGGACATGTGTTGGCTAGGTGCAGAGGTCATCCAAGAATCATTGCGTCTTTGTGTTAGTAGAAGGTTCACTACATTAACCTTTCCTAAAGGCCACGAGCCAGGTTATACCGCCAGGAGGCATTGCCTTCTCCTGCCAATGATTTTGGGAAGATTTCAGGGTGATGGAAGAGGGTTGGAAATATAACTAATCTGGGAGGAGGGGCAGTACAGGTTGATTTTTCATATACACTAATTATGTACTGAATTAAATGCCCTTTTTGGCCCTTTAGTGGCAAGGTTTTGGATGTTGGGTTCTCCTGTTGATCAAACTCATAGTATACCGTATTTTTGGACTATAAGACGCACCGGACCATAAGACGTACACAGGTTTTATGGCAGGAAAACCAGAAAAAAAGATTTAATACGTTTTCACATCAATTGGGTTAATTAAATGAATTCAATGAATGCAATATTCAATTCAGCCAGCACGTGTCGCTAGCAGCAGTACACTCTCAGATTCAGCATCATACTTCACACTGATCGGAAGGGGGGGGGGCAGAAATCTGTTTTATTTTATTCCATTCCATATTACTTAAAGCGAACCTACCACCAGGAATCTATGTTTTCATGAATGGCACTAGAAGTGCCAATAATAGGGAGGAATGCAGTGAAAAAAAACAAAAACGTACCTGTAGTGAGCAATTTAAGAAGATAATCCGGCAGCTCTCCTCACTTCCTGGTTCATTGTAGGCAGAGCAAGGCAGAACGTCCTAAGGAAGCTCAGTGATCTTCTTTAAAAATTCCCATAGAAGATCACTGAACGCCCCCCCGTGGCCACCCGCAACATTGCACCCCCAGTTTCATGTGTTGGCTCCACGAACCAGGAAGTGGGGAGCTGTGGGGTAATCTTCTTAAATTGCTTATTACAGGAACGTTTTAGTTTTTTTACTGCATTCCTCCCTATTATTGGCACTTCTAGTACCATTCATGAGAACATAGATTTCTGGTGGTAGGTCAGCTTTAACGATTTACAGTACCCTACTTTGTTGTACTAGGTTGTGCGCCTCTGTCCCTGTTCATACAAGGATTTGGAACTCCTGTGCTGGGTGGTCCTTATGGGCTCTTGGTCTGGCCCCTCTGTCAAATGTAATAATCCATTGTGAGTCAAAAAGTTTGCCCACCCTGGTCTATAGTCTTTATTTTTGACACTTAAAAAATGAAAAGGTCTATAAACATTGGAGTGGATACAGATCATTGTGATTTGTAGATGGTCTTATATTTTCATACAATGAGCTGTACGCCTGCTTTCTTTCATACTTGGCCGATTTACTACTGTAATTTATTGGGAAGGGATACATAAAGCAAGTTCAGCAATGACTTTGTACTTCAGCAAAGAGAACCTCCTATAATGCTGATTTATTTCATGCTTCTGGGACAGCCAGGCCTATTTTATTTGTGCGTACTTCTATTAATGTTTTACTTTTTATAAATATTCACAGTTCTATGTAAAATGAACAAGTTGTGTTTGAGCTTATGAATTTGAATAACCGGTATTTAATTGATGCAGTCTAACCAATAAAATATTAATGTTTACAAAAAGAATAGGACAGGCCTATTCAAAACCTTTCCTTTGTTCACACAAAAATGGATCCACTGGGACTCATACTGGAACCAAAGGTCTTACAGTTCTAGATAGTCCACATACAAAGTATTCTGTTCTTTGGTGCTGTAATAGTCAATGTGGTCCCATTTGTTTTGTGAATATTGGAAACCTCTATCTTGTTGGGATGATGGCATACATGTATAAAAGCATTAGTGACCTCTGTGCCAGAAAATAATGGCACACAAAATACTGCCACTTTGGGCACAAATGTGAAAATTTTCACTTAGGGTACCTACTTTTATTGCCTCAGGTGAGTACCAGGAGATGGTGTTTGGTACTCACTCCATATGTAGGGGGGTCTTCCTAACTGTCTCCCTCACTGCCCTCTGCGTCAGCCTCCTGTATGGTAGATTCTGCTGCAGATGGACCTCCCTGTTCCTGATTGATCCTCCGATTAGCTGTCTCCATCCACAGGTCACCAGCTGGCTTTGGGTCCCATGTAACTCTCACAGTACAACACGTTTGAACCCCCAGATCTCATACCTCAGTAGTACAACCCTGACATTTTCTGGCTTAGTAACGAACAGCTGAGACTACCTGCAGTCCAAATGTCATCATTTCATAGTCATGTTCCAGCTGTCACACAGTGCTTTTCTCTTGTCTCTTCCCCCTTGACTTTCATCCACCAGATCTCCCGCACCATTAGAAGTCCAATCTTTTTTTTGGATTATTAATCTACATTCCCAATTCCACACCCCTATCTGCAACCTTTCATAGTTATTCATGTTTCCCTGCAGTTATCCAAGTGACATAAATTGTATACATGTAACATTTAGCTGCGGCCACCCAGACACGGAGCGCCTCCAAGTTGTTAGTACACTTATGAGCTGTGTAACAATAATGCAGATACGCAGAGCTAGTTTTTGGCCCTTTTTGAGTACCAGAGTACCACTTATGTGCACCCCTGATTATACACCTTTTGTATGGTGCCACCTGGTGTTCACAACAGTGTATTACAGTAATGGCATTAATTGAATCATACCAGCCACCTGGCAGTTCTGGCATTTACTAGCATGTCTGAGCTCTTGTGAGTTATTCAGCCAACTGGAAAAAATCCATGAGCCCTTTTTATCCAGTTCTACTTTGAATTAAATAAACCTTACAGTGCATCAGCCCATGTAGACAAACACTGGTATATGCCAAAAAGTGCCTCAGCCACACAAAGCTATTATGATGTCCTTAAATCTGTCCGTATGCGCCTGGAGGGTGCTCGCCTACAGATTGCGACTCCGTAATGGGTTTTGGAAGTATTTAGCAGGAATTAGAAACGGACCATGAGGATCAGCAGATGTAGACTTGTGCGCAGAGCCAATATTTCATGATGTTCTTTGCTAGAACTGTTTACAAACAATTCCTCTGTTAATACTTTTTGTATCAACTTTTTGTTGTTCTGCCCTGTGATTTAATGAAATGCCTCCAGGCATCAGTGGATCAGTGGATTTATCTTTTACTTGCCATTTTTTTCTCTTCTAAACATTTAATGGGTTATCAAACTTTATTAAAAGATCTATATGTGATTATGCAATAGCTGTACAAATAAAGTTTCATTATAAGCTAAGCTAATCCTATACTTGTATATCTAAAGTTTACAAGTCTTTAACGTTTCAAATCCAATCATTGTAACTGTTGATCAAAACTTGATCATGGTCAGTTAGGGTCCCCATACACCTTTTTAGATTTCTGTCAGATTTCCTTTAGATCTCCTTTTGTTTTACCAAAACCATGTAATATGAGGGACTTTCTAAACCATCAAGTCTACCTGTGTTCAATCACAGAGGATCCGGCGCTACATAGTTGTTGGTAGATCTAACGGATATCTGACAGAGCGATCTAAAGGTGTATGGTCAGCTTTAAGGCCTCCATAGACGTCTATTTTTATTATCATTTATTTTAGCACCAACATATTCCGCAGCGCTGTACAATACATTAGACGTCTAGATTTTCCTTTCATCAACTTAAAAAGATAAATTTGGGGGGGTCAGGGAAATCGGTGATTGATTGTAATCTATGCCAACTGTAGTTACAGATTTTTGATCGAATTTTTTGGGATCGACTCAGAGCATAATTGAATTAAGGTTTAATTTAATTACAACTGATTAAAATTTTCCAGTATGTCCAAACATTTTTTGATCCAAATTTTCCCAATTTTAATCGTTTTAGGTTGATCTAACCATGGGGGCTGCCAGAGATTTTCAATCAACAAAAAAATTTTTTGACTTAAGTTGATTGAATGAAAAATCTAGATATGTATAGGGGAGGGCCTTTACTCGTATACTTATAATAGCCCAGACATGAGCAAACTACTTGGTGAAAAGACATTCGACTCCCCTCAACTTGTTCCCTACCATGAGTGTACAGAATGCCTATTGGCCTCTGAATGTCACCATGGGGACACTGGCCACTTCTAAAGCTAGCCATACACGTGTCGGAAAGAGGGGTAAGAAGAAAAACACTTCTTCCAATGTCCCTACTCATATCACAAGGTATGGGTAGGCAAAAGGGGATTTTTAAGGCATCTAAAATATATTGGTCAACAAAGGTGTATGATGTATCCAACAGAAAAACGTCAATAAAAACAAGTCCGTTTTAATTAAAGTCCAATATTGTAACAATCTTGTACAATGCCGTTCTTGATGTGTCTCTACGCGTTTCGCGATTGTGTTCGCTTCATCAGGAGAGTTTTTAAAACAGAACAGAATAGTACATAAATGTTCGCTCGTCAGAGCGTAGTAAATAGGTTGTTATCAAATAAACGGAAGGTACACTTCCCTCGGTGGAGATGAGGGGGAGTTGATGCTCTGTGTGCGAAGGTGTT
>CM070035.1:20185504-20205670 GCA_036250615.1 Ptychadena robeensis | reverse complement strand
GATTGGCTGAAAAATTGTGTGCTAATCGGGCCGTGTATGGCTACCTTAAAGTGCATCTGTGCCCAGACAAAGAACATTAAAATGTTTACACATTGTTAAAGCTGGGCATAGATTTTTTAACCGATTGTCTGCCGTGCGTGTTCCCACCAAGCGGCCAATGGTCGGTCAAAAATCGGGTGCGCCCTCCTGGCATGATCGACCAGAAATCTGTCTCATGTCAGATTGCACTGTGATCAGACATGCCGGCAAATTCCCGGCCAATCCCATTCGTTTGGATGGGGATGCCAGGTGGCCGGCACAAAAAGGGTGGTCGGCACTTCTCTGCACTAGCGGCCACCACCGGACCCTCCAACATGACCTATCTCCATTAGGTATACGTTACTGTGTTCCTGTTCATTCCATTTGCCTTTCTGTTTACCCACAACTGTGTTCCTCAATACACTCTCCTTTTAGAAGTCAGATAGGGAGTGAATCATTTTGGAAGGTCTACAATAAGTTTACTGATATTACAGCTCCTCCTTTTAGTGTCTGTGTTGACAGGATTTTATTAGCATTGGAGCCGCTCCTCTAATTTACCAAGTCAATGAAATACAAAAGCAGCTTATGGGATGGGGTTCACTGGGCGTCATGTCGTGTTGGCCTGACAAGTCCATGACACCCAACCTGCGTATTGGCCGCATTTATGAAGAGTTACTACTGTTTTGGTGTTAAGGCACACAATGAATTTGAATTGGGGGAAAAAGTTTTTCAAAATCAAGCTGACACGTCCCTTTGTGGTAAATGGACGGGCTGCACAATGACAACGCGGAGCCCCCAGTTTCATTGGATCCCATTCAATGAGGGTTGTGTCCACTTTCAAATGCTTGTTTTTATTAACTCACAAATGAGCTGCTTTACAAACTGATCTGAAACTCAAGAAGAGTGCACCATGGCGCATTCTGCATTGTTTAGAAGATAAATATTTAATGTCCACAGTCCAAGCACAGGTTCTACTGAAGTCCGTAACAGCCTGTGGATTGTGGTACCTAATGGTTTGTGTCTCTTCTGAAATTTAGAAATTGTAGGTGTTATCTGGGGGGTGGCTATCCCTCCTTCCTGACCCACTCATTTTGTAATGAATAGCAAAAATCTTTAGGAGTAACTGGGTACTGGACTGGGTCATTTGGAGGTTCTGCCAGAATCTACTGGGAAATAGTCTGGTCTTCCATTTCCCATTATTAGGGGATGACATTAAGTTCTGATATAGAACCAGTTTGACTTTAGCAGATGTCACTCAGGGGCAAATCTGCTATTACATCCTTATTCCCTTAGAAAACATGGGAGTTGCACTAACCTTTAACAAGCTGGCAGGTGATCAAAATGGCCAAAGGTTATCCTAAACCATACATTTTCAACTAATAGTGTATCATAATAGGTTTTATTTGGTTTGGCCAGTATATGCAATATATACCCAGCTCCATTTAACCTATGCTATGCATGTATTATAATGCATAGTGCATTATGCTCGTCTGTAGCTGCGCTGTCCTGTTAGAGTTCAATGTATGTGCATCTGTTTGACTGCCGGGCATTTTAGTATTAAGCACCATAGTCTTTTCATGGGCAGTCACTGCCCATGAAAAGACTATGGTGCTTAATACTAAAATCTACAGGACAGCTTCTCAGTGGCATGAAATATTCAGCATTCTCCGCATGGGATATGTGAAGATCTATTCTGACATTGTCCTTCATGATTTCCAGTTTTGCGGAGTACTGTTCTCTCGTTCTGAGCTTACACCTATGTAGCGTGTTGTAATGCAGGTCTATGAAAGATGTCAATGGTGTTTTAGAAACATCTCAGTCTGACAAACTTCTTATAGCCACTGACATGGTCATTACACAGTGCCTGGGGGTTAAAAGTCCAAATACTTGATTGATCTGGTCTGTATGTAAAGTCACAACCATACCATTAGGGAGATCTTTACTTGCTACTTTCCAACTTTTACCAGACCAGGAAGTGAGAGAAAACCTCCAACAGAGAAACAAATATGATTTATAAACATTTTCCTGTGCCCCCATAGCAGTTTTTTGCTCACTTCTTGCCCAGTAAAACATGGTTCGTTCTAACCAGATATGGTCATGATGGTTGTGAAAAGCCAACTTGCTGACATTGTGGGTGGTTAACCATCAAGCTCTGAGCATGGTATCATGATCAAAATTGCTGGAGACGTAGAGAAGGGTGGTGGAAAAAGTAAAAAAAAAAAAAAGTATTGCTCTAGCAGTGATGGCGAACCTATGGCATGCGTGTCAGAGGTGGCACTCTGCTCCCTCTGTGTGGACACGCAAGCTGTCAGCCAGCACACAGGAAGAACTGCAGCCTATTGGCTCTCAATGCGATCAGTTCTCTCTGCTGATTGCACACCGCTCCCCTTACACTCTACTTTCTTATAGGATGGAATAGATGTTTACATGTTTTGTGTGTGTAGTTCAGGTTAAATGGTCATGCTGGCACTTTGAGATAAATCAGCGGGGTTTGGGTTTCAGTTTAAGCACTCAGTCTCTAAAAGGTTTGGAGTCTTTGAATGTAATGTAGAAAGTTAAAATTGTTTGTTCAGGGGCTTGAAAATTGACTTACAAAATCAGCTAGTCCAAATTTTCTCTAGATCTAAGAAGAAGTTGGGAACTCTCACTCTAATGAAGACATGAAAAGCCCCAAAAAAGTAGTGTTGTCTCTTATATCCAAAACGATAAAAACCTCTGCTGTGCTTTTACAAAATGTTGTAACTCTGTAGCCATGAAAACTGATGTTGGGGAGCCCCATTGTGTTTCTAAGAACTTTCCATCGGCCACAATGTTCAGACTCTAGACATTTGTGAAAAATAAAAATTGACACTAGACTACATTTTTGACTAGAGGTATCTAAAGGAAAAACCCGCCTTATACTATGTGACTTGGCATTGAACCTAATCTTTTTGGTGACATGAATCCTTATCATGAATATGTATTTATAATAAAGTGCAAAATGTTCCTGTTTGGTGACTCTTCCAATCCCTTTTATGACACTTGCTGTTTCAGAGATCACAAGACATGGTTACCAACTCAAATGTAAAAAAAAAAATTGAATGCTTAATTAATAAATACTTTGTTACACTAATGCCCAGTGAGAAATGTGTGATCTGGCTTACTCTGTTTGCATAAGGACAGCTGTATGGTTTGTTATAATAATGTGTGTCTACCTATGAATAAGACCTATAATCTACATCTTCTGATGGGACTATGCATGCTTTTCTTACAGCTGAGCACCCTATGGTGACGATGGGTGGTCTCCTATGTCACATGGGCTTACTGGAAGAGTCCATGGCATCTCATCCTCCTTCCGGCACCCATTTCTGCCTTGTGATTTTATAATTAGAATTACAAATAGACATTTTTTTATGTGATGACCCTTGAATGAAAACATTCGCTGTTTTTAACAGAACAAAAAAGCATGACCGGCTATTCTGTGGCGGTTTCACCGTTTAATTGAATGCGATTTTTTTTTTTTTTTGTTCTGTTTTTGTCCTTAAAGAGAGATCTTTCTTTTATGTGAAATATTGAAGAGCTTACTGTGTTATAAAAATTAAAGAAAACACATGCTAGTTCTTTTTCAGAATGTAGGTTTTCCCTTTTTTCCATTTTCAAATTAATCTACCCCAGGACTGGTTAATTTGTACAAAAGGTGACTTTCCAATCATTAGACCCTTATCAATTTAAGTTTGTGAATTCGGAACACGGCAGTTAAGCCTGCCATACACCTACAGAGTGGGTGCCAACAGACCAGTTCCGATGAGCTCTGGAATGCAGTGTGATGACGTCATCACGCTGCATTCCCGAGCTGCATGCATCGGCGGGCACCCTTTGTGTTCCGGCTGTTACCTTCAATGGACACGCCCGTCTTCATTGAAAGTAACGGCATCGGCCAGAGAACATCGGACATGTCCGTTCTCTGGCCGGCCGAGCTGTGGGCACCCCCGATTGGCGGCCAATTTTGCCGACGGCCGCGAGCACGCACGCCTGTCGGTCAGTGGCAAAATCGGCTAATCGGTGTGTGTATGGCAGGCATTAGACAGACTGTTGTCATGTAAAAACATTAAAGGACCTTGGATTAGATCATCCGGTATCAATTGAAAGTTTAGGATGTAAGAAAATAACAATTTACATAATGAAAGTTATACGCGACTTTGGCATTGGATTTAGTTCTACTTCGAATGTGGTTTCATTAGGACATAGATTTCAGCAGGTCAGATAAGGCCCCCACATATGTCATACGTGGGGGCCGACAGAGGAGCAATGGAGTGCAGCGTGATGGCATGTGCCGGTCGTTAGTTTGGATGGGGACACCTGTCCCCATGATTGTGTGGCCTACTGAACTGGACTGAGACCAGTTAAAGGCGCATGACCTGTTTGCTGGTGTTTTGGTTTGATTCTTTAAACTATTAAGCAGGGAACACACGCATAGATATGGGCCAGATCAATGGCCGCTTTGAGCACAGCCATCTATCTGGCCCATATCTAATGCGGCAATTCCTTTTTTTCCAGCGGGACCAATCAATCCCATTCAAAAACAGGGATATTGGACATGACCGTAAATCACGGTCGATGTCCATGACCACGGGATCTCCATGCAAAGCATTGTTGGAGCTGGGGACACAGCAGTGCTGTGCCTTCAGCTCCTTCGATGTCTGGCAGCGGCGTGATGAACCTTGAACAGCTCCTATATCTCATTGTAATTGTGAAATACATTGGTCTTTAGGTTGTGACATTGTAATTGTATGGACATTGTCCAAATGGTATTGGAGGGTGAGGTTTTCATGGTCTAAGTTGGAATGTGCAAGCTGTTTATCTTCGCAGAAAATTACTTTTAATTACTAGGGACACATTTTAAATGACACTAGGGGGAACGATGCTCCAAATACTAGATATTATACGCCAGCTTGAGGACTGGGAGTTGTGTCAAGAAAACATAAAGCTTAGGACATTATAGTGTGGATATTAACCTCCCTAGCGTACTGCTGAGGTACAGATTTCTGTACCAGAAGCGCATCATGGACTTTAATGGAAAAAAAGTTTTTTACATTGTAAGCCTGTAATTTCCCAAAGTATATCCATACCGGAGTCTGGTGACATGCAGAATATAGTAACATGTTCAGATGCTTTGTGAATAACTCACAATATCAGATAATGAAGATTTCAATAATTCCCTTTATCTGGTAAATTAGCACAGCAACCACTGGATGGCGCTTCGATGTGCCAGGTTACATAGGACAGCAATGTATTTCATTCAGTTCTGTACACTTGGTGTTCCCACCCCCAGTCTGTCACACAGGAAGAAGACAGCTGGGACACCCGAATCATTAATTCAGCTGAGTATTTTACATAGGGAATCATATTGAATAATGTTTTCAATGCAGAAAACATTATTTAATATAATTTTTATTTAAAACTTCTGCTTGTGTCCCAATGTGACATCATAACATATGGCGGGGGGGGGGGGGTGGTGTGATCCGTTCTCCTGCAGCTGCATCTTCATTAGATTGGAACTGCACAGATCAGTGAGTTTGCGCTTCTGTGGCTCTGATCTCTGCCTGACGAACCCAGCTCGTCCACTGCTGTTCTAACAGGTCAGAGCTGGGAACAGCAGGAGAGTTAATTATAACAATCAATTATATAGATACATTTATACTTATGTATTTGCATACATATTTCTTTAAATGTAAATATGTTGAGCAGGAAAAATAATTCTTCTTTCAATGAATTAATCCCCCTATCGCTTTTATAGATTTCTAGATCAATAATAAAATTTTACAACTGGAAGGGGTTTCAAGGTACCAGAATTGAACCAGTGTACAATTGAAGTGTACAAATGTTTATTTTTTTCCATTTAAAACATCTAGACTCCCAATGATCTAAAATCCTAAAACCTTCCCACATAAAACGTAAATAGTCACAAGACTTATTTATCATATGAGACTCCGATACGATGTTGCAGATTGGTATTGTTTTGTTTAGTAGAGAAAACCATCGGCACATGGGACTCTGCTTCTTCCTCACTGAATCCTCAAACCCTTGTCCTGGGGAGCCCCCACACTCCCCACTCGGGCTAACCCTTAATTTTACCATGAGACCGGACCCATGGTCCTGCTGTATATTGAGACTTTTCTTCCTCACTGGATCCTCAGACCCTTGTCCTGGGGAACTCCCACATTCCCAACTTGGGCTAACCCTAAATTTTACCCCTAAATTATTGCTCCCTTCATTCCAATATACTGTGATCTTATAATAGATGTCGTTATGACCATCAAAGGGGGATCAACAAAGCATGTGGCGCCTGTGTCCTCCGACGAAACACATTTGGGATACCTTACCAAAATGTGACATCATAAACAAGTTCAATATGATCAATTCCTTTTTACTTAAATTATTTTCATGTATTATATGACAATGTAAATATAATTAAATGGGAATCTTGGTGTTTAACTGTGCAAAATAAAAAAAATATTTCTTGGTTCAATTCTGGCACCTTGAAACCCCTTCCTGTTGTAAAATGTGTATACAAAATGAATGCATGTATGGTCTTGTGAATAAAGGTGTTTTGAATTACATGGAAGCTCCTTATGCAATTTGTGTCCATGTCACCACAACTTTCAGATAAAGAAATGAAGTAAATGTTCAAATTATAATAATAAAGGTGATGGGGTGGGTTGGGCTTCATTGATTGCCTTGAGTTTTATAGGCTCTGGAGTGATATACCAGCTTAACCTCCCCCTCGCCTTCTCAGACAAATATGAACAAGGACACAAGGCACACAACTTAGTGCAACAAAGTACTGTAAATTGTAAAACAAAAGACAAAATACTCACATTATAGGAGGTTCACAGGCTAAGCATGGAGTGATCTCTCAGGGCCGTGTGCTTACCAGGATGACGTTCCTATTTGTCTGTTGCAGGGGGCCACACTCCTTCATTTTAAGAGCTACACACAACTTAAACACACCCTCATACTGACCCAATGTTACTGTGTGACCTTTGCCCAGGCCCCATACACAACCAAGGTAATCCCCCCCCCCCCCCCCCTCTGAGTCTCCTGTGCCATTTTGATTCCCCCCTCTGATCCCCCCTGTGTCATTTTAAGTGATCCCCCCCCTGATACCCCAGTATTCTTCATGGAAAAACAAGACACCCCAAGGAGCAAAAATTTATATTCGACACACTTTTTATTAGATTTAATTTTTCTAATGATTACTTGGTAGGACCATAATATAGATCTAGATATTTGCATATTTGCCATTTCATATTATCACTCCCCAAAATAAGCATGACCCTTTATAAGTTAACGGAAACAATTACAACTTCTGCCTTCCTGGATCGCAGCATGATTTCAATAGTCCTTCATACATGCAATACCAATAACTTCAGCATCCGAATTTGAATCTATTAGCACTTCCATGTCAATGTTTCCAAAAATAATCACTAAAAATTCATGAATGACGCACAGCAGCCAACATCTAACAAGCCACCTTCATTTGATGCATCGAGATCTGTCTAAAGCTGGCCATACACCTTTAGATCTACCAAAAACTACGTAGTGCCGGGTCCTCTGGGATTGAACACAGGTAGACTTGATGGTTTAGAAAGTCCCTCATATTACATGGTTTTGGTAAAACAAAAAGATCTAAAGGAAATCTGACAGAGATCTAAAGGTGTTTGTTGGCCTAAAACATTCACCTTTTAATATTAGCGGATATTTGTTCCATCCCTAAAGCCGTCCCGATCTATGGTCGACTTTTAGCAGACTCCTCACAGTGTGGTGACATCACCACGCTGTGAGGAGTCGACTACAGAACAGACAGGAATCCTGTGTGTTCCACTAACACACGTGATTCCTGTCAGACTGTAGCCAATTAACTCGGAGGGGGAGGAGACACCCCCCCCCCCCCCCCCCCCCCGAGTTAACAGCCTGCAGTGCAGGATTGGAGGATCAGGGAGAAAAAAAACCAGCAGGAGGGATCTGTGTGCGATCCGACCTGCCGGCTCTTTTGGTCGGATCCTCAAGGTGGGCTCCCTTATAGTTGCGGCCGACCGACCTTTATGTGCTCGGCGGGAGCGTTCTCGGCGGGAGCGCGCACGGCGTTCGGTGGGCCACAACTATGGCCAGGAATCGCTTTAGTCACCAGGATTTTTTCTCCCCTTCAGATTATATGCTGTCAAAAAGTGTACAGATTCCATTTTGCTCTTTCTTTACATTTCATTTTGTATATTCTAAAGCGACTACTCAAAATCAATGAAAACAGCTTTTAAGTAAGTCAAGGCTGCATTTAGAAGTCAATAAAGGATGCAGATGCGGCTCGGTAATAAAGGCTAATGATAGGTTGTGAAGGTTAACAGTCATGCAATTTAACAGCGTGCCACTTTTTGAAAATTGCTAATAGGTTGTATGTGTCCGCCTGTAATCGAGCGGTCCAGTGTCGCTGATGAAAATATTCATAACTCTATGGTACTTCACATGTATTGTAAATCCTGACTTCTGTGGAAATCAATAAAATGATTCATGTTTAAGGTAATGAGCGCACGGCAAACTTAACGAGAGGCACGGTGTCACAACATCAGCCGGCAAACCCCAATGTATTCACCCTTTCAAGTAAAATTAGAAGGAGGTTTGACGCAAGGAGCTATTTAACTTTTGATGTCTGTGTTTGATGTTGAAGCTTAGAACGGAAGAAAGCGTCTTTCAGGTGTCAAGACATTTACTGTGAGATAAAATGAAGTCTTAAGTGTGTTATTATAACAATTAGAATGGGGAGGGGTGTTTAGTGAGCTTTTAAGACCAATGTTAGACAGGAGGAGAGGGTGGGATATTTTTTTTCCCATTTCAAATCACTAACTTTATCATATGAAGTCATATGATATCAAATGATCATCATATCATTTTTGACTTAAAGCGGACCTACCACCAGGAATCTATGTTTTCATGAATGGCACTAGAAGTGCCAATAATAGGGAGGGATGCAGTGAAAAAACCCAAAAACTTACCTGTAATGAGCAATTTAAGAATATAATCCCACAGCTCTTCTCACTTCCTGGTTCATTGTCGGCAGAAATAGGCAGAACGCAACAGGAAGCAGTGATCTGCTTTGAAAATTCCCATAGAAGATCACTGAACGCCCCCCAGTGGCCACCCGCTATATTGCACCACCAGTTTCATTTGTTGCCTTCAGCGAACCAGGAAGTGAGGTGAGCTGTGTGGTAATCTTGTTAAAATGGTCATTACAGGTAAGTTTTGAGTATTTTTTACTGCATTACTCCCTATTATTGGCACTTCTAGTGCCATTCATAAAAACATAGATTTCTGGTGGTAGGTCCACTTTAAAGCTTACCAAAACCCATAAACTTCATTTTTACTCATCTCTGTCACTATGGATCAAAGTCTTTCTCTCCAACATCCTTAATCATTTTACACATCTCTTCTGCCCCCATCTGTGGAGGTCACCATATTTATTGTAGAGAATAGTCCTTGCACCGACAGGGGAGCATCCAGAGCGCCCCCCCCTTGGTGGGCGCTGGCAGCCATGTTCTATATAAGCAGCATGGAGTCACCTTGGAAGACGCCCGATTTGGATGCTCCCCTGGCAGTGCAAGGACGGATGGCTCAGGACTTGGTAGGCTGCCTTTATATAACACTGGTATACTCTTTTGAACCCATTGTGGGTCTCGGACCCTTATCTGGCCAATATGTTGATGGCTGTACATCAGTGGTGCCCAATTAAATTTATATTGAGGGCCACCAGTGCGGCCCTCTGCATCACTAAAGGGCCGCACATAACATTTTAAATCTATACTGACTTATATAAGCATTTTCTAATATAATTAAAAATGACAGCAGGCATAACGAGAAGACGATATTTATCTAGGGAACACTGTAGTATGGAAATGCACATGTGCCATATATATTATCAAAGGTTATGCGCCTCATAGATATCATCAAAGCCTTTTCTCAGGTTATGTTCTGCAATATATATCACCCCCAGTTCATTGGTGGAAAAGTAGGAGCATAGGAACTCACCTGTCTGCTGATCCCCTGCTAACACTAAAGCAGGAGAGGCGAGGGACTTGCTCAGGCACATCTGGGTCACATACTCCTATAATGTAAGTTTATCGCCTCTCCTCCTCTTCCCACTCTAAGAAGATCCCAGACAAGGAACTGTGAGTTCCTATGCCCTGTGCATTAATAATTAGCTTTTGGGGGCCGCAAGTAGAGGACTGAGGGGGGCCGCAGGTTGGGCACCTGGGCTGTACATATACACCTTTTGATTTAGAAACTGGACTTAATGCCTGTCTTACCATCTGATACACATCTCACCTGTTAGAGCTACACCTTGGAGGGCTGCTAAACCTGAGGTCTATGTGACGGTACCATCAGGTAACATGGCTGCCTGTTGTCATATCCAATGTACCCCCATCTGGGTTTGGTGTTTGATGATACAATTAGCTTTGTTATTACTCCAGTGTCTGTTTGGACATGTTATCTCTTTATATTGGACCTGAAAAATTCCTTGGAGGCTGGCCACCTCACTTACCTCCCCTAGCTGGGTAGGTCTTTGTTCGTTCAGTGAGAATAAAATGCTGCAGCTGTGTTGAAGACAGAAGAGTGGGCACATTTAGGAATATCCGGTTAAAGATCAGGATTTTTTATCTTTTTTCACAGATTGTCTCCAATAATACATGTGCTAGAGACGTTTTTGTAATATTCCCACAACCCTTCTCTACAATCAATTTTCTACAGCAATTTTGGTAATGATACCTGTTCAGGGGCTTTGCAATTAACTCCGAAGATTCCATAGCCATCTCTTGAAGTGAAAACTGCCAAGTTTGGATTAGCATGCCTTTTGTGATTGTCATGGGGTGGGATCCTCGTTTTATCAAACAGCCGTCCAATCATAGACCATCCAGCCATGATTCTACTCCGGTGTGCTTCTCACCCCCTTTCTTAGCACTAAACCCCAGGGTGTATACAAAATGAGCCTTAGGAAGGGAACACACGGCTTGGTATGGAGCTGTCCCATGTTCCCTGCAGCAGCGTGATGATGTCAGATGTCGGAGGAGCTGGAGAGACATGCTGTGTGTCCCCAGCTTTACAGCTGGGATAGCCAAGATCATGTGTTCACGGTAAAGCTGGGTACACACATGTAGATATGGACCAGATTAATGGCTGCTTTGAGCACCGTGCTCCGGCTACTCCCGATATTGGGCAGCAGGGCGATGGCGTCATCACGCTGCTGCAGGGAGCATCGGATGGCTCCAATATCGAGCCATCTGTACCCTGCTTAAGTTTACTCAAGTGTAATTGGGCACATTTTGTTAATTTATTAAAATATATATAGTATTTTTTTCTAGTAGTAAATCGGTCTCCAGTAATCACTAACCTCCTGGGCATTCTGCCCAAGTAATCTCGGGGTGAGTTTCTCAGCTGATAACACTCACCCTGAGGTACTTACAATTGTGCGCATCGGCATACCCGCCGATACTTCTGTGTCTGTCCCGATGACGACAGATATGATGCCGGAGGGGCGGGGGGTAGGCGGTGCCAATGACCTCCATGTAATGGAGCACGCATCACTTTTTTCGAGCACACCTCCAGTGTCAATGGTGATGCCGGAGACATGTTTGGGACCTCTAAGAGGGCAGTGAACCGTGGCGGCATTTAATGTACTCCAACTGCTCGCCCGTGGGCACCTGCACAACGCCCAATAGGTTAATGGGATGCTGGGTAAGATTAAAAGTAGTGTTGATTGACGATATTCTAATCTCCAAATTTTTATTGCGAATAGCGTCCCTTTAAGAATTCACGAAGATCTCGAATATAGTGCTGTATCTTGGAATCGCGAATATTCAAGATTTTTTTTTATTCAGTACCCGTAACTACCATGCACTGCATTCAATACGTGCATGTATTGTTTTGAGCAAGTTATGGCTTTTAGGATGCATGAAGTGTAGGTCCTCTGTAAGGTTGGTCATGTTGTGACCAATAAATTGTAAGTAAGCCTCAATTGTGGAGCTAGCCTTACTGGCCCATTCCAGGAGCCTAGCTGTGCTTTGCTTTATATAACCTTGGCTTGTATTGCACTCTTCAGCAAAGCACTGGTAAACAGTGGCATCGCTAGGTTTGGTGTCACCCCCTAGTGGCATATATGGTGTGCTGCAAGTAACATACAGAAGGGGCTAAGGGGAAATAACATACTATTAGGCTGAAGTGTTAAGCTTATTTTTCTCCATAAACACTCTGCAAACATTCATCTTTCCTCACCAGTATCACAATGCACTGGGATCCAGGGGAGGTGCTGCAGGAATGGACAGAAAAACCATGACCAAGGAAAAGAAAAGTATACTAAAAAGTGACCCAAGGCAGGACTGCCACTGATATCTCTACGAAGTGAAAAGCACTTCTTCCCTGAGTCAGATCTCCATTAGCAAATATATCTAAAGGAAAGCCAAGGTTGTGTGGATAGAAATGTCTAAAGGCCCCCATACACCATACAATCTTTCCATACAATTTCTGTACAATCAAATTTTGACTATTACTAACCAAAACCATGTAAGTAATGAGGACCTTTCTTAACCTTCCAATCACATGTATTCTATGAGGAGGACCCGCACACAGAGCAGTGATATATACCTCCATCACATGTATTCTCAGGGAGGACGGCACTACATAGCAGTATTACCTTTCAATCACTAGTATTCTAGAGGGAGGAGCCGGCACTACATACGGATTATAACCTTCCAATCACTATTATTCTATCAGGAGGACCCGGCACTACATAACATGATATATACCACCTTTCAATCACTATGTATTCTATAGGGAGGACCCGGCACTACGAGGCAGTGATATATACCTTCCAATCACTATGTATTCTATCAGGGAGGACCCGGCACTACATAGCAGTGATATATACCTTTCAATCATACGTATTCTACGAGGGAGGAGCGGCACTACATAGCAGTGATATATCCTTCCAATCACTATGTATTCTATCAGGGAGGACCCGGCACTACACTGCAGTGATATATACCTTTCAATCACTAGTATTTATGAGGGAGACCGGCCACTACAGAGCAGTGATATATACTTCCATCACTATGTATTCTACAGAGACCCGGCACTACATAGCAGTGATATATACCTTTCAATCACTACTTATTCTAGAGGGAGGACCGGCACTACATAGCAGTGATATATACCTTCCAATCACTATGTATTCTATCAGGGAGGCCCGGCACTACATAGCAGTGAATATAACCTTTCAAATCACTATGTATTCTATGAGGGAGGAGCCGGCACTACATAGCGTGATATATACTTCCAATCACTATGTATTCTATCAGGGAGGAACCGCACTAATAGCAGTGATATATACCTTTCATCACTATGTATTATGAGGGAGGACCCGGCACTACAGAGCAGTGATATATACCTTCCATCACATGTATTCTATAAGGAGGACCGGCACTACATAGCATGATATATCCTTTCAATCACTAAGTATTCTACGGGAGGATGCGGCACTACATAGCAGTGATATAACCTTCCAATCACTATGTATTCTATCAGGGAGGACCCGGCACTACATAGCATGATTATAACCTTTCAATCACTATGTATTCTATGAGGAGGAGCCGGCACTACATGCAGTGATATATATTCCTTCCAATCACTATGTATTCTATGAGGGAGGAGCCGGCACTACATAGCAGTGATAATATTCCTTCCAATCACTATGTATTCTCTCGGGAGGCCCATATACTACACAGTTGTTGGTAGATCTAATGGAGATTGTATGGATCAATCTTAAGGTGTGAAAATTGGTGGCAGTATGAGCCGCACCCCCTGCATTGCCCTAGTGATGCCCCTTAAAGTACCACATGAAGCTGTGGGATGCCACCCACTGTTGTTCATGAAATCTTTCAAACATATTACCTTAAACATGTTGCATGTTCATTTATAATCTCTAATATAACACTTTCCATTGACTCTCATCACATCGCATCTTTCCTATGCAGATCTTTTTAGTATTCTGCCATCGCTCTAATTTTTATTCTGGCACACAAGCCTATGAATATATCCAGATAATCAAACCGCTGAAGCCAGAAAAGGTCAGAACAATAAATGTTATTGCTGCTTTGTCTGGCGGATATACGCCTCTCTTATCCTGGTGCTACATTCTCAACAACTGAGACATGAAATGTCATTATTATCATTTTCACTTGCCATAGACTGGGTTGTGAATATTACAGCCCAGAGCAGACATATCCCACCTGTAACATTGCTAGAGACAGAATTCAATGGGCATAGTCAAGATTTGCTGCAAAAACATCAAGGACACCTTGGCGTCTTATCATAAGGCACCAAATAGGTTGTCCGCCATTTTTGTTACTGTATTTATTATTAAGTGAATGTATCCTGCTTTACAATGTGAGAAAACTAAACCCTGCTAGGGGAATAATATGAATGATTGTGAATATGTTCTCCCCTTTCCAAGTTAAAGTGAATATCAGTCATAAGGGACATCCAAGAAAGATCCTTGATGATCAAATGAGTAGGTGTGATGTAGTTCTCAGAAGGAAAGGTTCGGCTGCAAGAGAACGCAAGAAGCAAATCATCAATGCGATCAACTGATCACTTAGAATATACGTAAATGTCAGGTCTTTTTTTACTTTTATCTACAAAGAAGGCAGCAGTTAGACATGATCAGCCAATCATCAAATGTCATCCTGCAGTAGAATATTTCTTAGGAGAACTCGCCAACCCTAGTGTGATGCTTTAGCTGCTTCATCTACCTAGTAAGTAAGTAAGCTCAAGATTAAGAATGTGACTGAACTGGAGGCTTTTGCCCATGAAAAATGGGCTAAGATACCCTTAGATCGCTGCAAGACACTTGTGTCACACTATGCTTCACGTTTAAAAGCTGTTATACCTGGAAAAGGATGTTGTACTAAGAATGAATGTCACTTGGGGGTTGAATAAAACTGATAATGATGTGAGCAGAGGAAAGACATTTGTGGTTATTTCATTATTAATGTTATGTTATATTTGTCTGACTTACAAGTGCCTCGCTGATTTCATTGTACACAAGATGACTGAACTGATCAAAATCAATGTCAAAATGGCCAAGACACTCAATTTCGGTTGAGGTTGAATAATTTTGAACACAACTGTATCTCCTCAATTTCTGTTTCACTGCAAAGCGAACTGCCTGAGTTGTAACAACTACAGTAGGGGTGTCAAAGTCAGTCCCTGGGGTCTGCAGGGGAATTATATTTTCGCCCACAAGATTGTTACAGTATGTTTCACACCAGAAGACACACCCTCCGCCAAATCAGGCATTCGGCTCAGGTGGTCGTGCCCTCGCTTCCCACTGACGCCTTTGCTCTCCTGTCAATTAAAGTCATATGGAAGATCCACTCACTGGCAAATCTTATATATGTGCTGCATTGTTTTCGTCAGCGGATCCCGGTTGATATAAGCAATGAAGAGCATAGCCTGATGAAAGAGCTGCCTTCTGGCTGTCTGAATAGAGCATCCACCGGGCAGGTAAAGTGTATGTGATCAATCTGGACCCCCGCCAAGCACTGTGCTTAACGTAGGGGTCCCGGCGGATCACAAAACGAAGTGGAAACATGGCCTAAAAGCTGGACTCACGCTGCCAGCTCTTACATACATACAGCTTACCCCTTACTGACAGCTCACTGCCGGAAGAGGCTGGAGACTGCATATCAACATTATTACCCTGATGAAGTGGCGTTGAGCCACAAAACGCATTGGATTTTACACTTTAACAATAAAGTTCAAAACTACGGGTGCCTCTCTTATGCCTTGTTTTCTACTGGGACACTATTTGTTCTATATGACTACCTACACTGAGGCTGAAACATAGTACTCTGATCCACCCCGGTTACCCAGAGGCTACAGAGTGCGACCACTGGCAAAAGAAGCCTATCTATAAGGCGCTTTATATTCTCCACGGTTGTTGGCTCATAAGCGTCTGGTTCACTGTTTGAGTTTGACACCCCTGAGCTATAGGTATACTTGAAAACATCACTATTATATTAACTATTACCTTGAACTTGAATACTTGATGTTTCCCTATTTGAAAAGTAGGTAGGGTCTGGCGGGACCTTTTATCTGCAAGGCAAGCACTAGGATTACTACGATCTTTAAAAACCTGAGGGGCAGATGGAATGAGACACGAGAGGATGGTAAAACTGAAATGTAGTTTGATAAGCAATACAGCCATAACAGTAAAACATTAATGTTCAGAGTTAATTGGGTCTAAATTCACGGGGATTGAAATGTGCATACACATAGCAGGGGGTGTAATAAGCCATAAAAGTTCATCCAGACAAATATAAACACAAGATGCTGCAATATCCAATATAACCAAGACACATGACCTTACCTCAAGAAGAGGTGACACACAAAAAAGTGTAACAATGGGGGTGAATGGAAAATTGGTCCCATTCTACTATTAGATTTCTAATCAATCCATGAATATAGAGAGTTTGGAATTTACCGTAAGTGATCTCCTTTATTGGGTAACTGAAGTCATTAGAGAAGCAAGCTTTCAGGATGTCTCAGATCCCTCTTTCGGGCTAATACAATTCTGAGACTCAAATTCATACACAAAGTAAAGCCCCCCATACACGCTTAGATTCTCACCAGATTTTTGGGCCGATTGACTGTCGTGCCCACTCGGGGCGGTAGATCGGTCTGGTGGAGATCTTAAGCTTAAATGGCCAAAATCGGCCACCAAATAGATGGAAGACATTACAGACATGTCTATAATTCTAAGCTTGGTTTAATACTTTGTGTCCCCATCCAAAGTAGGGGTATGTCTCCTCAGCTCTGTCGGGGATCTGACAGGGCTGGGAACACAGAACCTGTCTGCATTTGCAGGGGCTCTCTCCCTCCGAAGCTGTTGAGTGGGAGAGGTGAGGTGCTAGCAGCTCCACCCTCTCCTTTCGTGCTAGGCTGCCAGCTCACTGACAGCCTCAGTAAGCTGGCAGCCTCTGCTTATGGCCAGGGTCCCCCTAGCTGCTTGGGACCTGACAGTGGCCAGAGCAGCTAGGGGGACCCGACGGAAATGTGCTAGCACACAAAGGGTACCCAGCTGATTGTGACCCGATTGTTTATCCGATTGATGTCATCACATGTGGTCAATTGGCTGAAAAATCGGGTCATTTTCATGTTGGAAGACCCAACCATCTTCAATGCTCTGACAGGGGAGGAGGTTGTTGCTCAAAATGTCACAATACATGGCCCCATTCATCCTTTCCTTAATACAGTGCAGTCATCCTGTCTCCTTTGCAGAAAAATGCCCCCAAAGCACTATGTTACCACCCCATGCTTCACAGTAGGGATAGTGTTCTTGGGATGGAACTCAAACACGGCAAGTGAAGTTTAGACCAAAAAGTTCTAATTTGGTCTAATCTGACCACATGACTTTCTCCCATGCCTCCTCTTGATCATCCAGATGGTCATTGGCAAACTTTAGACGGGCCTGGACATGTGATGACTTGAGCAGGGGAACTTTCCATGCAATGCATCATTTAAAACCATGACAGTGTAGTGTGGTCCTAGCTCTCTTCATGTCATAGAACAGCTCCTCCTATGTAGTTCTGGGCTGATTCCTCACCTTTCTTATCATCAGTGATACCCTATGAGGTGAGATCTTGCATAGAGCCACAGTCTTAGGAAGACTAAAGGCCCCCACACAAGTAGGGAGTCATGGCCGAATCATAAAATTGCCCAGATCGCGGGTGCCCACATGGGATTCGGTCGACAAGAGAACGGACATGTCAGTAAATCTCTGGCCGATGCCATTACTTTGAATGGGAACTGGCGTCCCCATCCAAACTAACGTCCGGAACACAAGGGGTGCCCGCCGATACTCTGAGGAATGCAGTGCAGTGCGAGGCCTTTACAGTCACCTGTAGCCTTTTCTATTTTCTAACAATTGCTTCAGTTGGTCTATTTTCACCAAGGTGCTTGGTAAAAGTACCTCCAGCCTTGTGGAGGACCACAATGTCGTCTCTGGTGTCTGACAGCTCTTGCCCATGGTTGTAGTTTGATTCTGATTGTTTTCTAAGTGGGAGAACTTGCAAAATCGCATGGGTGATCAAATACTTATGTTCCTCACTGTATGTTAGTGGTTCCAAAACTGGGAGGCAGGTGAAGGTATTCCAGGGGGGCGCTGGTACTCATTCTTAACCTGTGTTTGAATAGAGAGAGGGTGCTCGATAATGTTCCCAAATAGGAAAGGGGGGCCCTGCAGGGAAAGTTTAGGAACCACTGCTGTATGTAGACAATGCAATTGTTGCCATTTTAGCTAGAGATGGGATAACCGGTATGATGAAGTTCTGTGAACTTGTCTTGTGTATTCTGCTGAACTTAAGATGGAGGAATCACTTCACACAGACACCATGCTTCTCTTCTCTCAGGAAGAAGGTACACACTGAGTAAACTTCATTGTAAACGCAATCTTCTTAAACAAACAGACAATACAGTCACATGACACAAGGTCCTGTGTGAGAGATATACTGTATAAGAGCATTCATACTATTACATATCTTAACAGCAATGTACCTAGCACAATGGCTTATGAATGTTTCACTCAAAATGTAATATTGATCAAAACAAAGACGGGTTATAAAAGCAAAGAAGAGATTCAAGGAGATGAAAGATATCAGAAAAAAAGCATGAAAACATTATAAATCATTGCGCCAGTTCCATCTGCGGAAAAGTAATGTGTGTATCTGTCTCTAATTTCTGCCACATCTGGGCAGCCTGACATAGTTACAGCGACCTCAGATGTGATGCATGGTGACCTAAGAAATGTCTGGCAACCAGAGATGTCACACTGACTAATATTTGCGAATGTTAATGGGTTTACATACAGCATTGTACAGGCAAGGGGTATAAACGTATCTATGGTCACAGGGACACTCCTAATATACATTTCTGCTGAATATGTTTATACACCAGATGAGTATACAAAGCACTATACCCGTGATGGCAAACCTTTTAGAGACCGAGTGCCCAAAACACAATTATTTATCTCAAAGTGCCCGCATGGCAATTTAACCTGAATTACACACATCATATACACACATGAAACATGTAAACACAAGCTCTACTTTCTTATATGAGTAGGAAAAACAGCATTGAGAGCCGAAAGGCTGCCTTTCCTCTGTACTGTCTCCAGCCTCCAGCTCCCCGGCTAATCTCCATGCCGGGAGAGCTGGCCCGCATTCAGACCATGAGACGCAGGCACTTTTTCCCGCCAGTTTTGGAGGTGAAAAAGTGCACCTTTGGTCCAAAAAATACGGTATACCTTAGTTTAACCCCCCCCCCCCCCCACCCCCAAATGTTTAAAAAAAGAGTTGAGCATACTTTTTTTTAATAATGTTGATAATTGAATCAGGATAGACGACGATCTATTTAGCTGACAAAAATCAGTCTACATTACCGCGTCTTCTTCACATCTGCAGGAGCAGAAGCCAGCCTTTCATCTTTTAGGATATGATTGAATTTGTAGAGGAATTTTATTTTCCATCTCTTAGTATGATGAGACATGATTGATCGATATGGATCCCATGTGTTAGAAGAACTTTCATGCCATTCACATATTCCTCAATATAGTAATGATATGGGTCTGAGACTTCAGAGGGAATTTCCAACTTTATAGATAATAGATATGTGAACTTAAGCACCATGGAGAGCAAAGAGAGCGTGGGGACTGGTAGGATCTTTCATGATTATATATGGGCCTGAAATTAATAAGCAAATTATTTCAATTGAGGAATGTTCTCATACAGCATTTGAATAGCACTATGCAGGATGCAGTATGTTTTTTTTTAATTCCTAGGGAAGCTTACAAAACATATAGGGAACATCCTGGGGAGGATTAGAAGCTGGTACCTTGCCAATGTTTGAGGTTTTCTCTCTCGTAAGCCCCCCATACACCTTTACATCACTCCATACAATTTATTCTAGATCTACAACAACGATGTAGTGCTGGGTCCTCCCTGATCGATCACATAATGATTGGAAGGTATATATCACTGCTATGTATTACCGGGTCCTCCCTGATAGAAT
>CM070035.1:20173704-20185404 GCA_036250615.1 Ptychadena robeensis | reverse complement strand
ATCATTGCTATGTAGTGCTGGGTCCTCCCTGATAGAATACATAGTGATTGGAAGGTTTGGTAGAAGAAAAGGTATTTGTACAGAAATTGTATGGTAAGATTGTAAGGTGTATGGGGGGCTTTGGGCTCAGAGCATCAGTCCAAGCTAGAGAAAGAACTGACAAAGGCTATAAAGTTGCTCCTAGTATCTTGAAGGAGATTCATTCTGCAATCATGGCTCACTCCAAAGAGTTTCCACCAGAAGCTCATACTAGTCAGCTGCCCCTACATGTGGGGAGAGAAGGAAATGAATAACCCATTGACAGAACTGACAGCTCGGTGCGCCAAAAAGCAGCTGACTGCTCCAGATCTCTCCTCCGCCTTCTCTGCCTCTGCCCACAGAGAGAACTCCAAGTGTCACGACTGGTATATCAATTTCACATTTGTTCTACTCTTGTCAGCAAAACTTTGGGTGAAAGTTTCTTTTTTTGGGGGGGGGTCATATTTTATTGCTACTGTAAGCCCCTTGACATTCCCTATCACTGCCTACAGCTGTCTGAGACTCATCGCCTAAACAGGAGAAAACGCCTACTGATAAAGATGGTGGAGCTATCAGTAACGTTTAAACCCTTCCCTATGAAGAAGAAAAATCGTTTTTCCAATCTACAGCCATTTCTTTTCACATAGGAAGATAAGCAGAGAACTTTGATATACGCTTATGAACTTTAAAGATTCTGTTATCCAATCACACTCAGGAGTCTACGGACAACCTTGAATGCTGTTATGAGAAAATGAAAAACTCATCATGTTCCTTGACCTCGTTGTCAACAACTTTTTTTTATTTCCTTGTGAAACAGAGAACTGTTCTCATTGCAGTCATCAGTCATTGGATTCAATTTCCTCTTTAGTAAAAGATTTCCTATCCTCGAGGTCAGAGACAGAAAAAAGTGTCAGAAGAATGATGACTTTTCTCTTTATGGCGCAGTACTGTTATACAGCTGGGACATCATGTCTTGCTCCATCCACCAACACTATGTTGCACCACAGACTGTTCAGGAGTTGGTGGATGCTTAATTTCAGGTATGGGAGGAGATCCAGCAGAAGACCACCCGCCACCTCATCAGGAGCATGCCCAGGCATTATAGAGAGTTCATACAGGCCACACACATTACTGAGCCTCATTCTGTCTTGTTTTAAGGACATTATATCAAAGTTGGATCAGCCTGTAGTGTTTTTTCCATTTCAATTTTGAGTGTGACTCTAAATCCAGACCTCCACGGGGTGATACATTTGATTTCCATTGATAATTTTTGTTTGATTTTGTTGTCAGCACATTCAACTATGTAAAGAACAAAGTATTTAATAAGAATGTTTCATTCATTTAGATCTAAGATATCTTAAGCTAGCCATACACGTGTCGGATTCCATGTCCGATTGATTCATCATCCGATCGATTCCGGCGATTCTGCCGGGAATCGCAGGTGTGATCAATCGGCCAATTAAGAGTATCCATCGCAGCATACCACCTTGTCCAACGGATTCCGGGACGGATCCGTGTCCGATTGTCCACCTCACAAATGGCAACTCCCCCTGATCCGGACAGAATCGCATGAGAAAGACCAACATGTTGGTTCTCCGTCGGATCCGATTCTGAGCCCCTGAACGATCGGACGTGATCGATCGGACCAGGTGGGCTGCATGCAATTCCGGCACGATCGTTTGGTGTGCACGTGCCCGGTGCGAATCCGACACGTGTATGGGGGCCTTTAGGGGGCCTTTAGGCTATATCTCCACATTGTTTTGTGATTCATCGGGACCCCTGTGTTTAGCGCAGTGCTCGGCGATGGTCCCGATAGATCACATACACTGTACCTGCCCGGCGGATGCTCTGTTCAGACATCTGCCTATGCATGGGGTTAACGTACTGCCCTACGTTAACCCAGACCTGTCAACCCTCCCGTTACGTCCGGAAAGGCACGTTTTTTATGTGGCTTTCCCGGCCAAATTCCGATTTCAAGAAATCCCCGGATTTATCCCGGATTCTTGAAATCGTGCTGATCTAGCTGGAAGGGGGCGTTACTCTGCCTGCTAATGTCCCACCTCACACATTATAAGCACAAGTGGGGTGGGACATTAGCAGGGAGAGTAACTCCCTCTCCCTGCTAGATCAGCCAAAAGGCCGCCAGACACCGGAAGTGACGTCAATGACATCACTTCCAGTACGTGGAACGCGGAAGAACCAAGATCCATATACCGGAAGTGACATCACTGACGTCACTTCCTGTACGTCCCCCGGTTTTTACATTTCCAAACTTGACACGTATGCTTTAACCCCTGCATCGTTGGATCAGCTCAGCACCGTGAGAACAGAGCATTCGCCGGGCAAGTAATGTGTATGTGATCCGTCGGGACCCCCTGCCAAGCACTGTGCTTAACGTAGGGGTCCTGACAGATCACACAACGCATTTTTGTGTTCCGTTTAATTTTGAGCAGTGTATTTTATTGTTACCTGCACGCACTTTTGCACACCTATTATAAACAAACGCATTGCTATTGAGAACTTTTAGATTCATTAGTAAAAGAGCTGAAAATGTCATGAACAGAGCATTCTAACAATCTCTATACTGCAACTAGCCATTTATGGCGGGTCCACACCTATCTGTGTTCACACATTTTGGGCGTGCATGTCAACAAATATCCAAAAGGTGCTCATTATATCTAAAGGGCATGAAAATGCATGTCAACGGATGTAAAGGTGGTAGGGTGTGAACTATGCCTCAGATTAAGGCCATGTTCATGTCTATCCATGTTAACGAGTGTCTCATTAGATGAGATCTTATTTTCATCTGCTGATTGCTTTGTGCTGGGCGTCCTTTTTATCATCTGTTCATGTGGTACATGCAAACATCAGCCGCGTGATTCCTTTTATACAGAACATTGCTAGATCCTGCCACTTCTATCAGGGCAATATCCCCCCTTTCCTATTCCTGGAAACCACCTGGTACACGCTCTCATAATATCTCAACCTCTTCAGTCCATCATGAATGGTGCGGCTAGACTCATCTACTCCTCTAACCGCTCCTCATCTGCTGCTCCTCTCTGCACATCTCTACACTGGCTTCCAACTGTCCAGAGAATCAAATTCAAAGTCCTGTGCCTTTCTTTTATATCACTCCACACCTATTGTCCCACTTACATCTCCAACCTGGTACACAAATACACCCCCAACCTCCCCCTCCGCTCCTCCAGTGACCTACTAATGACATCCCCACTCATAACCTCATCACATGCCGCTTCAAACTCTAAGGCTCCTCCTACTCTCTAGAACGGTATCGGGAGATTAAAGTCCCCTCGCCCCTTTTCAGTTCCTGCATTACTTAGGAGGGAGGGGGTGTTACTCTCCCTAGAAATGTCCCACCCCAGCACATCATCTGCACAAGCGGGGTGGGAACTTAGGAGGAAGAGTGATGCCCCCTCCCTTCTATTTGTGATTGATTTCAAAATCCCAGGAAAACAGGAGGGTTGACTCCAGATCCCTGTCGCCCCAAAGCTCGGTCGGCCAGAGAACGGACATGTTAAGGGGTGCCAGCCGATACTCTGAGAGACGGAATGCAGCGTGACGTCATCACGCTGCACTCTGCCACTCGACATATGTGGGGTGGCATTAACATACACACCCTGCCCGTTGAACCCCCAACACCAGGGGCGGTCCTAGGGAGACCAGCACCCTGGACAAGAACTCCCTTTGTCACCCATCTCTGCCCCTCTTCCCGAGAGGCATTAAGGGGGGGGCTGCTACCGAGTCCTTTGTCGACCAGCGCCCTTTCCCTAGAGTGAGGGGGGAGCACTCTCGGGGGAAGGAGAAGGAACACAGCAGTGGCGAGCTTTGTCTCTTCTCCTTCCCCTGTGTAGGACAGTATGGGTGGATGACCAACGGGCGTGCGCGCTCGCGCCGGCGGCAAAATCAGCCGCCAATCGGTGTGTGCCCACATGGGGCGACAGATCCCTGTGGCCCAACAGCTCAGCCGACCAGAGAACAGACATGTCGGATGTTCTCTGGCCGATGCCATTACTTTGAATGAAGACCGGCGTCTGAAATAACAGCCGGCACACAAAGGGTGCCCGGCCGATTAAAGCAGCCCCAGAATGCAACGTGATGATGTCATCACGTTGCATTCCAGAGCTCATCGGAGCTTGTCTGTCTGCACCCGTCTGTGGGTGTATGGCAGGCATTAGTTCCCTAACCTTTAGATTATAAGCCTGAGCGGGCATGGTTTTCTTCTCCTCCTGTGTCATAGTTTGTATCTGTATGTTAGTTTTTGTTACTTTATTTAATGTACAGCGCTGCATAACTGGCACTTTATATATAAAAGTGAATACTAATAATTTTAATGTGTAGAGCGCTGCAAAGGAATGCAGGTAGTGTAAGTATTTCTGAAGCTGGAGAGGGGCTCTTACTGCTGTGCAATGCTGGGGGTAAGGCTTAGTCCCTCTTTTCCTATTTTTGAAACCACTGAGAGGTTATTATCCCCCTTTTTTTTTTTTTATTACGGAAGTTGCGGCATTTATTGATGAGACCCCTACAGCCAAATCCCACAGCACTCACTATTGTTGGAACATTCGCTGGTTACAAGCCAAAAGGAAGAACTGTAGCAATGTATATTCCAAAGAGTTGTGTGAGTGACCCTGTGTGGCACTCACATGGAGCCAGATGTTTTCAAACCACAAAAAAGATTTACTGAAGGTGATGACCTGTTGCAGGATTCTACAGCATGTGCTTATTAGGGAAAGGGACAACACAGATCACAGTTATATTATATTCCAAAATATTTATTCAGACCTGAATATACATTGTCAGATTTTTTTCATGGTCGCCGCTTGAGTGCCTGCAAATATAAATCTTCGCTAGGGTCCAACAATAATAAACATGAAGTCAGGAAGGTATATCTGGAGTATGAAACCTAAGGTTCCCAGAATGACCAAATCTTCAGATAACCAGACTACATGATATATATCCCTTTTCTGCATTCTACTTTCACAGATATCCAATGCCATCTGCTGGCTGCACATCAATAAAATACCACAATGCAAAGAAAAGGAAATGAGTTAAAAAAAATATATATATTCAGGGGTGCACATAAGTTGTACTCTGGTACTCAAAAGGGGCCAAAACCTAGCTCTGCGTACCTGCATTATTGTTACACAGCTCATATGCGTACTAACAACTTGGAGGCGCTCCGTGTCTGGGTGGCCGCAGCTAAATGTTACATGTATACAATGTATGTCACTTGTATAACTGCAGGGAAACATGAATAACTATGAGAGGTTGCAGTTAGGGGGTGACATTGGCAATGTAAATTAATAATCCAAAAAAAGATTGGACTTCTAAGGGTGTTGGAGATCTGGGGGATGAAAGTCAGAGTAGGCATATGTAAGGGTAAAATCTGACAAGAGAAAAGCACTGTGTGACAGCTGGAATATGACTATGAAAGGTTGACATTTGGCCTGCTGGTAGCCTCAGGGGTTAGTTACTAAGCCAAAAAATCTCAGGGTTGTACTACTGAGGTATCAGGTACATTTGACCCAAAGCCAGCTGGTGACCTGTGGATGGAGACAGCTAATCGGAGGATCAATCAGTAACAGGGAGGTCCATCTGCAGCAGAAGGCTGATGCAGAGGACAGTGAGGGAGACAGTGAGGAAGAGTCCCTACATATGGGGTGAGTACCAAACACCATCTCCTGGTAATACTCTAAAAAGTTATGTGCACCCCTGACTATATACATTTCAAAATAACAAACAAAAAATATACAAATGCTTAATAACCCACCAAAATTAGACATCACACGTTTCACAATCACAATAAAACCATCAACCACCAACTTATGTATTGTTACGATACACATCTGTATAAAAAACATTCTCATTCAAGAAACATTCTCAATATATCAGAACCATGCAGTAACCATATGGTGGTATATCCGATCTGCTTGGAGCCCAAATAACTAATTGTTGTTTCCTTCTTTTTTTTTTTTTTAACAATACATTTTCATTGGAAATTGTAACAAATGGAAATATACAAATACAAAGAATATCAACAAAATAGTATCAGTACTATAACAAATAAAATCTATGCATCAAAGAAGCATTTGGTCGGAGTCATCAGCAACGGGTATGTAAAGGGGAAAATGGCTACTATCCGCGGTCACGCATTCACTTGATACCAGCAACAGACCAGGGGGCTCAATAATAGTTGTTTCCTTACAGTCTAGACCAGACATAGCAAACTATGGCCTGGGGGGCAGGTGTTTGGCTTCCTAATCCGCCCTGTTTCCACTAGTGAAAATGCCCTTGTTCCCTGCAGTGAGCATCCATAATGCTCAATAGTAGTCCAAATGTCCATGTTATCTCCGCTTATTGCAGTGAACAAGCAGAGGGGAGCCAGAGTGTCTTGTCACTAGTGATGAGCACCACAAGCAATATTCGTATTCACAAAATTTTCACCTAATATTCACAATAAATGTATTTATTTGAGAATTCATGGTTTCAGTCTTTAATACGGTTGTTGTGCACTTGTACATGCGCATATTGTGAACACAATGCACAGTAGTTAAGTACTGATGTAAAAAAAAATCTCATATATTCATTCTTTGCAAATTCTCCAAGTACCGATATAAAAATTCTCAATTAGAATATTCACGGCCAACACTACGCGTCACCAAGGTCCTGGCATTCTGACTGAAATATTGCAGGTATGGTTACATAGTTTTTCTTCTGTTTACCTCCCTGACATAAGAACAGGAAATTCAAAATGACAATGTCCCATCAATGAGGCCGGGGACACAATAAATAGGGACACTATGCCGGTCCTTGGTCCGACCCCTCTGTAGGAACACATTGTGACTAGTGTTGAGCGGCATATGGTATATTCCAGTTTGCATAATTTCGCAAATATATATAAAGAAACATTCGAAATTCGTAAAATCCGATTCAACTGTATTCTATTGCCTTCCATCGCATGTATCTGTGCGCAATTATCCACAAAGATTCGCAAACTAGCTTTACAGCTTCTCTTCTTCATTCTGTGATCTAGGAGCACTGTGCGTATTGCACGTATTCGCAATGCGCACAAATATGCGTGATGTATGCCGGTAAACAATGTTGAGGGAAATTATGATGAATATCCGCCAACGCGAATATCCCAGCGTACATTCGCAAAATATTGCAAATTCTCGAATGACAGATATTCGTCTAATACAGTGTTTTTCAAGCTTTTTTGGGCAAAGGCACACTTGGGCAAATGTCCCCGCCGGAAGTACGTCATCAGCAGGTGCCTCACTGGAACGCAGATGCCAACCAGCAGAGCAAAAACACCGCCCCTGGTCTGTGAGGACTCGTGTTGCTCCGTGTATAACTTGGATCGGCTGTATAAGTCTTATACTATAAGACTTATACAGCCGATCTGTGTTATACACGGACCGGCTCTGTGAGGATGCAGTTGCTTAGCCCTCCTATCTAGCTGCCTCTTATAGTATAGGACTTATACTATAAGAGGCAGCTAGATAGGAGGGCCGAGGGCGGGGTCAAAAACCCACGGCACACCAGGCAACATCCCCCAGTGGTTGAAAAACAGTGGTCTAATATACTCAAATATTCTCGCTCAACACTTAAGCTAGCCATACAAGTATAGATTTTTGCGCAATCAACAATAGATTTGATCAGGATGTTCGATATTTTGATGGAATATGGATTGTGCCTATATTGAAATTTCGTTTGATTTGTGAACAAGAAATCGCTTCATTCAAACTTATTAGATCGAACAAAAATTATCGAATGAAACAATGTTACGTCCGATTTACATTCGTTTTTTTACAAGATAGATGAAAATTTACCAACATGTCCCATGAGCTTTCGAATGATTTTATGTTTGATATCGTTCACTTCTGTTCGATGTTGGTAGAACGCTTGCTTCGATTGGTAGAACAATTCAAAAATCAATCATTTTGAGTCTATCTAATTAACCTCCCTAGCGGTTGAGACGAGCCTAGCTCGTCCGAGCTTCAGGCTCGCCTCAACCGCCGGGAAAGCAGGCAGCGGGGAGACCCTATGCCTCCCCGGAAAGCTGCAGCGATTGTCTTCATCGCTACAGCATTTCCGGGTTGGCGGCACCGCCCCGATCGCGTCACGGTGACATAGACCATAGACCTCCATGTTAATGGAGGGGCGCCGGCTTCCTCTCTCACGCAGCTGTTGTCAGTAATGGCAGGCAGTGTACTCTGTACACTGCCTTGATCGCCCGTATCGTGCCATTGTAAGGGCGGTGCGCTAGGGAGGTTAAAAACTAGACCCGTGTATTCCCACCTTAACTGTGGCCGACTAGTCAAAAAGTTTGCTCACCCCTGGTCTAGACACACGCAACGCTGTGTCACTAAGGAATAAGGTGGGAATACACAGGTCTATTTTTTTGTTCAATAGACTAAAAAAGATCTAAAGCTAGCCATACACAGTCGGATTCCATGGCCGATCGATCACCTATCCGATCGATTCCGGCGATCTCAGCAGGAATCGGAGGTCCGATCGATCGCCCAATTAAGTGTGTCCGATCGCTACATACCACCTTGTCCCACGGATTCCTGGACGATTCCGTGTCCAATCGCTTACTTCCCAAATGGCAACTCCCCCTGATGTGTGCTGAATCGGATCAGAAAGACCAACATGTTGGTTCTCTGTCCGATCCAATTCTGGGCCCCTGAACGATCGGACCTGATCGGACAGACAAGGTGGGCTTCACGCGATTCCGGGGCGATCGTTTCGCGTGCACACGCCCGGAATCGATCGTCCCGGAATCCGCTGGGAAACGGACCCGTGTATGGGGGCCTTTAAACTGAACAAAGGTTTCGTTCAAGCAACATGGAACAAAAGTGAGTGATATCGAACAAAAAATCTTTTAAACGCTGATGGGACATGTTGGTAAATTTTCATCTATCTTTTAAAAAAAATGAAGGTCAATCGGACTCCCCATTGTTTCATTCGATCATTTTTGTTCGATCTAATACATCTGAACGAAGCTATTTCTTGTTCACAAATTGAATTAAATTTCATTCCAGAACAGTCTAAGAAAATTTCATTTGGTCGAACGAAAATACAGTGTATACATTTGATATAGGCACAATCGGTATTCTGATCGAATCTATCGTCGATTGTGCAAAAATCTATACGTGTATGGCTAGCTTAACACATAGATTTTTGCACAATTGATGATAGATTCAGTCAGAATGTTTGATATTTATTTATTTAATTTTTTTATAGTTTAATAAAGTTTTATTAGAATTTTCAGAAGAAACATTTTACACTACACAAAACATACCCGAGTATCAGTTTGGGAGTACGGGACAAACAAACCTGTTTTCTCAGAATAAATGTGCAACAAAAAAAGCCACAGTCATGATAGTCGCATAGCAAATAAACTAGGGGGGCTAGTAAAGCAAGCCATACACGTGTCGGATTCCATGGCCAATTGATCACTCACCCGATCGATTCCGGCGATTCTGCCGGGAATCGCAGGTGTGATCAATCGGCCAATTAAGAGTATCCATCGCAGCATACCACCTTGTCCGAGCGGATTCCGGGACGGATCCGTGTCCGATTGTCCACCTCACAAATGGCAACTCCCCCTGATCTGTGCAGAATCAATCTGATGAAACCAACATGTTGGTTCTCTGTCGGATCCGATTCTGGGCCCCTGAACGATCGGACCTGATCGATTGGACAAGGTGGGCTGCATGCGATTCCGGCACGATCGTTTGGCGTGCACGCGCCCGGAATCGATCGTGCCGGAATCCGGTGGGAATCCGACACGTGTATGGGGGCCTTAAGATGCGAGTGGGGTGAGGATCTGATGCTGTACCAGAGTGCTCAACACACTCAGCAACCCTACAAGACAGCCACCCCAAGAATGTTTGATATTTTGATCCGATATCGATTGTGCCTATATCGAATGTATATACTATATTTTCGTTCAACCGAATGAAATTTCAATTTTTGAACAAGAAATAGCCTCATTTAAATGTATTCGTTCAGATGGTACTCAAATACACGTATGGAATACACGTATAGATTTTTGCACGATCAATGATAGATTCAATCAGGATGTTCAATATTAAGATCAAACATAGTTTGTGCCTTTATTGAATGTACACACATTTTCGTTTGACTGAATGAAATAAAATTCAGTTTTTGAACAAGAAATATCTTCATTAAAATGTATAAGATTAATGTATGAGTGTGCATGGTTGATCTGCTTACTGTTTTACTCGTGTTTTGTGTATGTTATATAAAAAATTAATAAAAAGTTAAAAAAATAAATAAAATAATGTATAAGATTGAACAAAAATAATCAAATGAAACGATAATATGTTCGATTTACATTCATTTTTTACAAAATAGATGAAAATTTACCAACATGTCCGATCAGTAGTGATGGCCGAACTTCGCCCAGGTCCGTCCGCAAACGAGCGGATCGGACTTATAAAGAAGTCCGCCATGAGCCTGTTTGCAGACAGATTCAAATTCCCAGCCACTAGGCAGTGACGTCACATCCGGTACCTGTTTCATGCCCGGTCTTCTAATGAACAGATTCTTCCTCCGGCGGGATCTCGCTGCTCCTGACCCTGCCGGAGGAAGAATAGAGAGTTCCTTCTCGCCGGTGAACAGGGCGGGTCGGACTACCCGTACTGCTCCCTGGCAAAGGAGGGCGAACATACATGTTCGCTGCTGAACTGTCCCCCTTGCGGGCAGTTTGGCCATCACAACCGATCAGCTTTCGAAAGTTTTTTGGTTCGATATCGTTTCCCTTTGCTTGATGTTAGTCGATTGAAACCTTTGTTCAGTGTTAGATTTTCGCTCGACCGATTAAAAATCGATCTATCGAACAAAAAATAGGCCCGTGTGTTCACACCTCACTTTGACGACATAAAGCCTTTCTGCCCTGCAACCTACTGCAAGGGTTCATATCACCCTCCCATCGTCCTCCCAGGTACAGAAACATTCCCCTCCACCACGTTATCACACAGTGATGTCCTCCAGACAGGGATGTAGACAGGGGGATCATGGAGGGCCCAGCTCCTGTATTGATCTTGTAGCTTTTAGCTCTGCAATCCTATAAGGATTCCTTTACACAAGTGGCAGCTCGCCATTCAGCCTCCACAGCGCCAGATACTTCAAAAATCCATTATGACAACCTCATTCCAGCTTTAATTCCGAGTATCCTCTACATTTCATCATGTCCCTGTGGTTATCCCCTGAAGGATCCACTAGAACTCACTTAGACTTCAGGACGCTGTGCTTCAGGACGCTGCAAGAGTGCATGTGTGTCTCTGACGCATTATTACCATATTTTTAACATGACATTAATGTGATTTTATTGTGACCAGCGTAGTTCAATACCCGGCAAAGAAACAGCTGCCATTGTGACCTGTCCAATGTAGACCAAGAAAATTTGTCACCGGGAAAATGAGCCTAGGCCCACCAACCCAGATCCGAAAATTCCCCCTGAAATAATCAGGGGCCAGGGGACTTTAAGGGCTCCAAGTAACTGTCTAAAGCCCCCCATACACCTTAAGATCGATCCATACAATCTCTATTAGATCTACCAACATCTGTGTCGTATAGTGTCCTCCCTGATAGAATACATAGTGATTGGAAGGTATATATCACTGCTATGTA
>CM070035.1:20155808-20167240 GCA_036250615.1 Ptychadena robeensis | reverse complement strand
GTACAGTGAGCAGAGGCTGCTGTACCTATCAGTCAGCACGCCGGGGCCCCCACGTGCTGAGCGTCGGGTCCCCCTAGCTGCCCGGGCCCCCCTGACGGCGGCCCTGGACTCACCTTACCTCAGGTCTTCAAGGGAAATATGGGCAAAAGTTGAGAAAGTCCTTTGAATGGCTGGAAAACATCACAATAATTGGATAGGAATTTCAGGTCAAATGCATTACATGACCTTGTCATACCCTCAGGTATCTCTAACCTTGCAGCCCTGAAGGGTGAATGTCATAGACCAGAAATGGTTTAGCGATTTTACTATTTTCAAAAACTCAGTTTATTAATGTACTGTTCTCAGAATGTTGCACATTTGATATACTCTGTGATAATGTAGTGTATATAAACTGACTATGGCTGGCATGACACTATTGTATATATTCATGTATATGTCTCTTTAGATGATTATTTCTGTAGAAGCTGCTAAGCGTCTGAAAGGGGAGGTCATGCTCTCTCACCTGTTTTGCTTTTCTAATCTGCACAGCAACTGCTAGTCCCCACCTCTGGGCATAGGTTATAAATGTTATGGCTTAGCTTCATTCGTGGGCTTTTTTGCCGCGTCTGCCGCTGTCCACTGCCTAATGCCGAGGGGGATTACACACCCTTGATGTATGATAGAGGCGTCTATTGGACAAGGGTAACCTCTCCCTCATCACATTCGAGTGGGTGCAGGCCTGCGTGCCTAATGAACAAGAGACTCCAGTCATCTCCATTTGAGCGTACCCAGCCTGGGCCTAGGCAAGTAGACCACTCCCATCTGAGTGCTACCTCAACAGACTGTGCCTCTCCTGTACCACTAGGTAAGAGCCTCAGCCTTCCAGCAGCTGGTTAACTGAACTGTTTTGCAACTTAGATCCTAAGCCTTTGAGCCCACCCCTGTCTGACAGATGATGGTGATTTGTTCTTGTAAATATCCCTTGCAGTAAAAGTTATTCCCCTAACCAGCAAGGACATTGTATTCCTGCACACATCCATGTGAATGACAGTACACTCAGGCATAGGCACTAGAACCGAAAAACCTGGTTGGTTGATGCAGAGCGCAAACTAGAGAGGCTGAGTACAGTGATGAGCGGCATGGGCATATTTGCGATATTTTGTGAGTAATTCTACCAATATTCAATACATATGATATATTCGCACTTATAAATTGCATCACCATTACCTTCAAAATGACTCAGGTCACATGTGGTATTTATTTTCACATGGCGAATATAAAATTAGCAATCCATGGCCATAAGCTTCCCAATGCATAACATGAATTATTGAACATATTCAAAAAAAAAAATTTAATTGTCGAATAGCCAATATTTGTTGAATATATTCGCAATTTGAATATTCAAGCTCAACACTAGCGGAGTCTAAGTTTGTAAAAAACACGGTTATCTTATGAACATAATCACACCTGTCATCCTTCCTATTATGAGAAGCAGGGTGGGACATTACCAGGGATAGTACTGTCCTCTACCTGCTAAAATCAGCCAAGAGGTAAGCCAGGTACTGGAAGTGACATCACTGCCTGTACATGGAACACACAGAACCATGATCCACATACCGGTAGTGATGTCCCTTCCTGTAGGTTGGTGTGTGGCTAAAAAAGTGACAGCCCCATCCCAAACCTGGAAGAATGCAGGGTGGGGGTATAGAATATCACCCAAAGTTGTGGGAGGTCTGATTGTGGATAGAAATGGGTGAGCAGCTCTGTGGGCTTTCTCTGGAAAGGCAGGATTGTACTTTTTCCACCAGTAACATCTAATGAAGATTAGAAATGACTAGCAGGAGATAGTGGCCACTGGGTCATGACAATGCCCAAACACAAGCGGACAACATGTGAAGCAGTTCCTGTATATAAACCATTGATATACCATACCCAGTGTGACCCACATTTCACAGACTGTCTCGATCACGGACGCCCTGATCCGGGTCTGGAAGGAGATTACCCAACACCATCTGCCGTCTCATCTTAAAGCAAGTCAAAAACAGGCCTCCGGGGGTCTCACACACTCATGAGCAACACTAGCTATTAGCTTTTTGTCTTCTTAGTGAAGTAATGAAGCCGGCCCTCCAATGGGTAACAATGTTACTTTTTGCAATCTATGAAATACAATGTGTACAAGTACATAGATTTAAAAAGCAGATCTGTGAAGTCAAGGTAACCAAGACTTTGTTATAGGGTTTGTTCTACCAGAATTCATTCAATAGACTGCTGAGGGGCATCAATGTGACTGTACAGCTTCTTTCCAGAATAGATGAGTGAACAATGGCCATCACTTTAAGGTCTGAAGGCAGCAGGGTGCGGTTACCATCCTCTATCCTTAACTAGGAGTAGAAGGCAATAACTATGGAAGATTGTACCAAGCTAGAATGTATTTATATACGAGAGATTCTAGTAATCTCCTGAGCGGTTTGCCGACTTCTCGGGTTGGGTTTCAATTGATCATGAAACTCAACCCGAGATAACTGCAGGGAGACTTACCCATCCGCCAGATTCCCCTGGCGGATGGGTAAAATCCAACCTAGTTTTGTGAACACCAGACGCTTATAACCCTTGGGGCTGATTTACAAATAACTTTGGGGCACCTTAACCAAACTCCGTGAACTTTATACAAGTACTTTAAGCAGACCAAGCATTAAATTAATTCCTTCAAGAAATAACCCTCATCATTGAAATGCAAAACAAACACTTTTCTGTTTTTTTATATACTTTATTATGTAAAAACAGGTCAGATGACTTTCTGCCAGTACACAAGCTACAAATGCTTGAGGGACAGCTGTGCATCTTTAATACAGTTGAAAAAAACAAAAAAAATAAAAAAGGAATAAAAAACAAGTTTCCATAGGAACACAGATAAATGTGACCCCACCTCACAGTCATCCATTTTGTTGCATTAATGCTGAATATTTACTCTACAAAATTAAATAATGGTCCCAAAACTGAACGCTACCCCTAGCAATTCTAGTAACGGCTAAAACTGACCAACATTAAACTAGACATTGACGCTTGCAGAAGTACATGTGGAGGAATTCAGCTCCAAGCTGCTCTCCCAGGCGCAGGAGACAGGGACAGAACTCAGCTCTGGCACCTCGGGCACAATGCCATGCTCCTGGATAGCGTGCATCAGTTGCCTATGAGAGAAAAGAAAGGCTTTTTAGTTTTACACTTCTAATACATCATTCTCCCCCAAATTGTTTTGAAGCAAGCCCGTTTCCTTACCAGTGTGGTCTGGACATAACATAATAGAGAGTTGGTCGCTGAAATCCATTGAAGGTAGAAGATGCAGCCACAGTGTAGGCACCCATGTTCTCAAACAGCATCCAATCGCCCACCTGCAGCTCTGGCAGGTCACATCGTTCAACAATGCGGTCCAGACCATCACAGGTTGGTCCCCAAAGGCTGCTGGAGTAAAATTTCTCATCTGGTTTGGGTTTCTGCAATAAAAAAAATGTCGACTTTAGACTCTAGGACAGTGGTGGGCTACTAAGTTACTAGGGAGGGCCACAAGTGCGGCCCTCAGCATCACTGACATTTGCAATCTATACTGACTTGTACAAGCATTTTTAATAACAGAAGGCAGAGCTAGAAGATATTTAAAATGTTTAAACAACTTTTCTTAAGTGATACTTCAAGCATTAGGGAGCACTGTAATATGGTAAGGCACATCATTTTGTGTCATTTTATATGGTTATGTGACTCATAGATAGCCAAGTCTTTGAGGATATCAATGGGCACATGACCTTTCATTTTACTCAATGGACTGACGAGTTTCTATGCCCTATGCAATAAGTTAGGTTTCAGGGGCTGCAAGTGGAGGACTGAGAGGGGCCGCTAAACACCCAAAGGGCCGCAGGTTGGGCACCTGGGCTCTAGGACGTTGGAGAGAATCTTGTTTGCTTTATGACTGGACACCAAGGCATCTAGGCACCATCTTGGTGGATCTATTGGCAAATTACAATGAGAGGTAATACAATTTGTCAAACATACCTTCTGGAGTATGGGTTTGACATGGGCATGGTCATACAAGATGCAGTTGAAGGATCCATAGACGCCATCATTCACATAGTACATGAGTGTTTTGTCACTGGTCGCTTCATCCTCATCTAAGAAATAATTAAGTGTTAAATAATGCAAAATATTAAAACGTATATTTTACGACAAGTTTTCATGTGGACATCTTACCATCTGAGCCGGTCTGCTCAGTCAGCATAACTTTCTTGGCAATGATATTGACAGCCAGGGTGAACGCTGATGCAACGTAGTATCTGCCAGGCTCTGCAATAATCTGCACTCCAGAGTCAACAGGGAAATATTTATCCAAGGCAGGATTTATCACTGAAGTCACCTACAAATGTCAGGAAATAAAAGTTACAATTGCATCCACAGGAAAGCAACTGACATCCATGTTAAGATGCATCAACCCATTTCATAATGTCATTAAGGTGTAGCAAGGACTTGTGTCAACTATAGAAAGTGGAGGTCAGAAGAAACCAATACTTTCATTCTAATTGCAGGTCAAAGGCACTCTGGGAAATTCGATTAACCAATTCTTAATGAGTAAACCAAGTTTAGACCATTGCAATACATCTAAAGCCGGACATACACCTTTAGATCTGTCAGATCAGTAGTGCCGGGTACTCTGATTGACCACAAGTAGACTTGATTGTTTAGAAAGTCCCTCATATTACATGGTTTTGGTAAAACAAAAAGGAGATCTAAAGGTTATGGGTGGGCCCTTAGGGATAGGCCAGCTTATGATAGCAGAGGGATGGTTAGCCACATATGGACTTTTCTAACAGTGTAGCATTTTAGTATTAGGTCTAGTCATATTAGAAAAACATTTACCTCTTCGAACTTCAGCTTGACATCCTCAGATCCAGGGAAGCCACCACCAATGTCAAGAAGGTGCATATTGAACCCGAATTCCGCTCCCATATCAAAGACACAGCGAGCATCAGAAACGGCTTGTACAAAGGTTTGTGGGTCTGTGCAGCCACTGCCAACATGGAAGCTGAAGAGAAAAGGAAACCTTAATATTCTGACTCATTTGTACAACCTACTGCAGCATGATTCATCAAAAACACGATCCAAAAGACTGAAAATGCTATTCAGCAGATTGTATTTCTAATGACTACATGAACTATGGAGAGCTGCCAACTGTTACATTAGCAAGTACACATGGATTTCATTCGCTAAGGTCACGCATTAAATGGATCTAACAGATTTATAGTCACAGCAAGTTAACATTAAAGAGGAATTTAAGAAAGCCAACCTACCTTACACCGATTATGTCAACATTCAGTTCTTTGGCTCGCTCAAGAAGCAACCTGCTGGTTTTAAGAGTGGCACCAAACTTCACACTTAGCCGGCACACAGCTTTGGAGTCATCTGTGGCAATACGCAGAACAAGTCTGGAAGGAAGAGATTGCAGTGGTTATTTCATCATAGCGGCAGAACAGATTACTTGTACAAGTCTAGTTACCTAAAAAAGACTGAGAATGGGGAGAAAAACCTACAAACCAGGAAAAGCTTAGACCAGGGGATCAGTTAAGCACCACTACAAACTGAAACTGCCCATACACCTTTAGATCTCTGGCAGATATCCTTTATACTATGTAGTGGGTGGTAGATCTAGTCCTCCGATTGAACACAGGTAGACTTTATGGTTTGAAAAGTCCCTAATATTAAATAGTATTGGTAAAACAAAAGGAAATCTAAAAAAGGTGTATGGGGAACCTTAGGGGGAACGTAGAAAACCCTTTTGTAACAGGCCAGGTTGGCTTGGATGTCAGATTTACTTCTTACTAGCTGGAGGCCTTTTGACTTATTCACTTTACAGTGGTAAAGGCCCACCATACACCTTCCCATACAATTTCTGTACAATCCACTTTTGTGCTACCAAAACCATGCAATATGAGGGTAATAAACCTTCCAATCACTATGTATTCTATGAGGGAGGACTCGGCACTACATAGTTGTTGGTAGATCTAAAGAAAATTGCATGGAGTGAGCTAAGGGTGTATGGGGGGCTTTAGTTAGATTTGATTAACAGCACAATGGCAACACCTTTAGGTGTTATCCAAGTCTATTGTGAAGAGCTGCACAGGAGTGCAAGGGATGTTGCCAATAAACATTTCACTATATGGATAGTCCATTTTTTAAAATTAGATAGTTAATGTTCTTACTTGGCATTGGGGTGATTCCTGGCAACTTTCATTAGTTCCACCTCGCTGTCAAATGTCATCTTCTCAACACCACAGCTAGCGGCATATTTGATCTGGGACACTTGTTTACATGGGTTGGCATAAATGATCCTCTCTGGGCTGACACCGATGCTCTGGACGAGCTGAATTTCAGTCTGAGGAGAGATATGAAATATTAGACTAAATATAACTCACAAAGAACTGACACATATGTGGTCTTGGCTCATTGGCCCATTACATACCTTGCTGGCACAATCAAATCCTGCCCCCAAGGTGGCCAAAGTCTTCACAATGGCTTTGCTGTCGTTACACTTAACGGCATAAAATGGAGTTACACGTGGAAGGGCTTTAAACCACCTGATGTGTTTCTTCACAACGTCACCGAGATCAGCAACATAAAAGGCGTCCTTGTCATCCTGGAGAAAAAGAGGATTTCAGGTTAAACTTTGGAATAGTCCTAGGACCTCTGGTTTTAGAAAAGGACATTACTGGCAAGATACTTACAGACAAGGAAACTTCATTGATTTTCTGCTCCAGGATATCCCGGGCAGCAAATCCCTCCTCAAGGAAGCTAAAGTCAAAGTCTTCGTTGCTGAAGCCGTTCATTGTCTCAGTATAACAAGACCACAACACGAAGTATGCAACAAACTGTGGGAGACAAGACTAGATTAGATACAAGACCCCCCATGCACACCGTAGCCGATTTCCTTCTACTGGAGGAGTACTTACATGGATAAGTGAGAGATGGGGTTTATTTCAAATAGGTCCTCAGCTTTGCTGCCAAGGAGGTTCTCCGGTGAAATAGAAGCCCGGCAGATAGAGGACGAGACCTACTCCAACAAAGGAGCTGTTCTTCGCTGCTGTGCTGTCGGTATTCTGAAAAGATAAAAGACCAACGTTAATCTCCAAAAACCATCTGCGAGCACTTAAAGCCGGCAGGCTGAAACTTGGCAAAGCCCACAAGACCCTCTGCGTCACACACCCAAGCGATTTAATGAATGACTAGGCAGGAGAACACACCCAGGCCAGGAAGCCAACCACGTGTCACTGCCGGCAAAGAGGAGGGACATGCAATGCGAGGAAAAACCAGCCAATCGGCTGCCGTGCCGGTACACACACTGCTCTTCTACTGGCAGACGTGGTCACTACTCCTGACAGCATGGTTGGACCCCTTCCTGGAAGGAAACGTTACCAGCATAGGGGACAGCAATGTCCGACCAAGCAGAACGGACATGGCTGGTAACCAGCCAACCTTTCCAGAGAGTAGATGAACCCTCCAAACCGGCTAAACAGGTCAATAGCAGACGTCATTAACCAATGACCTTTCAAGGCAGCCAACTGACAGGTTCATAAATCTATCACAAAGGTCACCATAACCTCCCCCTAAATATTGCACTTTAATCATGTAAAGGAAATACAGGAGGAGGAGTCACACATAAAGGACTCCTGGCTGATTTCTTTAAGGGAACCAATAAAAGAAGCCCCTGCCACATGACCTGGGAAACCCCACACATACTTTTAAAAGTTTTAACAGGTATAGATTCAACTGTAACGAGCACTACTTTAATGGGGCACAAAACTAAAATAATGAAAACCACTGAAAGGAGGACAGATGGAGGCAGTTTATTACATCTGGGGACAAAGGAGCCCATCCCCCATCCAGACACGTGTCAATGGGGCACAACCCAAGACTAAAGCTTTATATTAAATAGGTTTATACACGAGATACAAACAAAACTAATGTGGACAAGATTTACCAACGTTTAAATACCCACAAGTTTATGAATTAAACCTACAGTTAAAAATACTGGTTTCATGGATTACAACAAATAAAAGAATAAAGTTCACCAACAGCAGCAAAGTGACTGACCACGATCACGTGACTGCCCCTCCGCAGAGCCCAGAGCCACATGGCAGGACCGCGCAGCTCCCCTCAGTGCACACTGCCCAGCACGCGGACTCACCTTAAAAAGCATTTACGAAAGCTCTACCCATCGAGGAACCAAATCCTCACGGAGAAATAAAAATCTCAAGGACCGGAGAAGCACAACAACCGTACAGAATCCCGAGCACCGGAGACAACCTGACACTGAGTGATCTCACAGCCGGTAGCCGGCCTCTTTTATAGGGCTGCCTCCGTCGCCTTGACAACGCTCCAGCTTAAACCAGCGCTGATCGGTTTGTTCCGGGAGGCGCCTCCACCACGCTTCGCGCGCTCCCTGGCTGAGGGCCCACTTGTCTTTTGTGACGTCAGCGTCCGCTCCCTCCAGTGCCGCCTCTCAAGCGCAGACGCTGACAGGGCTGTGTTTGAATGTGAGAGGCGAGCTAAAAACTTTATCGGTGCTTCTAAATAAAAAAATAACGATAAACCGGACTTATCGCCCTTTACTTAGTGTCAAAAGTGTAATTCGTTATAACTCGAAGTTTCGAAAAAGACGTGACTGAAAAATAACGTTCTGCTATATAACTGGAGAGTTCGTGTTATGTTACTTATGTAATAAACAGAAATATAAAACTTTACATCTCCAAATGTACCCTAACGGTTTTTATACACGGTATATATTTCCTCCATATACAATAGAAAACATATACTATCAATATAAAACATCCTATACCAATATCCTATATCAATATACAATATAGAACATAATATACTATTCTTATACAATGTAAAACATAATATATATATTAATATACCATATAGAACATAATATATTATCAATATACAACATCCTTTACTATCCATATAACATCCTATATCAATATACAATATAAAACATAATATACTATCAATGTACATTAAAGAACATCATTAACTGTCCATATAACATAGATAACATCTTATAATAATATTCAATATAGAATACTGTGCCTGTATTACTGACTGTTTTATTCTCTCTCAATAAAAATCTTATTGTTTAAAAAATATATGCTATTAGTATACAATAAAATACATTATAGAACATCCTTTACTGTCCATATAACATATATAACATCCTATATAAATATACATATAACACAATATACTATCAATATACAATAAAATACAATATAAAACATCCTATACTGTCCGCATACAATATAAAACACCCTATACTATCAATATATAAAATACAATTAATATATAATATAGAACATAATATAAATCTTATTGATAGAATATACTATCAATATATAAGATAGAACATAATATACTATCCATATACAATATAGAACATCCTTTCCTGTCCATATAACATATATAACATCCTATACCAATATACATACAACATAATATACAATAAAGTACAATATAAAACACCCTATACTATGAATATATAATACTGAATATAATATTAAATTAATATATTATATAGAACATCTTACATATTGATAGAGTATACTATAAATATATAATATAGAACATAATATACTATCCATAAACAATAAAAGCATACCCTACTATCAATATAGAACATAATATACTATGCATATACAATATAAAACATACTACACTATCAATATATGATAAAAACATTGTATAATATCAATATATACTATAGAACATAATATACTATGCATATACAGTATAGAACATAATATACTATGAATATACAATATAAAACATACCCTGCTATCAATATATAATAAAGGAACATAATATACTATGAATATACAATATAAAACATACTATATACCATACTATTAATATACAAAATAAAACATACTATCAATATAAAACATCCTATACTATCCAAATACAATATAAATCACTATTATATATACTGTCTAATGTCTATAGATACTATATGTATGTTAGATCTCTTTTGCTGGATCCTCAAATCATCCTGAATCATGCGTGTGCGTTTGTTTCGTTTTATTCTTTAAAATGAGAAGACTGAGGATGTTGGATAAATATTATGTCTGTAAAGAATGACACATGTAACATGTATGTGGAGCTATTTCCACAAGATTCACCCGGCTCTCACCCACTCTCACACCTATCATTTGTGGTGAGAAGCGTTTTGGGTGAAGATGGTAATAATAATAATCAGCCCCCCCCCCCCTCCCCACCCATAGAGTCTATTGGCATTTTATATTTTGACAATTTGTAATTGAAGAGGAAATCAGTAGTATTTACTAACACAAGGCTGTATAAAGGACGGGACCCTGTAGGCTCCCCTTATGTATGTAGATGAAGGGTGTAGACATAGGACACAAAGAAACAACTGTTCCCTGGAATGCGGCTCTGGCTATTCACAGACTATTGTTGGGAGTTCTACGTGAACATAATATTGTACATCCCATCGTTGTGCTCCTTTGTATCCGCAGCACAAGGCTGCCAAGCGTCCCTTGTCAGCAGGGAAGACCCCTATTTTTATGAAAATCATCTTGGCCCAATCCCCTAACCATAATCTTCATATAATCTGATGGTAACGCTCTCCTAAAATTCCTACCTAAACTGGTCGGTGCCGGTTGAAGTCAGCTTCTTCTTTCATCAAACCACAAACCAATGATGCTTTCCACACCTAAATGTCCTCCTTCTTTTAATATATGACACACACTAATAATTTGCACATATACACAACCTTCACCACCATCGTTCAATATTCTTGGCGGTCAGAGAAGAAAAAGTAAAAATAAAGAACAATATATGTCAGTGATGCTGAAACATGATCACAAATTCAAACTGTTAGTCTGACCACAACAGAAGAATGTTGAACCTTCTTAGCGGAAGTTTTGTGATGCGAGTCTCATATATGAAGGTTTTCAGACGGAAACAAAGAAAATGTCGGGTTTTACTTCTGAAATTTGTGTCAGTTGTGTGAAATGTGTGTTTTTGGAACTTTCTACCTTCATATCAAGAAAGCTTAATGGGGTCAGAAGCACTTGAGGGTTCGCTCAGGCTGGATGCTGCCGGGAATTATACAGAATGTGCACCTAGAGCCCAGGTGCCCAACCTGCGGCCTAGGGGCCACATGTGAATTACATCTTTATGTGTCCATCAACCTCCCTTACCGGTGCATTCATTGTGTGATCTCAAAAACGGTACAGGAAATATAAAAAGAGTACAATTTGACACATTTCCTGACAAGGCAACCAAAAAAATCCCCCCAAAAGGTTCATTATACATGTCCTTCTATGTAAAAACTAAGGCTTTGTTTCCATTGCGTTGGAACCCCTCCGCTAAGCGTACACGCTTAGCGGGGGGTC
>CM070035.1:20118063-20128879 GCA_036250615.1 Ptychadena robeensis | reverse complement strand
TATTGGCACTTCTAGTGCCATTCATGAAAACATTGATTCCTGGTGGTAGGTACGCTTTAATAGGTAAAATGTAAACAAGCTGCAGTGCCATCTTGTGGACATTTTACTAATTGTTAATAGTGGAATTTCATTTTGAAGATATTTGACTTTGAAAGTTAATTTCAATGACCCTGAACGTGGTATCATCTCCACAATTGCTGGAGATATAAAGAAGGATTGTGTGCATGGAAGTTAGGAGGGAGGGACGTTACTCCAAGGCGGGAGAGATTTGTCGTCACTGTAGTGAAAATGTATTTTAGCGCGTGTACGCAGGTGGGAGTTGAGGGGCCTGGCTTATCTTTGACACAGGCAGGGGAGGGGGTGGGGTTAAGGGAAAAAAGGTTGAGAACCACTGAGGTGGAGAATGAGTGGGTTTCCTGACTACCACCATTCCATGAAACCAGTTGTTCATGCCTTGCAGAATTTATGGAGAATTTGTTTCTTTCCGCTCTGATGTTATGAATTCTTTCTTCTCAATATTCTTCTATCAGCCCAAGATATTACCGTCGTACCCGTACCCTGCCTTCACAAGACAATGTGATGCCCAGTCATTAGCTGGCATGCCAAATAGTGGTCAGTTAACCTGGAAGAGTAAGCCAAGTTGTCATTTTTGTTATGTTGTGTGATCCATTGTTCAAGTTGAAATGTATCTAAACCTCTCTTGTACCAGCAACTAAAGAATATCGTATTCATTAATATATTTAGGAAATATTTGTGTGTAAATAGGTAAATTTAGATTTGTTTGCAAATGATTGACTGGCCGGTTTTATACATTTCTGATTTGTTATAGTTTCTACAGACAAGCAGCATGTACTTGGGTAATAGGACAATTCACTGAAAAGAAGATATATGTGATATCGCCACATCTGTCCGCGATGGATCAATTGCCTGATCTTTATTTGGCTTTCCTTGTGCGACTGGACGCACACCAAACTTGCTGGAGATGTAGAGGAGGGTTGGGGGTATACTACAAAAAGTAGGTCTCTAACACAAATAGTTTTTGCACAAATTAAGTTCAAAGTCAAGTCAAAATTTCGAAAATCAGAATTTTGACGTTGACTTTAAACTTATGCAAAAACTCCATGTGCTGGAGCAAAACTTTTTTTTTCAAATGTTCCCACAACCCTTCCCTACATCTCCAGCAAGTTTGGGGATGACACCATTTTCAGAGGCTTTGCAATCAGTTTACAAAGTTAGCAAGTCGAAAAATATAATTCTTTCTCCACCAATAGGAACACCAACAAGGGAAGGTCGAATTTGACATCTGCAGGATACCATACTTAATGATACCAACACTTTGGCAACAGTATTGGAAACTTTATAAGATTTTGTAACAGCCTGGGGAGGACATTGGGGAGGACATTCCCTTCTGTCCAAGTGTGCAGGAGTATGAGCACAGAAGGACTGAATGAGCCATCGCCGCAGGTGTTCAGTGGGAGGACAGACATTCTACATTGCCAACTTCACTGGATAGACAATCAGAGAGACGCGTCCTTGGAATAGAAGCATCAACAAAAAACAAAATATCGCAAAATAGAAAAAAAAATGTATATACACATTCCTTAATAGTGAAGTTAATAACATTTGTTGCAGATTTGTGTTGTAGAGTTTGAAGGATGGATAAACCAAATATAAAATCAGTTTTATGAGGTTTAGGGCGATTGCCAGAATTGGGTGTTTTACTGTTGGAGCTGATACATGGCTCTGCATTAACTGAGCTCACATAATGGGCTTCCAAGGCTAATCATACAATATAGTGAAATGTGAGCTTTAGATCCGTGTCTTTCCTCTAGCTTGGAAAATATAGTGTCGGTTTAGTATATTCTTCTATATTCTTGGGTGTTGTATTAAATGTGCACATTTTGTCTGTCTCTCTAGACCTCCATGGCAGTCTGCCTATAACTAGTTCATGCAAACTCTGCCCTAGCTGGGATAGGGCACAAATGTCAGTCCTCTGCGAGGCCGCAGCAATTCTGCATCACTGCAGCCCCACAGATTGTCTTTGGCGCCACATCTTCAAGCTTATTGGTGACACCGAAGAGGTGCGCTAAGAAAGCTCCTGCTAATGTCTAGGAAAAGGCTCCCTAGCTTAAAGAAATGAAGGGAGTGGACGGCCTCTGGTGTAGCCTATATGCTTCTAGAGCAGTGGTTCTCAACTTGTGGATTGTGATTGCCTCAGGGGTCTCTGTGTTCACTGAAAGCATCAGGCAGCAGCGGGGTGGGAAGTTAGGAAGACAGAACATTGAATGCTCACCCTGTACATCAAGTTAGAATGGAAGGAGGCATTTCTCTCGCTCCTAACTTCCCACCCCTTACATTTGTACAAGCGGGGTAGAAAAACAGGAGGGGGGGCAATACACTTACTTGATTGTGCCGGAAATGACGAAGTGGAGTGTCACTTACGTTATTTGGACTTCCATGTTGATTCACGGGTTCTTCTCAAAGACCCATCTGTCCGACTCCCTTTTTGCTATAGCACCCCCAGGTCATCTCTGTCTCGGACTACAGTTGGTGTGAGTCACTGTGGGTTGTAGGTTTCATAAGGTCTCCGTCAACTCAACAGAGATGACCTTGCACCAATCCTCTACAGTCACATTCCTGTGGTGTTAAGCAAACCTCACCGAGACTCTTGGCTTCTCAGTGATGGAGGACTTTGCATGACTTCAGCCCTGGCCGGAGGAGCCTGTTTTGGACTGGTCTGGTCATGCACTATAACCTTGTCTGTTATCTATTGTGTTCAAGGTCACTTGAAGTCAGCCTCCGATTCGTAAGTAACAATTGAACAGACATGTTGGAAAATTTCAGTCAAGTATCTGGTGGGGTATCAAGTATCAAGTGGTACAAGTATCTGGTGGGGTTTTTAGGTATCTTGATCGATTTGTATCTGATAGTACTATGGACCATGCGCACACATCTAAAGCCCCCTACACCTTTAGATCACTCCATACAATTTACATTAGATCTACCAACAACTATGTAGTAAAGTGACCTCCCTGATAGAATACATAGTGATTGGAAGGTTTAGAAAGGTCCTCATATTACATGGTTTTGGTAGAAGAGAAGTTGATTGTACAGAAATTGTATGGTAAGATTGTAAGGTGTATGGGGGCCTTAAGGAAAGGAATAGATCGATTTTGAATGACATTGTGTGGTAGTAAAAATTATCCAATTGTAATACGATCAACTGTAATTGCAAGTTGTAGCCAAGCAATTGAAATTTGCTGCAGATGGAGCTGCCCAGAGACGCAAGTATCACCCCCACCAGTTGTTGAGAAAGGGGCTTTACTTGGTCACAGAGTGAGGAATTAAAACCTCAGATTTTATCTTTCCATTATGGAGATCTCATTATAGTCCTGTAGTCAGGGTAAGTACATTTTTTATTTTAAGTATGTGAAGTATTTTTAGGCCTGCTATACCATATATTATCAAATTACGTATGTTACATCTGTAGACTCTTCCAGTAGTTTTATATATAACCAGCAGTCAGCCTAATTTATTACCAGTTTTTGATGGGATTAAATGTCTATCCAGACATAGTACTGGGGAGGTTACACTCATTTCCCTTGTAGACTTGCACAATACAAGTGTATGAGAGACTCTTGTACTGCAGCCCATACTATGCATGCTGCAGTGCAGTTTGCGGTAACACTCTGCGTTATGTGTTACAGCACAACACCAACACTGTCATAGTGAGAAAGGTACAGGAAAGGAACTATGTACCTCGCTTTACTCAATCCACGCTGCGTTACAGTATTGCAGCGAAAACACGACGAGTGTGAAATGTTCCTTTATCTGAACCTGTGCAGTTTGAATAGAAGGGCTCGATAATGTTCCTATCTAGAAAGGGGGGCCCTGCCGGGAAAGTTTGGGAACCACTGTCATACAGGAAGTTTGGGGCAGAAAGACCAACAAACGAACATAGAATAAAACGTGAGGTGTAAAGATATTTTTGAAAAATGAAATGCCCTTCATCTATTAAGTATTGCTTGTAGGTTGAAATACTTATTTTTAACATGATGGTTTAATAACTCTTTAAATTAAGATTTCTTGCAGTGCGCCATATAACGTTGGCCAACATCAGCTCCTGAAAGCTCAAAATATACATTACCTGCACTTCACTTTTATTGCTTCTTGGCTCAAAATCCTGTGACGCTTGGCAGCTAAACACATAGAACCCCTTGACATATATATATATATATATATATATATATATATAGGGTGATGGCATGTCTAAAATTATGGCCAAATACTTAAATACAGCATACTGCTGCTAGGTGAATTTGCTTTAATAAAAAGGTAAGTTCAATGTCTTCAGCCCCCCACAGACGTTTAGAATTCCTGACTATCTCCCGGCAGATTGACCACACGTAATGACATCACACACGGCCGATCATGCCAAGAATCGGCCGCACACCAGTGGCGGTTTTAGGCATGGGCAACCTGGGTGGTTGCCCAGGGCAGCATCATGTGGGCATCAGAAAGGTTTTTCTGATGCCCAGATGTCTTCTCCCCCACAGTGTGCCCCCCTTTCTGGGCGCTTGCCAGGGAGAGAGTAGAGGACACTCACCCACCCCCTGCGTTCTCTCCCTGGGAGTAGAGATGCTTGCCAGGGGTGGTGGATGTGGATAGGAGGCGATATAGACATCAAGAGCAACTCCACCTCCCCCCCTCCCGCCTGAGGGGGGAAACAAGACTCAGAGATCCAGAATCTCACCTTACTCCCATGGGGCGGGGGTTGGGTTGACGTGTTTGTGAGGTCAGACTATGCTATGGACCCGGGGGGCCTAGTGCACCGATCCCCCTGTCTTAGATTGATATATGGCCCGATTTCAGGAGGCCATTTTCGATTTGTGGCTAATTTCGCACACAGTGGTCCATAGGCCTCAAATCGAATCATGCATGGGGCTTTCCTGAGACGCCTGCTACAGTGTTAACCAAGTAAAACAAAATCTGCCTCCATCTACCAATTGCATTGGTTATTTTAACCTTTTATAGGATTAATATTGTAAAAACTTAGAAAAATACAATTATGTATACTGTACAGGACCGCTGGGATGGGTCCTGCCAGAGGCATATTTCCCCTAAATGCAGGCTGTGTTCCCATTGAGTGTCTACTGGAAGGAGTTCAGAATAGTATTGCTCAGCAACAGTTGGTTGCTGAACAGTTTTTTATTTCAGTTTTGTTATGGGTTTCTGAACTCTGGGCTAGGGAGGATGGACCTGGGTGGGCCTTCCTATTCCCCCAGAAACACGCAAGGGGTTAACACCTGTTTGCAGGTGAGCGGAGTGTGTCTGGACAAAAGGAGCAGAGACCAGTGTGTCAGGGCTCCTCATGGAAGTTGGAGACACGGCTTCTGAGTGTAGACAGGAGGGCACACAAGGAGTGTGGGGCCCAGGCCTGTTGTACTGGAGCAGCTGGTGCAGGGGGGTCTCACAGAGAGTGTGATACCCAGGCCTGTTGCTGCTGGGAAGCCAAACCAAGAAAGGATGATTTATGTTGACCATTTGAAATGCCAGGGGGATTGGCATTTTCAAGGACTTTTTATTTTGGAGAAAAATTAACCCCTGCGAGGGTACATTATTTGGGTACACTATTTGTGTGCAAATAAACGTGTGCAGGAGCCCTACAACTATTATAATCGTGTGGATTAATGGTCTGAGAGCAACCGTTTGGAGCTGATCCCCCACAATACATTAATCTTGAATTTCCAGATCAAAATCATTATTCTAGAAGCAAATCCAAAATTCAGAACAGGTATTATATCAACAAAGAAGCAAATACTATGTGTGGTATTCTTTTTATCAGCACGAGTCCTTGATATTCCACATACAGGTAACAATAAAAAATATTTCTTTTTAATTATAAAAGTGAATTGACGTGACTCCTGCTGTGGTGACAGACATGAAGTAGATGAACTAGTTGAAGCTTCATCCACCGGTGAGGTAAAAAAGCCCCCGCTGTCTTCATAGATATATAAAGGTGACACTTTGCTGCTATAAACCCTTCATCATCCAGGATCGTACCCTATTCATCAGAGAGATGTCCACCATTAAGCACATAGATCTTTCTAAGCTGCAGACCAATCCCGATTTATGAATAGGATGGATATATGCAAACTGGACACTCCTGTGTATATATACCCAGCAAACCACTGAGTCCAGATGTAGAATAACTCCTGAGAACAGTCCGGTCTGTTAGAAGAACGGTCTCCCCTTCGCAGGTTTACTCCTCAAGTGACCCGCTGAGCGCCGCAGCTTTTTCCTTTCCTCTTTATGTTGTTTTTCTGCCTCTTGTCGCTTCTTTTGTTGTTCCGACTGAAAAACAAAATGTGTAACGTTTTACAATCTTACCTTAAATCAAACTGACAAAAGTATGACATAATATACATGCAATGGAAGGAAAATCTCCAGGACAGTGCAGACCGGAGCAAAAAGGATTCTGTTGTTCGGTTATAATGGTGTGGCCATAATAATTGATCATAATTCTGCCATATGTGGACCAACTGCAGCAGGTAGCACTACTGAGACAAGAAGTACAACAAAACTGAAGAGATAATGGCATCATATAGCCTCCTTGGCGTTCTGCCCGAGTTAATTCGGGGGGAGTTCTCAGCTGATAAAACTCTACCTGAGTAAGAGGCGTCATTGACCTCCATATTAATGGAGGTGCGTTGCTTTTTCCGAGCACACCTCCAGAGGACAGATAATCGTGGTGGCATTTACTGTGCTCTGCTGCGTTTGCCCACGTTGCGCTTTTTTAAAAATGGCGTAATTTTAACATTTAATTGCAGCGTGGCAGTTACAGATAAGTGTATGATTGGATACCAATATTTATATTTCTTTTTAACAATTATACAAAATGTTCTTATTAGTTTGAGTACGCTTCATGAGATATTCCTGTTCCATGAATGAACTACTGTGGACTGTTTATAGAACTACATATCCAATGAACACTTGAGGTCATTAGGCTCCAGGCATGTGCAAACTCATCTTCCAGGATCCTTTGACGCTCATTGAGGGACCTCGCACGTGGTGGTGGCAACCTGGGGAGCCCCATAAATGCTGCACTAGGCTGCCATGGCAGGACCGAAAGAGGACATAAAGGTGTATGGAAACCGAAGAGGTATTTCTGGGTTGGTTGGGGTTTCAGAGGTAATTCTATGCTCAAAGTTCTTTTTGAGTAGGGTTTGATAACTCTTTAATATTAACCTGATACTGATTTATTCTCAATGTTCAATCAACTTATACAATTGATTTTAAAAGTGGACCTACCACCTCCACATCTGCCTTCTATTGTCAGCATCAGAGGTGCTTACCTGAAGAAACTGTCAAAATGCAGTGATGCTCCAACCCATACTTCCTACCCCATGACTTTCACCGCGGCATGCGAAAGGTGACATGAGAGGGTAGAGGTCAGTTTTGACGTCCCCTATCCCATATACTCTTGCCTGAATCGAGTGGCGTGGAGTGGTGGAGCATCACCCAATTCAGATCTGGATTGGTGAAGAGAACGAGACCGGAAAGAGTCTCGATCCTCCTTCTTGTAACCCGGAGGATATCGTGATAGCGAGAACAGGCAGGTAAGGTGGGTATTTATTTTTTTCTTTAGGGGTCACTATCCCTGGATAAAGGCTGCATGGAGGTGAGTTATGTATCAATGTCTTTTAAATTAAATTAACATTTAAATTTTTTTGCATTTTTAAGGATACACAAAAATATACAAAACAAATATATCACTGCTATGTAGTGCCGGGTCCTCCCTGATAAGATACATAGTGATTGGAAGGTTTATATCACTGCTATGTAGTGCCGGGTCCTGCCTAATAGAATACATAATGATTGGAAGGTTTATATCACTGCTTTGTAGTGCCGGGTCCTGCCTAATAGAATACATAGTGATTGGAAGGTATATATCACTGCTATGTAGTGCTGGGTCCTCCCTGATAGAATACATAGTGATTGTACAAAAGTCCTCATATTACATGGTTTTGGTAGAACAAAATTTGATTGTACAGAAATTGTATGGAAAGATTGTAAGGTGTATGGGGACCTTTAGACGGAACACATTCTGCTACAAAATGTGACCTCTCCAAGGTTACTTCCATAGGCAAACCATTAATTGCCGGATGTAGTATATGATAAAAGTCATTTGGATTGAGTTTCCATATATATTCCATGCCATGTTTGGTGAATCTTGCACTACCAGCAGACACGTCCTCTCCATCAGCCACCTGTCACAGTTGTCATAGACGAACAACCATGTACACCAAAAGCATTTGTTCACACAAAACCCTAGAACTTCTCCAAGTTCATCAGAGTACAGAACACATCTAAAACTAGTTCGTCTCACTAATATAAATATCAGGAGGATAAAAATAAAACCACAACGAACAGACAACCCTTTCATGGTTCAGAAACGCTACCTAACTTTCTGTGTCTCATGCCTCGGACTTCTAGACATCGTAATAGGATTAATCTACAAAGCCAACGCACCGGCAGAAGAATCTTTATTTAAAATGGTGACAGCTATTTTCAGCCGCATCCAATGAAATTAAAAAATTACAGTCACATGGCTAAAAATAGCCGGCCTTAGGCTGGTGGTTAGGGCTTAGTGAATTGAACCTGATGCATGGAGAAATAGGTCAGCAAGATTCATTAAGAAGAAAAGCTGTGATCTCCTGATGCAAAGGAAGTTGTCAGGTGGTCTCTGCAGTGTATAGAATGTTCTTATGATCAGCATTTTGTCAAGGAAGGGCTGGGCACACAAACTATTTTAGGGTTTCAGAGGCCGACCTGTGCAAAAGCTACTATCCTTTTGAAAGAAAGAAAAACTTGTGGAATGAATAGCACAGTAAAGCCTTTTAAAACCAGAAGGCATTAACATGCGCCAGTCCATCACAAATCCCCAAATTTGTGGGAAAGGTCCTCATTTTAGGATAGTAGGTGGAGCTATGTTTATGCTCCATCAGCCAAATGTGTTCGGCTCCCATAGAGCCATGGTTTCCATACACTGCACTGATGATGGCCAACAAGCCGGAAACATCTGTACACAGTTTGGAATAATCAGCACTGTACACCAGCGGTTCTAGATGGGCATTTGGCCGATGGGGCGTAAATGAATGATTTGCATAGCTCCACCCACTACCCTGAAGTGAGGATTTTGCCCCTAGATTTTGGGATTTGTGATGGACTGGGGCATGTAAATACCTTCTGTATTACTGCACTGTACGAGTTGTGAGCTTTTCGATTCCTTTAATCCATTCTCACCATAACCATGTTCTTCTTTGTTGAATGATTCAAACGGTTCTTTAGAACTTCTGGACCGCTCAACGATTCCTGCTATTGTTAGGGCTTGTTTCCACTTGTGCGGAAGCCCGCGGTTGTCCACGGCGCGGATACATCCGCGCCCATTCTGTTCAATGGGCTCGTACCTGCCATGGTCCCCCACCGGCTGCCCACCCCTGACCGCGGCCATTCACCATAGAGGTGCGTGGCCGCCACTAAAAACTGCATGAGATGCGGTTCTTAGCGGCGGCAATCGTGCCGCCGGCTTCCACACAAGTGGAAACAAGCCCTTAATGGGGGGGATACAGCAAGACATCTTTGTGTCCCCCCATCTTTGCCTAGCCACAGAGCAGAGCAACTACTTAGCAGAGGGCCCAGCAGCCAATCTTTAGACAATGCCACTGGAAACAACGATTCAGGCAACAACATGTATAATTGTGTACAAAGTGATGAAAACTTAGATTTTATATTGTATTCATGTGCAGCAGGGCACCAATATTTCACCAGTTCGGAGCTTGACCTTTGACTGCAGCGTTACAGCAGAATTCTCCTAAGTGACATAACGCACATTAATGCCTCAAATTGTATGTAAAGCCCAACAATGAATTTTTCTTATTTGCCAACTTGTGGTCGACCTAAAGGTAGCCATACAAGGGCAGATTCTTTCCTGATTTTTTGGCTGAAAATCGGATGCGCCCACCTGGCGAGATCAACCAGGAATCTTCCGCATGTCAGATCACACGGTGATCCTACAAGTTGGTAGATTCCCGTCTAATCCCACGTCATCACACTGCAGTCTGCCCCTCATCTATCGAGGGATACTCCATACGTGTATGGCTAGCTTAATACATAACCTGAACCAGTATACTTGTTAAATTGAGAGTGTTTTCTCATAGGCGTCTAGAAATGATCTCCAGCACCCGGACAACGTCTGACACACAGAGAACCCCATGCCGAGCTCCCCTGGTGACCTTTTGGACATTGTGCATAACGTTAAACATTAAAGCGCATGGGGCGAAAACATACGTCAGTGAAGACTTAGCGCCACACTAGCTGCATTTGCGTGCAATACTGTTGCATAACATGAGGTACACAGGTTTCCACAGACAACTTGTACTTCTCACACTGGCCCCACCTTTTACTGCATACACCCTGCAGAACGCCTTTTTGGAAACTTAGTGCAAGCATTTACCATACTCAGGGTCTGTTACTGGCAACTGACACGGTTGCACCGTAGGGTGGCCCTAAATGCAAAAATAGATCTGTTGATGTGAAATTCACAGCTGTGTTTTCTGCCTGACCCTGCTGGGTCTTACCTGAGTCTACATAAAGCCCCCCATACACCTTACAATTTTTCCATACAATTTCTGTACAATAAAATTTTGTTCTACCAAAACCATGTAATATGAGGACCTTTCTAACCCTTCCAGGGAGGGAGGACCCGGCACTACATAGCAGTCATATATACCTTCCAATCACTATGTATTTTATC
>CM070035.1:20036878-20049137 GCA_036250615.1 Ptychadena robeensis | reverse complement strand
GCTGAAATGTGCTCTCTAGTGACACCATTTTTGTGGCTGAAATTGGGTACTGCATGGGATGACATGACATGAAATATTTTTTTTTCTGATTTCCTGCTCTAAAAACTGGGTGCGTCTTATGGTCAGGTGTGTCTTATAGTCTGAAAACTACAGAACCTTGCCTGGGTAAAGATAGGGTCACCAGTCTGCTGCAGGAAGGAGGAAATATCTCCTCAGTCTCCTTTTTTTCCAATGATCAGGATGTGCATTGTAAATTAGTAATAACTAACAACTCAAGATCCTGCGACAGAGCCGGGCCAGGAATTAGTGAATGGATGAAGGATTTATATTGCTATCCCTGAGTAGTGTTAAGCGCAAATATTAGATTTGCCAATTTTTATTGCGAATATCGACACTTTGAGAATTAACAAAGATCTCAAATGTATATCTTGTGTTATATCTGTAATCTCAAATATTCAAGATTCTGGGGAAAGTTCCATGCAATGACTTCTGAGTTCTTTCATAAGATTACACAGCAGCTGCAATTTTACAATCTGCCACTAGATGTCACTGTGACAACACACATTGCTTTTGCAATAAACACATTTCAAATGCCGATATAATGGGCAGGAGATCTCAAATTTACTTTGAATATTTATAGAATCATTTGAGAAATGTTGCAAATTGGATATTGCCTATGCTGCGCATTAAGGAAGTAGATGCTGAGGCGGGGTGATGACTGATTAAATACATCACCATCAATCCAGAAAGAAAAGTATGAATTTTGAGTTTAGAGTGGTTGATGGGCATCTAAGGTCCCCATGCACAGGACGATTTTTCAGTTCCTCTGGAATCAGCAGTCAGAGAAATGTAGATCGAACATTGGTCTCCATCCAAAGTATTGACCAGGAATCGATCGTGCAAAGCACAGTTGTTGGCACAATACACAGTTGTTGGCAAATCTAATGGAGATTGTATGGATCAATCTTAAGGTGTATGGGGGGCTTAAGTCAGTGGTTCCCAAACTTTCCTTGCAGGGCCCCTCTTTTCTAATTAGAAACATTATCGAGCCCCCCCCCCCCATTTATATACAGGTCCAGAATGAGGGCCAGCGCTCCCCTGGAATACCTTTGTGCACTTCCAGGGGGGCCCGCCACTAGTTTAGGAACCACTGGTCTAAGTCCAGTCCTGGATCATAAAAAAGATAAATGATATTTGATAATGGGCATTAGTACGGTTTGGTCCTTGGCACTGAAGGAGCCTGGGCGCTGGGAATTGAGGGCAACATTGTACCAAAGGACCAACAACCTTTCCTGTATTATGGAGTAATGAGCTCATTAGGGGAATATATTTATTTATAAATTTTTTACTATTAGTATTCGTTTGGTTTCTGATGACTTTTCCTGTTTGGTTGAAGGACAAGTTACGGAGCATGGCAAAAAACCTACGAATCGCTGTCTGATATGGTCGTACCACGTTCCACCAAGTGAGTAGTAATCATCCAGAATATTCTTCCACAGAATGTGACAACTTGAATTCAGCTCTAGACAAATGTGATATAATCTAAAGGCCCCCACACACGCAATGAGCAGCGGCCGCTGACCGACGTGCGTGCGTGCTCGGTCGGCCAGAGAACGGACATGTCCGTAAATCTCTGGCGGATGTCATTAGTTTGAATGGGGACTGGCGTCCCCATTGAAACTAACCGGTGCCTGCCGATGCTGTGAGTGATGGAGAGCAGTGTGATGTCATCTCTGCACTCCACCGCTCATCTGTCGGCCCGCACTCGGTAGGTGTGTGGGGACCTTTAGAACACAGCATAGGCCGTAGGACATAACCACAGTGCGTATCTTCATGTCCTGCCTTGTCATTAGATCCTAATGGCACCTGGAAAGCACCACCCCGTACAAAGCGTGTCATTGAACTGTAATGCACATTATCCGAATCGCGGACGACCCGCTGATGGCGTCCGGCCCACATCACCGGTGTCATCAATGAAGCCAGCTGCGTGTAGAGGGGAGGAGGGAGGCGGGGAAATCAAGCGGTACGGAGCGATACAGGCATACCGCCAGAGAGGTTAAGATAGCCAAACATCGACTTGTGCATGATCGTTCAGCAATCCCATCGTTGAATTGTGTGAATTAAATATCGACTGTCTGTCATCGATCGATTGTACCTCCACACAGTGTGATCGATTTTCTAAATGATTGATTCCTTTTTTTAAAGAGTCATTAATGCTTTCTGCCACAAGAGGAAATTTGCCTGGAAAGCATATAAACGACATGTACATATAAACGATCTACTACAAGTTACCAACATGTCCGATCACTTTGTTCGATATTGATCACTTTTGGTCGATCCTACGAGGTGGGCAGGAATCGATTCCTGTTAAATGGACCTAAATAGATTGATTTTTTTGTGGATCGAATGGAAATATTGAACTCTTGATAAATGAAAACATTGTATATATTATGACCAGCATAAGGCTATGTTTTCACATCTGTTGGGACCCCTCTCTGCTAAGCGCATTGCTTGTTGGGGATCCCGACGTAGCAGGTAGATTTTACCTGCTTGGCAAAGTTAGCCATCCGCCGATGCAGAGGCTCAATGTACTCCACTACGTTCAGTCCTGCATCGGTGAAACGCTCGATGCTGTGAAGACACAGCATCCGCCGAGCAGGTAAGTGAATGTGATCTGTCGTGGAAACATAGCCTAAGACTTGCTCTTTTAAAAAAGCCCCCAAAAACTCACCTCTTCAGTCTGGCCTACCCATCCTCTCACCCCTAACACCACAACCATGCCAGTCCCATCCCCCCACCTATTGTATACTATACACCCCAACCTATTAAACTGTGAGCCCGTCCGGGCAGGGTCCTCTACTCCTCCTGTGTCATAACCTGTACTTGTGTGTACTATATTGTGTTGTATCTCCACTCATACGAATGTATTGTACAGCGCTGCTTAATATGTTGGCGCTATATAAATAAATGATGATGATAATAATGCAAAGTTACATATTGAGTTGCTGTACTGATGGGCGAGGACCACGTTCAGGTCACCCTGGTCGCTCTGGAGTTGTCCTCTTGCTTCCCCTATTGATCAGACTGTCTTCATTGTTGCAGGATGATTGCGGAGGATGGAGAAGGAGGTTTATTCACAGTCACCCTCTTCAGAAAAGTCATTGAGGATTTTAAAACGAAAGCTCGAGAAAATAAGTAAGATTTGTGTGTTTCCCCGCGCCATGCTATAGTGTGACGGGGACAGCGCAGACAGCGCATGGCAGAACATGTTTTTTTTAAGGTTGCGGTACCATGTTATTGGCAAAAAAGCAGCCACATCATCCTTAGGTTATGTTCCATAGGGGATTATTCGCCTCACAATTTTAATCGCAGGTGGGCAATTCATGTCGCGGCCATCAGTTGAGTGGGGACAAGCCCATTCAACTAAATGGACGAGATTAATGCTGACTGAAAATTATGAGCACAAGGCGATTAATCACCTATGTGGGAACATAGCCTTAAGGCCCCCATACACGTGTCGGATTCGCACCGGATTCCGGCACGATCGATTCCGGGCGCGTGCACGCCAAACGATCGTGCCGGAATCGCATGCAGCCCACCTTGTCCGATCGTTCGCGTCCGATTGATCAGGGGCTCAGAATCGGATCCGACAGAGAACCAACATATTGGTCTTTCTCATCCGATTCTGTCCGGATCAGGGGGAGTTGCCATTTGTGAGGTGGACAATCGGACACGGATCCGTCCCGGAATCCGTTGGACAAGGTGGTATGCTGCGATGGATACTCTTAATTGGCCGATTGATCACACCTGCGATTCCCGACAGAATCGCCGGAATCGATCGGATGATGAATCGATTGGACATGGAATCCGACACGTGTATGGCTAGCTTTAGTGTGAAAGGGCCCTAAGGGGCACCTGTTTGTTTTGTACTGTACATCAGCTCTTCCCTCACACCCATCACATTGTAATATCATCTTTGTTATATCGCAGGTTCATAGTGCGCGAGTTTCTTTTCAATGAGAGGGAGCTGCAGTCTGAGAAAGATGAGATCATCAAGCTGGCGGCAGATAAGAAGCAGCAGTATGTGAGTATCCGCGTATGGTGACTGGGGTAATGCGCTGTCCTGAGCGGGGTCTGTGGAGGAACTATGGAGAACCGCTCATGTGTCATGTGATCATTATAATATGATAAGACCGTTTTTTGGTCATACAACATATGGTGGGATGTCAGGGAAGCAGGGTTGTCACCATGAACTCCTCCATCCCATTTGCCTGTTTTGTAATGGACTGCTTGGGTCAGGGGTGGGCAAACTAAGGCCCAGGGGCCGGATTCGACCCTTTAGCTTTCTCTTTCGGCCCTTTGCCATCTGGTTGAAAAGATGCTCCCCTCGGCTTTTCTCTGCATAAAATGCCTAAAGGTCTTCAAACCTTGCCTTGGTGTGATCATGACACTGTGGGCGCATCAGAAAGTCTCTAGAAATGATCTCTGCTCATTGCAATGAATGAATCACATGATGTCTATTACACATCACCACCATCATTAGTGATGCCGCTATCCATGAAATTGGCACACCTATCGGCCATTACAGGATCTTAGTCCGGCCCCTTTATCAAATTTAAGAAGCCAATGTGGCCCATGAGTCAATAAGTTTGCCCACCCTGGCTTAGGTCCTGGGAAGTGACTTTTCAAAGTTGAGGAGTATCATGTGTGTCCCTAAAGCTGGGAATACACGGGTCGATTTTTCCACAGATTTTTAACAGCTGAGCGCCGTGCACGTTCACGCCGCTCAGCTGTGCTAAAATCTGTGAAAACATTGACACGTGTATGCTTTTTTTTGAGCGAGATCAATAGATGTCAGTCGGCCGAACAGGGATCCAACATGTGGGAAAACCCTGTTCAATATCCTATCCTGGAAGGTAACAATAGGGCTTATTACCAGCAGACCTGCTAAGGTCATTGCCACTCAATTGTTATTTATTTATTCTCAGAAAGGTGTTCCCCAAATGTCAGCATGATAAATATAGCCATGCCTGAAGTCCAGCTCCGGGTCCAGTTGTGCCCCTTGTTCAGGTTTGCACCAGCCTGAAAGCTCAGTGGTAAAATCAATGCTATAAAGAGGCAAACCTCCTGTCCTATGAATGGTACACTCTGACCCTAAGCTCCGAGCTGCCGGCAGCCATGTTCTGTTACTGTCTGTGCTGACTGAAGCTTCACCATGCAGATTATCCCTACTATCAGGGTGCAGCATTAGGGTAAATTTACCCTCAATTTATTGCCGTTTGCAAGGTCATTTACTGTTTTTTTAAGCAACTAGAAAACAACCTTGCTTTAAGTATAAAATGGAAGTCAATCAGGTCGTTTAAAGAACAGAAAATGTTGTTAATCAGGCAGTATGTTTTCTGATCTTTTTTGAACGCCTTCTGTCGCGATCAGAGGGTCGTTTGGCCGTTAAGCAATTGATTTCAATGGTGAAGCTCTGAAAGAGACTTCAGCACTTTTTTCACACATTTTTCAGTCTTTAAAAATAAAATGACCTGGAAGTGGCAATCCCACCTTTCCAGCACCCTGCAGGGTCAGGTGACCTTTGTAACCCCCTCTTGTGGCTGCTTGAAAGCTCCGCCCCGGACGTTTTTCAGGCTTTAAAGCTAGAGTACATTGTGTTGTAACCTCTTTGCATTACCGCTTTCTGCCACTGGAGGATGCCTGGGAGACTTTTAAAGTTGTTGAAATAACAACCGTGTAAATTTAGCCTTAGGGTGAGCAGTGCTGGGAATGTCAGGATTTCTGGGGATAGGTGCAATGTGGTTGGGAGAACTGCATGCCTAGAAACAGCATTTGGGCCCTTTCACACTATACCAGCTGCGTTGCGTTTTCTCATAGAAGACCAATGTTACTGTTCACACTGCATGTGTGGCGTTTTTTTATAATGCCCTGCTGCACACATTTTTCATGCTTTGTTCAAAAAACGCAGATGTGTTATGTGTTAAATGCATTGACGCATACCTTTAAAGAACCAATTGCAAGAAGGAAGAGATCTGTCCCATAGTATAGTGTATCTACGTTTAGTGTTAAGACCCCCATACACGTAACGAGTCACAGCCGATGTGCGTCAGTCGGTGGCAAAATTGCCCGTGGATCGTGGGTGCCCACATGGGGCGACAGATCCCTGTCGCCCCAAAGCTCGGTCAGCCAGGGAATGGACATGTCTGTAAATCTCTGGCCGATGCCATTAGCTTGAATGGGGACCGGCGCCCCCGTTCAAATTAACAGCTGGCACACAAAGGGTGCAGAGTGATGATGTCATCACGCTGCACTCCACCGCTCATCTGTCGGTCCCCACTCGCTACATGTGTGGGGACCTTTACTGCTTCATAGATTGTCCGGCTGAATGGTCACCCCCCCCCCACATATTTCACCTCACTAAACTTTACTCTCTTTATAAAAAGTTTGGACACCCCCTGATCTAAGCAATGCCATTATTTTCCTCAACAACAGGGTTTTTATTGGGAATGTGCCCAGTGACATACCAGTGAGAAATCGCCTGGTGATCCTGCACATCAAAGACAATTACTGACATGACTTGTTTTCCAGGGGCCACTCCTGCGCTGGTTGAAAGTCAATTTTAGTGAAGCGTTCATCGCCTGGATTCATATTAAAGCTCTGCGGGTGTTTGTGGAATCTGTCCTCAGGTAAGGAGCATCATGGGGAGTCAGAGCATAGAGACAACACTACACATTAACATCTCACATTGCACACTGCATGCATGCATGTATAACATGTGTATAATGTACTTCTACACACCAAACATTATAGCGCAACACAAGCCTGACATCAGCATAATGAGATAAATCACTTATTTTAAATTCTTTCTCTATTATTTATTTTTTATTCAATCCCAATGACTTTTGGAAATACTAGAAAATGAGACCGGTCCAGAGACCTGAACACTCCCACGTTCTCCTTACACATCATATGGGAGTGTTTATTTACTCTCTGTGCTGGCCTAGCTCCTTCACCTCTGCCCTATCACCCTACATAGCATTTTATGTGTTAAGCTGGCCATACACCTTTCTCTGTCAGATATCCTTTAGATCTACCAACAACTATGTAGTGCCGGGTCCTCTGCGATTGAACACAGGTAGACTTGATGGTTTAGAAAGTCCCTCATATTACATGGTTTTGGTAAAACAAAAGGAGATTTAAAGGAAATCTGACAGAGAAATCTAAAGGTGCATGGGGACTCTAATTTACATGATTTTTGTCTGCTAAGGCTTTTGACATCACATCTAAATGTAGCCATACATCAGTCTATTCCCGTGCAATTGATAAATGACCAATAACAGTATGGTGACGCAACAAATTGACGATCGTTCGCACCACCATGGGCATTGATTCCTGGCCAATACTTTGGATTGAAACCCTTGGGCCCCATCCAAAATAGTGATGAGCAGGGATTTATTGAACACGCCGGATCCCTTTTCGATCTGCATTACTTTGGAGCGGGATCGATTGCTTCAGGTGGGCTGCGTTCGATACCCTAATGAACAGTTGCCGTACGATTTACATTCACAGCGATCAATTTTTTCGGAATCGATCCTCAGTAAAGCAAGCCACACACAGATAGACTTTTGCATGAATCTAACATCGATTGATTGTACCGCCACACAGTGGGATGGATTTAAAACTGTCGGGTTTCTTAGATTAGCTTGATTTTATGTTCCATTTGATCACTTTTGCTTGATGGGACCAGGCATGCGAGAATCGATTCCCATTCAACCGTCTTAAAACGATCTATTTTTTTATTGATTAATGGAAATATTGAGACTTGTATGGCCATTTTAAGGCTATGTTTCAATGGCGTTAATGGATGCGCTGCATTACGGCAGATGCATTAGGATGCGTTGAGACATGCGTCAAGGATGCATTATTTATACATTTTTTCTCTTGACAGATGCGTGAAAAATGCATACCCATATTTTTTTTTACACATTCAATGCAATCTCTATGGGTGCGTTAACGCTCGGGTTGCGCGGCAAACGCAGGGGTATTGACGCGGTAAAAACATAGCCTTACAGTCTCATTACGTTTAGAGGTCTACACAATTGCGATTTCATAGGATCAGAGTCAGGGGGTGCAGGGGTTTAAAAACATGTCATTCAAACTATCTGCATCTGCTATAGCTTTGCATGAACCTCCTGACTGATATTTAAATGTTTGTGGCTCAGGTATGGTTTACCAGTGAACTTCCATGCAGTGATTTTGCAACCGAACAAGAAGTCTATGAAGAGACTGCGAGATGTACTAAACGCCCTCTTCAGACACCTGGATGAGGCGGCTGCTGCCAGCATGAAGGATGTAAGTAACCCTGAAACCACAAAGCAAAAATAACAGGTCACTCTGTACAGGAGTCTTCCAGGAAGAAGACTGAGGGTCCCCACACACAACGAGCCGCCGCCGATTTTACAGCCCACATGTGGTGACAGATCCATAGCTCAGTCGGACAGAGAACATGGGGAGCAATGTGCATAGACTGTAAGAAGCAGATTTAGGTTAGATTCAGGGTCCAAGGCAGTTTAAAATAAAGAATTACATTTCTCTATTTATTCAGCTTTGTGTTATATTTGTAATGTACTAACTGCAGGTGATGTTTCCGCAGGTGGGCATGGACATCCCTGGCTTACAGCTGAACACACAAGAATATTACCCTTATGTCTGCTTCAAGATTGACCTGGCCAGTCTAGACTTCGAGTCTTAGAACCAAGAAATAGTGATCTCCAGCTACCATCAGACCAGCGACACTGTCATCACAGCCCAGTCTGTCATATAATTAATGGACCCCCAACCCCGTAATGCTCCGAGCTGTCAGTCATATGTGAGCTGTCCGAGTCCATTCTGCAGACACTGAATACTATTTATATGTAAATTATAGTTTAGAATATTTCTGCACTTGATGGGCATTTGTCTAGGTGACCTTGTATGTAAAGTTTATATGTACGATATTGTGCTGAACAATGACATCACAAGTGATGTGTATAATGTAATGATGGGAATTACTGGCCATGCTAGGCTTCCCTTTACATGTCCAGAAATACAGTTATCATGCAACTGGAATGTCTCCTGTGCCTCGTCTCCAATCATGGACAATACACAACAGGATTCAACTATTACCGGTCAGCGGTCAGATGACAGACCCGTCCACAGGCGGATCTTCCATCTGTACTACTTACAGCAGCGAAACCATGCTGATATAATTAGTGAAAGTCAGAACACAGCCAGAGCAGTGTACATCTTCTGCCTGTGTTCCGATTGCTGGCAGTTTCACAGGCAGAGCCGATGCTGAAGCTCCTGTCTGTGTCCCTTATCTGCCCATGGACCCCTTCTCTCCATGAATGAGATGCTGCGCTCAATGGGGACATCTAGTGGCTGAAATCAGATATGACATGGATATTTCTTCAATTGATTTCAACAATCAAAATATTTTTTTCTTGTTTTCCTACTCCGAACACTGGGTCGCACACCCAGAGTTAAGCTAGGCATACACGGTTCGATTTTAGCATTTGATCGACTTAAAACAATCAAAGTTTTTATCGATCAAACTTAAAATGTATACTGCACACATCGTTCAATCAACGACAATTGTTTGATTCTGATCAAAACATTCAAAAGTGATCGGATATGTTGGAGAATTTTCGTTGATTGTACAACGATCGAACTAAAATACATAGCATTGTGTTTGACGATTGTTTTTGATGACACATTTATACACGAGTCTTTCCTGTGTTCTGGGTTCGAAACTAAAATCATCGATTTCGGTCGAATAACGATCGAACCTTGTGTGGTACTACTTTGGATTTGATTACGATCGGTGTTCGGTGAAAAGATTAAGATCTAAAATCAAATCAAAGACCGACCGTGCCAAAATTGTATGCCTAGCTATACACTCAGGGATGTTCACTGCTGACTCTAAACCTGGGGGGACTGGCTGATCGCCTCTTCTGCGTCATCAGTGACAGTGAAGATGCGGCGGCGTCATTTACCTCTGCACGCACCCCAGGACACAGACACTTGCCCTGAATATAAATATAAAACATGGCGTTGGTGGTGGTTGGGGAGGAAAAAAACGCGCGACCACCCGACCTGCAAGGCTGTGCTCTGAGACTAGGCTCTCGCAGAGCAGAGCGCAGTGACTCCACACCTTGCCGAGCTCCCCACCGGCAGTACGGTAGGCAAAGCTCTCATCTTTCGTCCAACGGGACCGGACACCAGGGCAGCAAACCGCTCACCCCGGTGCCCCGTGGGAGTACCGGGTGTTGGTTCCCCTCCAGAGGAAGGAAACACAAAGACTGCAGAGAGATCAGGAGGCGGACTATTTAAACTTTTGGCGGGTGTTGTGTTTCCTCCCTCTGGGGTGGAGTCCTATCTCTCATGGTTTGCCGTCCTGGAAAAGACGTCTTTGGGAAAACACATGAACCATAAAATGTTGCTGTGTGCGATTTGAGATTTTGTGGCGGTTCTATACTTGCTACTGAAGACATAATAAGCAAATACAATTAACCTCATATAACCATTGTGCAGTTTAGGAGGACTCATCAGTTTGTGAGGGAGGCAGAATAATACTTGTAGGTGAATTTCAGTAAAATAAATGCCAATTACATGCGCTGAAGCCATTAGTTGATAATGCGTGGATGCGAGGACTTCTATAACCAGCCGCAGGTTTTTCAAAAAATATTTTATTCGGAAGTTGAATCAAGCTGATCAATGTGCTGATGAAAATACCCAAAACATAAAATAACAATTGCAGCATCAACTGAGGAAACATTGAGAAGACAGTTATTTTGAATGACTCCCAAGTTCAGGAGGGTATCACCATCATTTCCTTCACTCTACCCCAAAAGAAGCCCCCCGTGTGAAAAAAGCCCCCAGAACTAAAACAGTTTCTTATCGCAAAATCTAAATCGCATACAATGAAACTCGCTGTTACAACAATTCATAGAATTTTTCAGTATTCTCCCGAGAGGAACTGTCCATTGGTATCACCAAAGGCCTTCTCTTCAAGTGCACGAGTATCTCTTAGATAAAGAGGCCATCATCATAGTCCACCAGTGACCTGGGTGAAGAGATGACCACCAGTGGTAAACGTTACTCCAAGAAGAGGTATGATGTAACAATACAATAGGGAGGTGTGTGCGGGACTTCACAGTTCGTCTTTGTCAAAATCATCGAGATCTACATCGCTCAGATCAATGTCCTCCTCTGCCGGCAGCTGGAAAACAAAATCAAATAGAAGATCAGAATATTTAACCATAAAGAAAACATACTTAAATCTTGAAAGGCATAATGGATAAGAACTACTATGTTAGGAATACCTCCTTACAGCCACTAATACAGAGCACAGAAAGGACTGTACAGCAGCAATGAATCTGCATAGCAAGTAAGCTATAGAATAATATTAATAAAAGATAATAAATAGTTGCGCACAACAGCAGTGGTTACACAGTGATGTCAGTGGCCAGAAGGCCCCTCAGTAGGTGTATGAGGGGTAGGTGATTAGGTTGCATGTAGGTGTGCGGCTCCCAATATGAAGGGGGAGTGCGGCCCCTCTGTAACAGATAGGCACAAGACCACAAAGTGCACAACCTAATGCAACAAAGTCAAGTACTTTCAATATGAAATTTTTTCAATAAAAGGAGTACAGTGCAGGCTTAGCAAGGTCTGTTCTCCTTCAAGGCCATATATTTTCAGCCTTGTGGATACCATGATGACGTCACTTCCTGGTTAAGGATGATATCACTGGAATATAGAGCAGGCTGACCAAAATGCGTCTCATTGATCCTACTGAACCCTACAGCATCTGTAACCAAGAAGTTATATCACCCATAACCAGGAAGAAACGTCATCTTGGTATCCACACAGCTGAAAACCCATGGCCTGGAAGGAGAACAATGCTCTCTAAGCCTGCACTGTATTGTGACTCCATTATTGTAAGTATCCTCGAATTTAAAGCACTTTGTAGTACTAGGTTGTGTGCCTCGTGTCCTTGTTCCTATAAAATACCTTTAGCCTGACAATGGTAGTTAACTTGACAATGTTAAGGCAGAATTCCTCGGAGAAAGAACTGTTGGTATAGGTTATGTCATTTAATTGCACTGATCTGCCATCTTACCTCTCCATCTTTGCCATCCCAAGGCTCAACTGTATTGATCTTGGGTAATGCACCTCCACCGACAGGTGATGTGGAACCCCGTCCGAACGAAAGTTC
>CM070035.1:20010667-20036868 GCA_036250615.1 Ptychadena robeensis | reverse complement strand
AAAAAAAAAAAAAAAAAAAAAAAAGGACAAAAAACGTTAAAAGTTGTCAACAGATTTAAAAATAACAGCCTAGTAATGAGGCCTGAGTAGTGAGGGGGCGTGATCTGAGAATATTTACCTTAAGAACTCATTGATGCCCTGCTCACTGAATGAGCCTTTCAAGAGTGCAAACTTCATCTTCCTAGAATTGACAGCAGCCATTGCTGGATAACCAAATCCACCGATACCCAGAGCAGTCTCCATATCCAGCTGGGCCCCAGCCTCTGCCCACAGCCATCTGGAAGAAACAGGCAAAGTCTCACACACAGGAGCTACACCCATTATATGTCACTGAATCACTGGCTGTCTTGTACGTGTCTAGTAATAGAACACATACTGCATATAAATGTTACGTTATACTGGCCAGACATCTCTTCTTTATGGCAGATGAATGGCCAGGGATCCGCATCTATAATATACACTATATAACCAATATAACAAAGCCTTCTTACCCCCACATCTTTTTCTTGTACTTGTCCGCCATTTTGCTCATGACATCCAGATAGGCATTTCTTCCTGCAGCACCTGAAACCAAAATCACACAATCTTTAATATGCTGGTAGGGAAATCACATTCTTTGGTCTAACCCAGTGGTAGGCAAACTAAGGCCCGGGGCCTGAATACGGCCCTTTACCTTTCTTTTCCGGCCCTTGTTAAAAAGATACTCCCCTCTGCGTGTTCTCTACAATTCACATAATGCCTAGGTGTCCAAACATTGCCTTGGGGACAATGCAGGGGCGCAATCATGCCAATGTGAGCACATCCTCATGGTGACAACAGTCTCTAGGAATTCTCTCTGTAAATTTAAAAAGGAACCAACGCCCCTGTCACACGTCGCCTACTACACATCACCGCCATCATTAGTGATGCTGGTGATGTATGGAATTGGCACACCTATGGCCGGTCGGCCATTACAGGATCTCGGACCCTTTATGAAATTTTAAAAGCCAGTGTGGCCCACCAGTCAAAAACTTTGCCCACCCCTGGTCTAACCAATAGATTTCCCAGTGACACCCATATTTTGGGGGATCAGATTCTGCAGGTATGGATCATGGCAAAGTTACTACATCCAATATACAAAATCAAGTGTTCGCATCAGTCACTTGATTCCTGCAAGTCAAATGGTGACCACACTATTTAATATGCCGTCCCATTCCTGTACCAACTGTGCTTCTTATTGAAGCCAACAGAATTCTTCTTGAATTAACACAGATATGGGTACTAGACATGTCAAGTTTTTTTTTATTCAACAAGTTTGACTTTGTGAGTCGATTGCAAAGCCCCCGAGCATGGCATCATCCCCAAACTTGCTGGAGATGTAGAGAAGGGTCCACTACAACAAAAGGATTGCTCTAGCACATGTAGTTTTTGTGTAAATCATTTTGACTTAGAACTTAATTTATACAAAATCTAAATGTGCAATACTTTTTTTTAATTTTCCCACAACCCTTCTTTACATCTGGTGATGATACCATATTCAGGGGCTTTGCAATCAACTTATAAATTCAGCAAGTCCAAAAAAGTCAACCACCTCTAATGGGTACACAGCTAAGAAAACCTCAACCATAGTAATAGTCATACTGAGCCTTGAAGGTCGTTGGCAAGAAAAGACTGTAGATTCTTGCACCTTCTGCGTTACAAAATAAAATGACCAACACAAAAGAGAGCTCTATAAAGCTACAGATATAAGAAACATTGGTTTAGTCACCTGTGTCCAGGATATGAGGCAATACAGAAACAATACACAGCTGATGGTCTTCACAAGTCTTCTTCATAACGTCCTCATTCAGGATCTGAGAAAACATCCAGCAAATGATGATTAAGATGTCAAAAGCTACAAATATTGTAAAGCACAACATCCCCAACACTAAAGTACAGTCACTCCTTCACATGTAATCTACACACAAGGGGCGGTTATTGTGGAAATGTTATTAAGAGTGAGCAACATCAAATAAATGTACTTACCTCCACGATCTCAGGAGCTGGAGCGTTCTCCGAGAACAAGTCAAGAGCACGGGCAACAATATCAGCCTTGGTCCTTCCTCCATCATAGTCCACGGGCTCCTCTCCTTTCTGAAAGATTTTTATGGTGGGGAAACCTCGGATCTGCGCAGGGAGACAGTAAAGGTTATTCACAATGCAAAGGTTATGTACAGAACCTCGGACAGCTGGCATCAGTTCCCTCCAAAAAGACTTTTAAAAAAAGTACCTGCTAGGATGACTAACTGCATTACAATATTAAAAAACTACAGAGGACCCTTGACTTAGGATATTAGTTACTCAGGGTTGGTTGTAAGTCAAGACTACTGAAAATACCCATAATGTCTTCTGAAACGGCCAAGGCACTTGTAATTTACCAAAAACGCCAAATATTTTCCAAAAACCTAGACTACCAGAAACATAAATCTGTGATCACCATTCAAGGTGACATGTCAGGCTTTCAGAAAGAGGATGAAATGGAAGGTGGAGAGTCCACTTCCATAAGAACATTGGGAAGCCGTCTCTCTGGTGTCCTTTTTCTCCCTGGAAGAGTCTGTAGATTGGTGAGATGGTCCACTATGACATGCTGGGCTTATTCGTGAGATTGGTCACATGATAGCTGCTCTCATTTGTATGCACCATCTAAAACTTCTCCTCAAACATATGTATCTGGGCTCAGAGTGCAGTTTACATCAGCTCAAGCGGAAACAGGCTTTGGACTCTGGTTCTAAGTCAAGACTTTCGTTGCAAACTAAACTAAAATTTTGACTATAACTCATGTTTGTCGAGCCAGTTGCAGCTTAAGAGTCTACTGTACATAAAAGCTGACACCATTTCAGGAAATACTTACTCCATAACGACTGGCTAGACCCTGGTGGACAGTGGCGTCGACTGCACCCAGCTTCACTTTGCCCTTGGTTTGTTCAGCAACCTCTGAAGCAGCAGCTGCCCATTCTGGTTCCAAGCTGGAATAACAGGAAGATTATACATTCTTAGGACACGGCATGGAAAGTATTCTTCAAAAACTATATAAGAATTCTAGTAGAGGACTTATCCAACAAGTTTATTGGAGTGTGTGTTAGGAAATTCCATTGTTACTTTTTAACATTTCTTTTTTTAGTTGCAATGGCCAACCATGGGCAACACGTTACCTTCATTAGATGGGGCTGGAGGTGCATTACAACATTCAATTGCCATCAATGGCCCAGTACAGTATGTCATGGAACACTATTTCTAGAATGACTCTTTAGATCAGCTGAATAGAGGTATAACATCGTCAAAACTTTCATTAAGCTTCACTCTTCTGAGAAGTTGAGGACCATGGATGATGCCATGAGGAGCAGAAGGAGCTTCATAGTTCAGGAAACAATTTAACGCAAGCCCACCTCTCCTCGCATATGTAAATAGCTGCTCATAGGTAAGTTGACAGTGCCAGATTGTAATACGTGACTCTCCATAAGTTGATCAGAGGTTTCAGAGAATGGGTACTGCTAGTGTATAGACACATGCTAAAGTTACAACTTGCACACTGTGCTGGACCTAAACTCTGCCTCCTGGTAATGGCCTTTTGGCTTGGCCAGAGGAAGAAGAACGAAGTCTTGCCTGGAACTGGCCTTTAGGTTTGGTTGGAGGAATACAGAGAGAATACTACATGGCCCAGTGCTGCCTACTTTCCTAGGAACATCACTTGATTTGTGAATGGCGTTGTCTTAGATTTTTTGTTTTTCCTCTGGGGTGCATCTTAAGGTCCAATGTGTCTCATATTGAGCAAAGATACGGTAGGTGTGCCTGGGGCAGCATGGAATCTTAATACATTTTGTCAATAATAGAGTCAGGTACAGAGCACCCATGTATATTAGGACATACTGTAATTGAGCCAAAATAAATTCAGTATTGAGAGGAGGGGGGGTCACAATTCATATTTTGCACCACTCACTGTTCTAGGCCAGCAGCTCATGTTCTCCCAGCCTTGACATTGTTATACATTAACAGAAAAAGTAAAACTAATATGATAAATGACTTTCAATAAACAATTGTGCAAAGTGACAAAGCATCATACTTTTAATGGGGTTCAGGTGAAGAAACCTGGTCACATGATCAAATAGTTAATAACATGGTTGTCTAAATACTAAATGATGGCTGAGAATATAGGTTTACATTAAAAGACACTTTTAAGATGCCGTCCTATTTACTAAATTATTATTATTAACTTTTAGATATAAAGCTCCAACATATTACTCAGTGGTATACATTATATAAAGGGTGAAAGGTAACAGGTACCGGCTATGACACAGGAGTAGGGGAGGGTCCTGCCCAAATGGGCTTAATACTAATGCGGTCTAAGTTTGGGTTACTGTACTGCTCTGCTAAGTTTTATCTATCCGTTATTACTTGTTCTATATATAGTGAAGAAATATTCCACATTATCCTTAGTTTAACCTCTGGATTGAAGCTGGTCTATGAGATCCCTCTGGACCATTGAATGTGGGAAGAGTCGCACTTTCAATGATTTAGCTTGAGCTACTGATCGCTGTAATTTTTGTCCTTCAACACAGTCGGTGAATAGGAGTGAACATCTGCTGGCTGAGGTCTACATAACACAGATATGCAATATGGAATATAATACTTATTAACCTCCCTAGCAGTTTGCTCCTATCTTGCAGCAGAGGACACTATACTCTGTCCCCTCCCTCTCCGATGCCGGTGATTTGGGATGGGAAAGCGATGCACCTCCATTAACATGGTGGTCTGTTGTACTGCCCCCGCCTCTTAAATGTCACGCTGGAAGTGATTGCAGAACTGCTGGGGCCCTGTGCAATGTGTTTTTGATTAGCATATCACCTGTCACATGAGCATCAGTGTACCGGGGGACTTACTTTTTACAATGTCCGCACCATGGAGCGAAAAACTCAATAAGCCAAACGTTGTCACTGTTCAAAACTTGGCGATCAAAATTGTCATCAGTTAGTTCAATGACGTCTTTCTTTCCGCCGCTTCCACCACCGCTGCTGTACTTCTGCAAGACACAAGAGGGAATATAGATTGGTAACTCACTAATACAAACTATAACAACACGCTGCCATAGCAGTAGCATGTCTTGGAGCATACAACGTGTTTCACTTCATATGAAAGACCAAGAAGAGTCTGGGTACAAGTTCCTGAAGAGTTGAAAGCTAAATGTTTCTTCTCATCTAACTTCCTAATATTTTAATGCAATCATATGATGCAGTCCATGGACCGAAATAGTCTACTGTTAATGTTCCCTCTCTATAATCATTGAATGATGTTAATTATCTTGTTAACGTTCTGGATTAAAAGGGACAAACTCTGAGTAAGCATAACTAACACAGGGAACATCAAATCCAATGGCATGGCAAAGGGATTGGATCCCGGACTATATTACCAACTAATAGCATAATAAAATGGAAACCTATTTAAATATTAGAATCATTCATTAGCAATCCAGATGCCAAAGAATCTAATATATGGATGTTTTCAAATAATTACATTACCAATTGACAGATTGTGTTGATAGTATCACCTAAAGATTTTCCCCTGATTGTAGCAGGGGCACGGAGACTTTTAGGGCCACAAATATTCAATATATCCAAAAACAAATTACATTTAATAACCAAAGTGCATATTCAAAATAAAACATGTAAGCACAGTTGTACAGCATGTACAATGACAAAACACCCATGTGTTGCCTAATGTTTACAACGTGGAACATATAGCATATGTGGACAAGGATTCTTCTGGCGCAGAATCCACCCAAAACGCGCTTGGGGTGGATTCCTTGTCCACACATGCTCCACATGCACCACGTTATAATCATAAGGTGACCAAAAAAAACCTATTTTGCTTAATAGTAATGATTAATGGAACATAAGCCAAACTCCATGAGTTCACCACAAGTTTGTATTAAAGTATTATGCACATTAATTATGACAATAATTTACAATGATGCAACATATACTGGCTGTGTGGTTATTGGGGGGAACCAGACTTATTGAAGTATATTTAGTGTTCGGATATTGTTGCACAGACCTCATCTAGGTTCAAATAACATGCCATCAGCACCAAGTAGCATACAGAATTCATCATAATTGAGAAATATAAAACAAAAGCAGATATTTAGGGTAGCTCCTTACAGTTAAATTACTATGGACTTAAATGATCTGTTACGTAACCAAGTATTACCTACAACATGACCAACTTCCATCCAGATGACAAAGTAAGTAGGGGTTTACAAAAAGGGTTTACGTTTGATCGGCGAATGATCGATCGCAGCATGGGGACGCCACCATGCTGCACTTGATCATTCGCTGATTGAATGATGAATAGATGCCCACCACATGTGTGATCGATTCCTGTTCAATACTTTGGATGGGGACCAGGGAGTTCGAAGTAATGGGGATCGAACGGGATTTACATTCAATTCTCAAATGATCTCCACACATGCCGATCGACTGCTCAGAAATCAAACGCAAAATTGATACGTGTACGGCTAGCTTAGGAGTCAGAGAGACTGTTATGTATTTGACTATCATGGACTAGCGTTTGATATCTACTGCCATGTACATAGTCATATGTAATTCCCATTGTTCAGTATATGGAAGTCATCACCTACAACAGTCTTGGTAGCAGAGTACCATCCAAGATACTTATCTCCAAACAGGACTTAAGTCAACTGAAAGCCATTATGGGGCAAGTTTTTTTTTTCTTGGACACAACTTGTGGGCATGAGGCCAAAACTTCTGTTGCTTGGTTAATTGACAGGGAAATAAATATTACTGAACTAAAACTACATAGCGTTTTGCCAAAAAACCAGGGTATTTGCTGTTGTAGACAATCACTATAGCGGGCCTAGAGCTGTGTCCAGATCTTCAATGAAAAAACGTCCCTCATCTGGACCAACCCAGTGGTTATGTCTACATATCAGCGTAGACTCTAAAAGGAACTAACTTTCAGGTTATGGATATGTAAAAGTTTGATCTATATAACCCAGGACATAGAAAACGTGACAAAGTATGGACATGGGGAGGTGGAAGGAGACAAGATGAATACTACAGTGTGGAGGTCGTTGAACAATATGATCGCTGGGTATGACTGAATCCAAACATTTATCCCCAATGGTATGAAATTCCAAAACCAAATTTCCAAAAAAACTTGGATACAATTAATAGTAATTACTAGTTCTAGTCACCATGTGAAGGCACTGGCATACACACAACGTTATACAAATACAATCTGTATAGAACATCTTCCAGTTATTGTCAGACATTCAGAGGATTTATAGAGGAAACCAGTCACATATGAAATAACTTAGGAGCTTGGGCTTAGGGGAGTATTGTAGAGAGTATTGTAAACCAGCATGTGATTAAAGTGCATCTGGCTACCAGACATGGGCAAACTAAGGGCTTGTTACCACTATAGTGATCTCCTGTGATTATAAAATTGTAATATGTATTTGATGGGGTCATCTCCACCGCGTTTTGGATCGCGGGCCACGTGTGGTGGCGGCCGAACCAGCTGTAGACATAAATGAATGCAGTTAAAACACTGCATCTCGATTCATTGCTTTTTAACCATGCCCATTCATTCTCTAAGGGCGGGGTAAAGCAACAAAGACCTCCGTCTAACTGGAGGGGCGTCGTTTTCTTTCAGTGACGCCGGACTTATGTTTACATCCTCCAGCTGAGCAGGCAATCGCGGCGGAGCATATTGTGCTCCGCCGCAAATGCCCGTGGCACGGTTATGAAAAAAACCGTGCCAACGTCGAAACACTCAGGAGGTTAAGCTTCTCTATTAAAAGCTTCTATTCATTTTTGTTTTACCTATTTTCTTTTTTTTTATGTCCTATGAGAACTTATGACCCCTATGCCGGGCAGCCCTCGTCAAGGTTAAAAACCCATTGTGGAAGACAAATCAAAAGGATGGCCTACCGCTGGGCTAGGCTATACCCATTAAGGCAGCAATATAAAGAACAGGACTCACTACAATGTTTAAAGAACATTTGCAAATAGTATTTATGTTTTAAAAGGATTGTAAAATACAGTAAAAAGTATAAGCAAGAAAGCCCCAAGGCCCTCACAAAATGCAGAACATTAAATAGATTGAAGGCTTGGACTTCATACGTCCTCCATTTTGAAGGTGTAGTCAAAGCCAGAAATCTTAAGAAACTTTCAATTTCATAGAATAAGAACTACGACAGATACTCCGAGGAACATCATTTTCCAGACTAACGGACCATCACCAAGACTAACGACGAAAGCGCGCTCCCTTGTTGGAATTGCACCGGCCGTCTTCACAATCATCAGACGTTTCTTGTGGTTTTCTTTTCTTGCCACGAGATTTGCGCTGTGGCCTTCCTTGCTTTTTAGAGTCGGTCTATAGGATATTGCCATAACAGCAATGGGACGTGGGAGAGACAACACGTTATTCTCCCAAACAACTTCTATAAAAAGCACGTCATATAATAAAGTATGGTGGATTAGGTTGATTAAATTGCATTAAATGTGAACACTCCAGGCTTAGATTTAAGATCAGAGGTCGGCAACCTTTACTATGAAGAGTCATTTTGTCTAGTCTTCTACTACAGAAAAATTGTCTGGAGCTTCGAAACATAACACATTCATGCTTGGGTGTATTGCGTTACCATAGAACACACTGCTCTGTGCTGTGCACAAGTGTGCCCCATACTGTATGGGAAGGGGGCTAATACAGAGCGTCCACTAACCCAATGGTTCCCAAACTGGGGGGCGCGGGCCCTCACTCTGAACCTTTCAATGGGAAGGGGGGAACCTCAAAAATGTTCCTAAATAAAAAAGGAGGGCCCTGCAAGGAAAGTTTGGCCACCACTGCACTAACCCATGTGATGTCTATGGGTATAAAATTAGCACGTGTGGAAGAGCCCACAGACAGGGTATAAAAATATCCTCTCCAGCTTTTCTCCTGCTCCCGGACACACACATCCCGTGTTTTTGTTTCTTCCATGAGAGTTGCTGTATGATTAGGGCTCCCTCCCTTGCTTCTAAAGAGGGGAGAAAGGAGCTGCAGCTGCTTCTGAAGCCCATGATCTTGGATCCTTCCAGCGTCTATGCTGGTTTCTGAAAGCCAGGATGCCACAACAAGGAGGCTGAAGAGCCACAGGTTGTAAACCCCTTATTTAGACTATTTAACTAATTCTTGAGTGTTCCTGCGTAACACAATTCTCAGACAGAATAAGCAGTCCTGAGAAACTAATAAAAATGTATATTTCTTCCTGAACCATCCTTTGATATAAGCGCTAACCTGCAATAACTAGGCATCTCAGAGTGCGTTAAGGATATAATCACAAAAAAACAGATGCAAAGCTGTTGTAAAAGTACTTGTGGCAATGCCTTAATAGTTTCCATTTGCCAGTGTAACCTCACAAGCTGCATATCCCACCACCCCTCTGCCCTTCCCTTGTGAGAGAAAATACATCCCGGCCATTGTGCCTGCTTTGTAGATGGAACATTTACTTGGCAGTTGTTTTGGTTAAAGTCAGAACCAGTCAGTGATCAGCAAATGCTTCCTCCTCTGTAATCCACTGACCGGACAATCCGCATGGATATCAGGGGTATGTTCTTTCTCAATACATAGGAGGTTGATGATACTATGACTGCGACACGTTGAGTGAAGAGACAGAGGAAACGTTCATACCAAGATTTGATGAAAGTAGTTTGAGTTTCTAAAGGTAGATTACTGCCATTGTTTATTGTTGCTGCTTCATCTTTGTATTTTTACTTAAGGACCATTCAAAAGGAAAAGGGGACACACTTTACACCTGGAGGAAAAGATTTACCACTTCAGGGAAGGGTTCTCTAATGTGGAGCTGTGGTAAGCTAGCCATACACGTGTCGGATTCCATGGCCAATTGATCACTCACCCAATTGATTCCGGCGATCTCAGCGGGAATGGGAGCTGCAATCAATCAGCCAATTAAGAGGATCCGATCGCTGCATACCACCTTGTCCTAGTGATCGCGTCCAATTGATCGGGGGCTCAGAATTGGATCCAACAGAGAACCATCATGGGGGCTCAGAATTGGATCCGACAGAGAACCAACATGTTGGTTCTCTGTCGGATCCAATTCTGAGCCCCCGATCAATTGGACGCGATCACTCGGACAAGGTGGTATGCAGCGATCGGATCCTCTTAATTGGCTGATTGATTGCAGCTCCCATTCCCGCTGAGATCGCCAGAATCAATTGGGTGAGTGATCAATTGGCCATGGAATCCGACACGTGTATGGCTAGCTGTAGATTTTATGAGAAGGTTCTTGATAAAGCAGGAACATGGGGCTGTGTTTGTTTCTGAATGTACAAATATAATTGATGTCAGGGTGGATAAAAATCAACGATAAAAAAAAAATTAAAAAAAAAAAAAAAATCGGATTTTTTTTATTTAAATTGAATTTTTAAAAAATTAAATGCTTTTTGAGGAAAAGATATTACCATCCCAAGGTTATTTCATGATGAAATAAAGATTTGTTTTTAAATATGTAGAATAAGGCTGTATATGTTTAATTTTTTTGGTAAATAAATTCCATTGATCCATTCACAATGTCGGGCTCTTCCAGAGGTTTTTGGAAGATTTTATAAGCAATAAAACTCCACTCTCAGATGTATAGTGGCCAACATCCCAAAAACAATAGACAGAAGTTGATGATGGCATAAACACATCACCCACAATTTCCCCTGGAATAGACAAGGCAGAGGGGACGGGCCACTCAATATGTAAAAGCAATACATGTATTATACACAGTGCAAACAATGAAGTAATGACCATCATATCAATCACAAACAATGCGCAATGTTGCGGATGTCACATCTGTACACATGCTTAGACTATAAAAATAGTCCAAATGGCGCAAATTTCACCCTAATGTGCGTTTCGTTGAATACTTCTTCAGGGGGTACGATATCTAATATCATCGGCCAAATCTACATGACACAAACAGCCAACACAAGGGGATCAGTCATAGTGAATAACCAGATCAACATAAGAGTGGAAAGACATGATTTCTCAAGATCGTGTCCCCACAGCACCGACACCACTGGGAAACGGAGAGACAGACAGACTGTATCCGCATAAATGCCGTGGTGATCTGCGTACAACAAGACCGATTTTTAATACATTTACTTTGGTAAACATGATCAGTTGATGGTTTGGGTTGGTCTTGTTATGCAGATCACCAGCGGGGACGCCATCTTCAGAAATCATGTCTTTCCCCGTATATTGATCTATGGAGGTGAGTAACCCCTGAGGGGCTGTGCCCACTTTTATGATGGATTTGGTTATTCAATATGACTGATCCCCTTGTGCTGGCTGTTTGTGTCATGTAGATTTGGCCTCTAAAATTACATATTGTACCCCCTGAAGAAGTCTTCAACGAAATGCATGTTGGGGGTCTAAGCACCTGTACAGATGTGACATCCGCAACATTGTGCATAGTTTTTGATTGATATGATGGTCATTACTTCATTTTTTGCACTGTGTATAATACATGCATTGCTTTTGTGTCCCCTAACCCATGGAAATTTTGGGCGATATGCTTATGACATCATCACCTTCTGTCTGTCTTTGTAAGATTATTGGGCAGTTTCTCTGCTACAACATATTATCACAGATGCTGGGTTTACTTTTGCAGTTCTCAAAACTAAGTGCAACAGAAAAGTTGTCCAAATATGAATGATTACCCTAAACTGGGGATAAAAAAAACGAATATGAAAAGTTGTTATTCAAAAAATCTTCATCTACTCGCATTTAAAGTTTTACCAGCAAGAATGATTGCTTTAAATCGAGCCTAAGAGACTAGTGATTTAAATCGGTTTGATTTAAATCAAATCCACCCTGATTGATGTTAAACAAAGACGGAGAAAATTGATCCCTAGCCTTGCTGTGGTTGAAGGGTCTGTGTAGTACAGCGTTTCCCCAAAAATAAGACAAGCGTCTTGTATTCATTTTTGCTCTCAAAGATGCTCTACATCTTATTTTCGGGGGATGTCTTATTTTTCAATGAAGAAGAATATGGCACTGGGGTATAAAGGTGGTGGGGGGGGGGGGGGGGGGGGGGGGTTTACCATTGTAGTAAGCCCTTCTGATCCTCCTGTGTCATTATGATTGTCCCCTCTGATGCCCCCTGTCCAGAGTTAAAGTACCGTATCTTCAGGGGATGCCTTATATTTCAGTATGAGGCAAAAATGTAAGGGTGCCTTAATTTGGGGGAAACAGGGTAGTAGTGGAATCGAACCAAAGAAATAGGTAATCTATAACATATGGTGAAAGCTGATTTTTTGGGGAACATTTTTTGTATGAAATTGGCACTAGTTCTGTTGGGGGGAAAAAATAAATGCAAAGAACTTTGTTCTTCAATTGTTCTATAAAATTCTACTCCTTTGTTCTTCAGTAAAATTGGCACCAGCGAGAAAAGTCGGGAGGATCTACTATTATAATACTGGATATGAACTTCCATGAAATGCTCCTTCTTGTGTAAGCCTAGGAACACTGCTAGGGGTAAAGATTTTAAGGCTCTTTCACACTATATATTCTGCATTGCCAAGAGCGTAATGTAGTCATATGCGCTATTGCATAGTGCACAAAGTTTCCCATAGAAACACTGCGTTACTGTGTTGTGCAGGGAGTTATAAGGTCCTGCTGCCCGCATTTGAGTTTCCAATGCAATTTAATTCGAAATGCTAACACAGCGCATCCGATAATGCATACAGTGTGTAAGTAGTGCAATGCACAGCACACAATACAGCACGGATCACAGTCCTAATTCACTAACTTATTAAAGAATAAGGAGCAAGGTGGTGGGGTAAAGTGATCATTAAGTGCTATTTTTACCGGAAATGCATTATACACTGCACAAGGGACACAGGTTTGCCCTCAAAAACCTGCAATATTCACACATTCAATATGCAATGTGTTTGCGGTTCCAATACATGCATATCGTAAGTGTAAAAATTGTACAGGGGAATACCCACTGCAAAGAAGCATGCATGGCTGGCAGCACATGAATGGCATTGTAGTGTGAAAGAGCCCCGATAGTGCAACAGTGCAGGAACAGGAATAAATAATGTTGCATGTTCCACAAAAAATAAACATGCATTGCTTATTGCACAACATCACGTTAACATGTTGCTGCGTGTCAAACTGTGCTAGGGGTCTGCTTGTCATGTGTATTCTGCAATATTTCCCTGCTGTGTAACAGTCTAAAGTATACCTAAACACGATAGACTAATATGATTCAATTCACCCCAGTTCTGTGTATGTTTTCCAGGCTCTGCAAGTTAGAGGTCTGAAAGTTGTTGCTCTGCTAATACTGAACATTGGACTTCCGATGCAGCCAAGGTAGCTCCTCTTCTCTGTGCCAAATGCATCCACATGTGCAATGGAAGGCTATTGGTCCTTTTTCTTAAAGAGATGACATCAGAGACTACAACCAACGCATGGACCAGTTTGGAATGTGGAGGACCACAGGAATATGGAGGCAGATGTGGGGGAGCGTAGACAGAGGACTCAATAATAGTCCATGGGTTTTGCTATATCTGTGTAACATGTGCACCTACCAGCACAAGTCAGTTACAGTTCTACCAGCCATTGCCGAGGACTAGAGAAGATCTTGGATTCCTCAAGAACACATTCAGGAGCTAGTAAAAAGTACACCTAGGTACCAGATCAGGGGCTGCATAGGGACATACGTCCAGTAATGTTATTGTGCAAAGCTTTCAAAGATACAGGTTTGTTTACTCTTAATATTAAAATAAAATATATATTTGTTACTAGAGTAGAAATGTGTTTGGTTCCGGACATTGAAATGATTGCGAAAGCATGTATTGAATGCAAAAAGACGCTTTGAAGAAATCTATCAGGTGTGGTATGATGGTTTTGGTGCACGTAGGCCACATTCAGGCGGTCGGTTGAAAATCTGTCATTTTGTGTTTAGAAATTAGTTTTTGGCCATTTGTTCTTAACATGGGAATGGTTGTTAGAGTTTGACAACGCCCCCAGCAGTAGGGTCCCAAGGTTTGTATGCAAAACACAGGCCACACAATTTGTAAGACTTTGCCTGAACAGCTTCTTGGTCTTGGAAGACGGAGTTAAGGATGACTTCTGATTTACATGTGGTCAGGGCAGCGCCTCAGAATGTACTGAAGCTGCTGGTTTAGCCAGGCAACTAGCATTGCTTAAAACTGGTAATCAATGACAGTCTACACAATTATGTCCTGCTATAAAAAGGTGCTTGCTGCAACTATACACATTCTAAACATATAGGCTCAATAGGCGGACCCAGGTCCGGATCTGGACCCAAATAGGGTCACATGTGGACTGCTGCTTTCCCCCGGCTCATTCCTCCCCTCCAAAGCCACTGTGATGTTGCAGGCGCACGCCTGTATGCCTGCAACAGGGGTATAAGCATGCCGGGCTCAGCCAAGATTGCGGATTCCAGACATGTAATGAGAACCCCCCCTGTACGCCTGCAACAGGTGGGCGGACCAGCACATCATGTGCCACTCTCCGCCTATCAGCAGGCGACGAGGGGCATAAGCATGCATAGTAAAAAATTGGCGACCTGACCTCAGACTGAATGGAAATTTGGTAAATAGACCTTTCAAATTTATATTTGAGTAGCCCTGATATAGACGATCGCTGCTGTATACACCTGAAAAAACGGTCACTGGAAAGCATTTGAAAATGAGTAGGAAAGCCGGTAAACGCAAACATGCAGTGAATGTTCCTTATACCATATATACTTGTGTATAAGCGGAGGTACCTAATTTTATATACAAAAACAGGGAAACCATATTGGCTCATGTATAAGCCGAGGGTATGAAATGTGAAGCGATATAGGGGAGTTTTTAAAATGAGAAAAACATAGAGAAAGCACCATTGCCCCATGGTACTTATGATTCAAACATGAAAATATGTTTCTATTTATAAAGTCTTTATTATTAAATGGGGAGCAATACATGGAATAAAAACCTATCATGTTTGAATCCTTAGTTGTGAAGTTTTCTAATTGAAATGTCACACTTTCTAAATCTAAAAAACAGTCCACTAGATGGCGCCACCATGACATGTATACATTTCACCAGCCGATCTCGGAAACACATCTGAGTGTTCACAGAGGCTTGCTCTGCTTGTGAACTAGTGACCACCTGGACAGGTAAGTGGAATCCTGACTCGAGTATAAGCCGAGGGAGGCTTTCTCAGCAGATTGTTTGGGCTGAAAATCTGCTTTTACTCAAATATATACAGTAATCTAAAACGGTTCCCAGATCGTTGCACAAAAGGACCCTTTATATAAAATGTATATGGACGGCAAAAAATCATTCCAATGCTTACGTTCAGCAATAAATGAATAATGTTTTTAAAAACAAAAAGTCCTGCTATAGTAAACCTAATACTATACTTCGTTACACTGTGCAGGAGGGTGGATCATGTGGTCATGGAAAATATAGAGTTAGACTTACCGGTAACTCTCTTTCCATGAGTCTTTTCCAGGACAGATGAGATATAGAGCTTCGCACCTCCGTGGGGGAAAAACGAACACCCGACAAATACTTAAAAGATTCCTCTCTGTCTGCTCTCCCCTTGGCAGTCTGAATAGAGCACAACCAGTTTGAACGCATAATAAACAAGCATATCATTGCATACTTTAACATCCATCATACTATGTAGGGAAGCCTGCTGTCCTGGAAAAAGACTCATGGAAAGAGAGTACCTGGTAGTCTAACTCTATAATTTGCCCTTAGGTCGTCTTTTCCATGACCCAGAACACATGAGATGATAATCGAGCACTCACCACCGGCTTAGGGGGATCCCCAGCTTGTAGACCTTCCTCCGAAGGTCTGGTCTTGGATCCGACAGACGGTCCAGCCGAAAAAATAGTGTTGGAGGAACCGTGTTGAAGGACGACCAGTGCGGCCTTGCAGATCTGTTAGGGGGTCGCCCTGCCCTTTCAGCCCAGGGAAGTGGCCCAATCCCTGGTTGACTGAGCCCTAGACTTTTAGTGTACAAGGTAACCCTGCTAATACATATTCTGAATAATAGCTGCTTGATCCAACGGCTATCGTTGCCTTGAGCTGCCTTCCCCCTTCTCTGACTCCCGGGATGGGCTATGAACAGCATCGGAAGCACTCCTAAGGGACTTTGTGCTTTCAAGTATTGGATAATGGTTTCCCCTGACATCTAGGCTGGGTGGAACTCGCCTCCCTATAGTTAGTGGGGCTGGGCAGAACGAATTCAGGGCCTATCGCCCTGTGACGATGAAATCGCGACGTCACCTTTGCAAGAAAACCCAGGGTCGGTCCCGCAGCACGATCCTATCCGGGAATATCTGCATAGTACGTCTGTTTACAGAAAGGGCCCTGCCAGCGCGCCTCACTTCGACGCTGTGGTAAGCTGTAAGGAACACCGCTTTGAGCGTAACCATTTTTTAGAATCGGGGATCCGCTAAACGGAGCGCCCACAAGCCCCTTAGTCACTAAAGACGAGTCCACTGAGGAAAAGGATTGGTAGGCGGATTGTTCAGGGTTCTTGAAAACGCCTTTAGGGAACCTGGGGCCACTAGGGGAGTAAACTGCCAACCTGGAGCCCATGAGCACTTAATGCCGCACCCTGTACCTTTAGGGAGCTAAGGATAACCTCACGTCAACTGTTACTCCTTGTTTGAAGAAAATCCAGATAGCCTGAATTGAGTGACTGATAATCCTTTCTGAGCAAACGAGAGAAACCTTGTCCCCATATCTGCTGATAAATCTCCCTAGTGGTAACTTTCCGACTAGCCATTAGGGTTGCCAATTACCCCTGGGGAAACCACTCCGGTTAGTTTAAGAGCTTCGTCCTCAGTAAACCATGCCCATCGGTGGCCAGAGCCTGGTGTTGTTCCCGAAGAGGGGGGCCCCTTTTTTTCCCCTGATATAAGTAGGTCCGCGCGGTTCCGGTAGCAGGGGAGCCTCCGACTGCCACTGTTAGACCCCATCTGCGAACCAGCTCTCGTTGGCCAGTGCGGTCCACTAGTAATGAGATCTGTGCTTTCCCTCTGAAACTTCTGTAGTACCCCGCGGTAACGAGACTCAGTGGGGAATGCCGTAAGCCAAATCAAGGCACGCTAACCAGAGCTTTCCATCCCTGGGTCGGTTCACCTTGAGATTGAAAAAAAGAACCTCGCCTTTCGTATTTCTTTGGGTAGCAAAAGTCCACTTCCCGGCGCCCCATCGTCGACCAGCATTTGAAAACCCTCTGGGTGAAGGGCCCATTTCTGACTCCTTCAACCTCCTGCCTCTCAAGAAATCCGCCTTCACGTTAACTCTCCCTTCATATGGATGCAGAAAGAAAAATCTTCTGTCCCTCTGCCCACGGCAGATTCTTCCTGTCATATCCTGAGGATTGACCCCTGGTTTTCCCCCCTGCTGCTTCGTGAGATATGCTAACCGTCGTATCGTTGGTCTGAGTAGAGAACCTGTACTGAATGCCGGCTGAAGATCGCTCTGAAATACTCAGGCGTAGAGAACGGCCAGCAAACTCCCTGAAGTTTCGGGACGCCCTGCCCTCGCTTCCTGGCCTGACCACCTTTCCTGTGCCAGTTGTTTTCCAAATGGGCCCCCCAACCCCAAGCACTGCGTCCGTGACCACACGACTTGGTTTTGAGGCTGCCAAAGCAGACCCTGCTTGAGGACCCTCTCTTGGCGCCACCACCAAGCGACCTTAGCACTCCGGGAGTGGTTCCTGGAAGTTTTTTCCAGAGCCTCGTCTGACCAGCCCACCACTGAGAAAGGACCTTCGGCGTCCTGGTATCAACCTCAAGTGCGCCTGCCCACTGGATCTGCCGGATGGAGGCCACCATTAAGCAATGATTCCCTTGCCCTGCGGATAGAGATTAAGCTCCCCATGAGGAGTTCTGTCCACGCCGACACTATTTTGACCTCTTTTTCTTCCGGGAGAAACATCTTCTGACCACGAGTCCACCTGTGTAACCCGAAAAGAATTGACTGCACTGGTGTAGGTTTTTTTTGGAAGATTTCTCACAATTGATGATCCAGCCAACCCCTTTAGAAGAGCTAGGGGCCTAACTCTAGTCTCCTGCAAGCTTTTCCCTTGGACTGGGCAAAAACAGCAGGCGTCCAGGTAGGGTATTACCCCTGATCTTCCTTAACCGAAGGGGACCAGGCCTCTGCATCACCTTTGTGAAGAGCCGGGGTGCCGCGGCCAGCCAAACGTAGAGCCCGAAACTGAAAATGGAGATCTTCCCCCTCCATCAACCGCTAAACCCAGGAATTGGCTGATTCCCACCTGTTATGGGTACGTGCAGATAAGCCATCCCTCATGTCGATAACACTGACGCCATGAAACAATCTGGGTACAGTAGGGACGAGTAGTAATATGGTCTTCCGATGCGAACCTTTCGGTTTTCAGATACAGAGTTTCAAGCGCTGGTTTTTAGTATTAACCTGAACTTGCCTGAAGGCTTTTTCCAACCCACGGAACACATGTGAATAAACCCCCAAACCTGCTCTTTTGGGGGAACCTGACCCGAGAACCTCCTGAGTCGACCAGGTCCCAGGATGGCCGACAGCAGGCCTGGCGCGTTTACCCTGTCTCTGGGAGGGCGTGGTGAAGAACTGGGGGGAGCAGGGATGTGAACTCTAAGCGATACCCCCTTCCACTATCTTCTGATGAAAGGATGGGGAGAAATGCTGTGGGCTGATGCTGCGCGGGGGCGCTGCGCGGGCTGGCCTATGCTGGCCGGCGCCAGGTCCCCGCAAACTGGCTCAGGCCCCTGCCCTACCTGTGGGAGTCAACTTGACTTCCTCTGGGCTGGAGCGTTAACGGTCCACCCTTTTGTCCTTCCACGAGCCCTGTGTCGATCCTTTGTTAGTCTGCCAGGGTTTTTTCTTGGTGTTCTCTGACCTAATTCTCCGACCTTTGTTCCCCCCCCCCGAAAAAACGTTTCCCTGGTGGTTTAGGTTTGTTTGGAAGGAAAGACCGTCTTTTTAATCTGCGGTCCTTATCACAGAGGATGCGGTCCGATCTGGACCGAATGATAAGGTCTCCTGTCAAACGGAGCCACACGAACGCCCTTGGGATGCCGCGTCCACGCGACCAAGGTTTCAACCGAATAGAGCCCTCTGGTGAGTTGGTGAGTGCCCCTGACCTGCTACCAGCCGTACTCCTCCACCGATGCAAGATCTGATAGAACCCTGGAGCGTTTCTCGGAGCGCCGCATCCCCTCCTCCATCCAACCAGGATCACTTCTCTGCGGTCCCTTCCTCAGTGGTGTGTCCGTCAACTGTAACTGTGTTTAGCCACAAATCTAGATTTTCTGGCCACACCGAGGATGCCAAGGTTTGGTTTGAGGGCACAAGTACTCTTTTCATTACGCCTTAGGAGGATCTCCATTTTTTGTCATGGGTCCTTAAGCCCCCCCATTCTCAAAAGCTAGGTCTGTGGGACGTGGCGTACCATGAAAAAGCCCGCCTCCAGCTTAGGGGTTGCTTGTTCCCAAGGAAACCCCTCCCCTTCCTCAAACAAAAAAAAAAAACAAGAAAAAAAAAAAGGATATCTTCGCTCTTGAGGCTCTTACCGGGCAGAAAGGCTTCCCTCGGACTCTGCATTCGCCCCCCCCCCTTTTTGATAGTAGCGATTCATAGGAAATGCACCGGAAAGACTACCCCTGTGGATTCCCAGGCCCTGTACAGTTTATATGACTGAGCTACCACACTCTCTCCTGTAATGTCCAGGGGATCATAAAGGACTTCAGCAGCTCGTCACCCGTTTCCTGAGAAAGGCATATCTAGGCGCTGAGGGGCCCCACTGGTGCCCTCTCCTGACGGACTCTGCGAGATTCAGCCAGTGGAGTCCAGGTCCGCCTACCCTCGCTCACCCTAACGGGGGATCCGCTGGGGACGCGACTCGGGCCCAACAACTGGGGACGTGAGGATCCTGAAGCAACCCCTTAAACTATGAAAAGGTGCTTGAGAGCTCGCCATTGACCATGGGTTTAGTAACTCTTGTCCTGCGTTGCCGTACCCTGGTGGCCCTCCTCTCTAACCAGTGCGTCACTGCACTTGCGACATAGGGGCTTGTTAGGGTTGGACACTTAACGCTACCAAGAAGCACACTTCTCTTCAGAAACAGCTTTTGTCCGTCTTGACCTCAGCTTTAGTGCCTATAGGAGACAGCGAAAGAGACAGAAAATCACCCCTTAGAAGACCACCATGGTCCCCACTGAAAGACTCAGACTGAACGCCTCAGCCTGCTTACATCTCTACAATCACCCTTTTAGAGAAACAAAAAAAAGGAGGACTTGCCGGAAGCCTCCTGCCCCCAAACTCAGTCCGCCTCTCCTTTAACTCAGGTAATCAAGCGTTACCAGCCACGCTCGGTCCCTTACCTGAATGCCGCTCACCCCCTCTCCGCTGGCTCCATCACTCCTGACAACCGCATGTGTGAGCGCGCAGCCTCCCTTTTAAAACAGCCAGTTTCTCCGGTCGCGGTCCCTGCCAGAACGGAATGCAGTGAGCGCCCCTTTCCCCTCCCTCGCGTCAATCAAGCCCAGCTTCGGCTTGACGCATTGTCGCTGTTAACACAATAGGAAGAGGCACTCGCCGTGCGTCTGCTGCCGAAGAAACCCGCCCCCAACACAGCCGTGGACCACGCGGCCTGCCCTGGGGAGGAAAAGACCGCAATTTCCAGTCTGGCCGTTTGGGACCGGACCACCTCGCCAGTAAGGTACCGAGGAGGGACCCCTCTAACCCAGTTCCCACTGGTTGGAGGGAAGGCTTTTACTTTTCGTCTTTCAGGACAAACACGGACTGCTCCCATGCCTCGTATGATAGGTGTCCGTTCCCCTCAGGAGGAAACAAAAAGACTTGCCAAGGGAGAGAGAGGGAATATTTAAAGATTATGGCGGGTGTTTTTGTTCTCCCACCGGAGGTGGAGCTCTCTCTCGCAGGTTGTCTTCGGTCCTGGAAAAGACGACTTAGGGAAAATTACTTACTATAGGCAATATTTGAGTACAATTAAAATCAATTTCAAATACAAATAGACTACAATACCTGAATTTAAGACTACATTAACCAAGGGAAGGGGCCACTCAGAATGCTGCATTAATTAGCTGCCAAGTGGAGAGGATATGACAACAGACGGAATGTGCAGTGGATGGGGGATGACTGCATCACACTACAATGTCTATTTACAGCTTGTAGGTCGAGAAATGCTCAAAATATACCATCTAACAGGCCACTAACCTGACTGGAAGAATCTCAGGACTGGACAGTCTCCAACTAAAAGTTAGCCATACACGTCCTGATTTGTGGTCAATCGCACGGGTGGCCCCATCTGGTGAGATATACCAGAAATCTCCGCATGTTGGATTGCACAGTGATCCGACATTCCAGTAATATCCCGGACAATGGCAGCAGTCCCCATTTAAATTAATTGTACGGCACACAAAGGGTGCCCGCCGATCAGCTGAGAGGAGGGCTGCAGCGGGATGATGTCATCCCACTGAAGTCAATCCTTCATCTATCGAGGCAGAATTGCCTTGTGTATGGCTACCTTTTAGCTTTAAACATTTAAAACCATCAAAAAGAGAAACACAATTGTCTTCAGTAAAACTTTGCAAACAAACAAAAAAACACAGGAACAACTATGCCTGCGTTCTGAACTCCATGTCTTCCCACAAATGCATACATAGGCTGCTCTCCCAGTACTTCTTACACCCACAAGATTCTGGGGGTTCTTATGTCTGCAACAGTGGTTCCCAACATTTTTTAATTAAGACCCCCCTTGCCTGTGTGCAAGACAAGCCAAATCCCTGATTAAAATAAATTCACGGAAGCAACATCAAAATGCTCACACCGTGGGGAAACGTTCCCTCCCTGCTAACTTGATGCACACAACCATTCTTTATGTCTCCAGCAACTGTGATGACGATTCCATGTCCAGGAGCTTTGAAATTAACTCTCAAAGTTGGACAGTGAAATTAGTAAAATCGCCCACAAGACGGCACTACCGTTTGTTTACATTTCAATAGCCTCAATAACAGTGACCCCCCCCCCCCCTCCATATAGCTATGGTAGTTCTTCTGTGCGATAGGAGCAATCAATCTCTAGCCACCCCTTTAATCCCGGGAACCACTGCAACCAAAGTCTTGCAGACCAGAAGCATCTGATCACAACCCTTCTGGAATTGTAAATCTTGCTATATGCTGAAACGTGGAAAAATGAGACATAAGTTTGAGGTAGAATTCATATCTCTTTTCTAGAAACTGTCAACACACGTTTCATTGGGGGGGGGGGGGGGTCTGCTCTTAGCCTCACAGATCACTCAGAATCACAAAGTACAATAGGATCTTATGCTTTTATTTACCCAGACCTTGAGTTTCAGTTTACTGTCCTGGCTGCACAACACACAGTATATCTAGTCCTTCCTGCAAGCTTTTGCCAGATCAAGGACTTAGCAAGGCTAAAGCTGAGCATAGACGTGACGTTTTCTGCCCCATGCTGCTGCAGATTGACGGTGCGTGATGACGTCATCACGCATGGCCAGTCGTGCAGAGAATCGGCCAGGCATACAAAGTAATGGGTGTAACCACTGTGCAATCCTACATGTGGCAGATTCCTGGTGGATCTTGCAAGGAATTGGATTGCCAACACCACCACAAAGTGCTCTGTATTCTAGTAGTTATTGTGGCCTGGCACACAGTTTTACATAGGAAGTAGTAGAGCAGCCCCCCCAAGAATGTATTTTACTGTGAATGATGGAAAAATATATCTACCTCTCTTCCATCGTCCTGTCCACCACCTTTTCCGTTAAGCCTGTCCTTCACCTGCGCACGAAGAGCATTCAGTGCCGCGTCCACAATGGCTTCAGCAGTCCTGCCTCCTATATGAAGAGGACGTTCCACAAGTCAATAGGTGCACAACTTTTAAGTTTATGATAATACAGACTGTTACAGCAATATCATCACTACCAGAAGTTTTTGGTAATGTGCCATTTAAAAGGTCCAAATTTTGAGCTAAAGCATGAGAACATACATTATATATACACCTTTACTTCATGCAACAGGAAGTGCGTTCCTTCTGTAAATGTACCCCCCCCCCCCCCCCCCACAAAAAAAAAAAATCATATCAGTGCAGCAGTTTATGAAACTTAGTATAACTGAAAAATGCACACTTCCAAGATCTGATGGCCTTGATTGGACTGTTCTTTGACATCCACCTAGCTTTCTTTAGATAGGATGTTGTTAACCTGGTCTAATCATTCACATTCCTTGCATTCGCATCTAAAAGTACCGGAAATACAAATCTGAAATCTGTTTGCATGGGCCCCCTGGACACATCCCAGGACAGCCCATGCATGTTTTTAATGGCACCAGCTCGCTGCACCCCCCCCCCCCCCCCCCCCCCCCCCCCCCCCCCCGATGTCAGAGAGGTGGAAGGATATGGGCTCCACTGGAGAAGGGTTTCCAATTTTTGGCATTAAATGTGTGTATGCCATTAAAGGGGGTTAAAATCCATCAATCCAAGCTAATTTCAGGTATCATTACTACACAGGTGCTGGCAGTGAAGACAACAGGAAATTCTGAAAGTCAATTAGCGTTGGAATTGAAGATTTCAGATCTAAGTAAGGGCTTGTTTCCACTCGTGTGGAAGCCAGCGGTGCGATTGCCGCCGCTAAGAACCGCATCTCATGTGTTTTTTAGCGGCGGCCATTCACTGGCCGCGGTAAGTGCTGGGCGGCCGCGGAATAGCGCGGACCGCCGCCTAAAAACTCGGTCGACCGAGTTTTCAGTCGGCGGCCACCCCCTGACCGCGGCCGGGGACTAGCCCATTGAACAGAATGGGCGCGGATGTATCCGCGCCATGCACAACCGCGGGCTTCCGCTTAAGTGGAAACAAGCCCTAAAGCTCCCCATACACACAGTGATCCCCTGCACAATTCTCAAGCAGCCGATCACAGCGTGATGTCATTGTGCTGCAGCAATTAGCTCAGGGTGCACCCTTTGTGTGCCAGCTGTTACTTTGGTTGGGTCCCTATCCAAAGCAATGCGATTAGCCAGAGAAGAAACAGATATGTCTGTTTTCTGGCTGATCGCGATTTGGGCCACATGGATCGGTCGCTCCAGGTGAGCAGCATAGGTAAACACAAGTAACTGGGTATTAAAAAAAAAAAACAAAAAAAAAAAATGACAATGTTTCAGTGAAATTGATGTGGATCCCGCATTGGCAGTTTTCTTTAACCTCCTGAGCGTTTAGTTGGAATTCAAGTTAGCTGACCCCACAAACTCACCCCAAGCTACAATCTGGTGCACTATATCCAGCGAGCCTCTATTGGAGAGTGTCGGTGGACCTCTATAACTTTCGTGCCCGCCTCTTTAGTTTATGAAGAGGGGAGAGAGTGCGGAGAATCGCAGCCAATTACATTGTAATCCGCCACGACCTGTAGTGAGTTTTTTGAAACATAAATCTAATTTACTTGTTTAAGTCATCCCCTTCATGTGTAAAGCTGGCCATACACCTTTAGATCTCCCAACAACTATGTAGTGCTGGGTCCTCTGCGACTGAACACAGGTAGACTTGATGGTTTAGAAAGTCCCTCATCCAAAGGAAATCTGACAGAGAAATCTAAAGTTGTATGGGGGCCCTAAGACATATGTACATGTATACACACCAATAGATACTTACCCTGATAATTTTCAGGTTTGTTCTTATTTGTTCCAAAAACCTTAATTGTGGGGTAGCCTCGTATGTCATACTGACCACCAAGAGACTTGTGTTGATCAGCATCTACAGCTCCTATCTTCACAATGCCCTGCAAACACAAATTCCAAATTAATGCATGGTACAGTAACTGGCAGACTGTGCCACACATTACCAACAGCCCCCCCCCACACACACAACAATTTACATTCTTGCTTCTGCATAGATCCAGTATAAAATCACCTAAAAAACTTTGGAAGAAGTTGGCAAGCAGAGTCCTCATCACTCACTCCCCCCTGCAGTCCCATATGTATTGTATACCACTGAGCCTTATATTAATACATTTTTTGAAAGATCTACAAAGCATCACACAAATGCCAAAGCAATACCATCAACAAGAACAAAAGATTACCGTATTTGTCAGACCACAAGACGCACACAGTTTTTAGAGCAGGGAAAAAAATATTTGAAGTGGACAAAAAAAAAAAAATCATCATCAATGTAATATCACTTTCAGCCACAAGATGTCACTAGTGAACACTTAACGTCATCATACAGATGTGCGATCTAATGATGAATGTATGTACTGCCCTGACTATGTGCATCTCTCCTGCTATGATGGGCTTCTTGCCTGCCTTTTAGGAAACTAAGTGGGATCACCTAGTCCCAGCTGGCCAATCAAAAGGCTGAGTGGACCAACCCATGCGGACGCATGAGACCCCCCAAAAACCCCCCTAATGGTAGCATTGATCTTGGCTGTTACCTTTAAGGCAGTTGCAGCTTTCTTCCAGTGTGGGGTCAGACTCCGGCAATGTCCACACCTATAGAAAACAACATCTTCAAATTAACGATTATCCTGCCGTACAATAACTAGAAGAGTTTGCAAGTTAGGTTTTGTTTTATAACAGACGTGTGTATAAAGAAAGATATACCGATCTGAAAAGATTTCCGGTAGCTTCTGCAGACAAGGATATTTATAGCCCCAAACAGAACATATTACAATTTTGTAGCTCGGAGAGCAGCCAATATGCAAATTACCAGGTTTTTAAAGTATGCATGCCAGGCTGTTTTCTGTATCTCTTACATCTTGATTTTAGCTCCAAACTAACCAAAGCTTTAGTTATTATTCTATAGAACAGGGGTCTCAAACTCAAATACACAGGGGGCCAAATTTAAAGACTGAGACAAAGCCATGGGCCAATTTAATTACACTGCGGGCCATTTTTGGCACATGGGTGCATATAGTGTATGTTGTGCATATATACCCCCATGCTGGTGTGTACATTGTGTGTAGTTAATGTGTGCCCCCATCCCTGTGTGTAAAGTCCTTATGTACTTTGCCTTCCCCCAGACCAATCCTGGTACCCACTGTGCCCAGCTCTGCCTTCCCTGCAGTCCCCCTACCAGTACACACTACGCTACTGAGGTATAAGATCTGGGGGG